>CM054134.1:55890684-55923184 GCA_028751875.1 Rapana venosa
CAGCTGCCTGTCACTGTCACTGTCACTGCCAAGTGTTATTATGACTTGACAGTCGGTGGGAAACGCTAGGTTAATGTAGAATGTACGCGTACTTAGTACTCTAGTCTCTGTCTTTTTGTTCCTATCTCTGTCTCTTCCTCGATCTGTCTGTCTGTCTGTCTGTCTCTCTGTCTCTCTATCTCTCTCTCTCTCCTCTCTCTCTCTCTCTCTCTCTCTCTCTCTCTCTCTCTCTCTCTCTCCCCTCTCCCCCCCCCCCCCCTTCGATCTGTCTCTCTGTTTCTGTCTCTTTCTCTGTCTCTTTCCCTGTGTTTCTCTGTCTCTCTCTCTCTGTCTGTCTGTCTGTCTGTCTGACTGTCTGTCTGCCTGCTTGCGGAGGAAAAGGTCATACCCTTCATCTGAAAATATTTTGGATGTTTTGTAAAAAGTGTGTGTGTGTTGTTGTTGTTGTCTTCAATTTAACGTCTGTTCACTCTTAGTGATATTAGACAAAGGATGTGGAAAATGTAGTGGATGTAGTGGAGAGAGGAATGTACAGAGAAAAGACTGATTAGGTAACATGTGTGTTGGTATTTTCATGCAATTAAAGGGGTGGGGGGAATCTTAAACATGAATACACATTTAAATTCAACAAATTGTTAACATGAAACATCTATAAAATAACTACAACAAATACTCTAATGGGCTGTGCAATAGACATTTAACAATGGCAAAGGCTAATTTCGGATTTTTAAAAACAGTTTCCACAGACTGCTCACAAAATGTGGGTAAAAAAGGTTTTACAATTGAACACTCAAATATGTTTGTGAGTGTTGGAAATATGTTCCCCACAGAGGCACCTCACATTTTACAAATTTTGTTATAATGCATTTAATTTTAATCTAAAATATAGTGCATTAACTCTTCTTGTGGTTGCGATACTTAAATGTGTTTGAGAAGGTGTCATGTAACATGAAATAAGGCCATTAGTCAGGCAATTCTTTAAAGATCGCTCCTTGAATTGATCTGATTCTCTCCACTTACTCCACGACGTCTGTTCTAATAAACTGTATCCCTCCTGTAGAGATAATGGGACATGCAGTTCTATTGATTCAAAATGATGTCTTGCCCCCCTTTTTGCAGCTCTGTCAGCCCACTCATTTGAAAAAACTCCAACGTGCGAAGGTACCCAACAAAAGGAGACAGGAATACTTCTTAAACTTAAAAGGTGTATGACATATTAATTTCAAAAATGATTCTGGATACTTTCCTAGAATTTGGGGATTTGATAGCATACAGTACCGACTTAGAATCTACACAAAGTAAGATAGGAATGATGGGAAATGCAAAATCAAGAATATAGTTAAGAGCCATAAGAATTGCAATAAGTTCAGCTGTAAATATTGAATGATGTTTACCAAGATAGTATGATTTCTCTGTTTTTAGAGCTGGTATGACGAATGCTGAACCAGCTTCATTATTTTCTAAGACTGACCCATCTGTATATACTTTTAAGTTGTCAGTATACTTATTTTCAATATGTGATTGGATATCTGCAACCATGATATTTTGGTTTTCGTTCTTTTTTTCATTAGTACATTCTATATCAAAATATGCTTTATTTATTTCCCACGAAGGGCATGGCAAAGCTTCTTTCTGCACTTCTAATTCATAATGATTAAGTCCTGACTTTTGAAAAAGGTCTGATACATAAGTACCAATAGGCGTTAAACACGAATATGTCTAGCCTTTTAGGATAATTTGTTTTTGCTTCGACTGTTAGTTCACTAGAAACAAAGTTTTCATTTGTTGTGCTGCGTAAAACATATTTGGCACATGGAAAGTTGTCGGTATTCGGCATGGGGAAGTTCCCCAATTTCGTTATAAGTTCCTATGGTGGAGGTGTGGAATGGTACACCAAGTGCAAGTTTATATGCTTTACAGTCTACACTTTGGAGTTTTTTCAGTAAATAATTGGGAGCACTAAAAAAGACTTCTTGTCCATAAGACAGCTTGGACCGTATAAGTGACGTAGCTAAGCATTTCAGAGTGACTATATCTTGTCCCCAAGACTGTCTGGTAACCATTTAAAAAAAATTAATACATTTTCTAGCTTTTGTTAAAATGTATCCAATATGAGCATTCCAAGTCAATTTTGATGTAAGTAATATGCCTAAAAATTTGACAGTATTTGTGTACTGAATTAGCTCCCTCCAATCTTAAAACTGTGTAGTGTATCTGGATCACTGCCATTGTTAAAAGCATAATGTGCGTTTTTTTCTGTTGAAAATGTCAGACCAATTTCAAAAATATATTTATATAAATTATCTAACTCTTTTTGATAGATTTTTCTGGTATAATGAATCATCCTCTTTGTTGTACTGCGCTTCATAGTGACATTCATCCACATACATATATCATCAGCATATTGTACTAGGATGATATTTTTTAGACATTTTTGTGGTAGATCGTATAACAGTATATTAAACAGAAAAGGGGCTATAACAGAACCCTGTGGTAAACCCATATGGAGTGACATAGAGTGTGAATATGTATTCCCTACTCTCACTTGTATACTTCTGTTACATAAAAAGCTTTTGATATAATAATAAACATGCCCAGATAATCCAGTAGTCTTCAATTTATGCAGTAATTTAGCATGCCAGACTTGATCGTAGGCTTTTCTGACATCAAAAAATGTTGCAAGTAGGTTTTTTCTTCTTGCAAACTGTGTGTGTGTGTGTGTGTTGTGCGTGCATGTGTTAGTGTTTGGTGGTGGTGGTGGTGTGTGGGGTGTGTGTGTGTGTGTGTGTGTGTGTGTGTTGTGCATGCTTTGTGTTAATGTTGTGTGGAGTGTGTGTGTGTTGTGTGTATGTGACTGATATCCTTCAGCCAACAATATTTTGGATGTTTTGTAAAAATAAAATAAAAAGTGTGTGTATGGTGTGTGTGTGTTAATGTTGTGTTCATGGTGTGTGTGTGTTAATGTGTGTTAATGTGTGTTTATGTTGCGTGTGTGTGTTATTGTGTGTTAATGTTGTGTTAATGATGTGTTAATGTTGGTGTGTGTGTGTGTGCAGAGGACCTGCCCAGGATGAGCAGCGTGCAGTCAGACAGCAGTGGCTTTGTGGATGCTGAAGCCAGTAACGAGAACTCGGCCCCCGACATGGCTTCCCTCAAGGTGACCCGCTGACTCCACCTCTCTTTTCTTTGACCAAAAACTGTTGGGTTTTTTGTGTGTGTTTTTTGGCCTCTTGGTCTGGTTCTTTGGGGTTTTTGTTAAATCATTACTTTTTTTGATGTTTGTCTGTTTTTATCTCGTCTGCCTACCTCTGTTCTTGTGTGTGTGTGTGTGTAGTTTTCTTTGGGTGGGGGGTGTTGTCTTTAGTTGGTGGTGGGTTTTTTTTGGTGTTTTTTTGTTTTTCTTATGTATTTTTTTCGATTATTGTTTTTTAAAATTTCTTTTGGAAAAAAATTGTTTGGGGGATTTGTTAAAGTCGTTTTTTAATAAATTGATTTTTCGGGTGTTTGTTTTGGGTTTTGTTTGAAATTCTGTGTTGTTTTTTTAAAATAAATTTTTGTGTGGCACTTGTCTTTTTTTTGGTGTTGTTTTTGTTTTGTTTGTGATGTTGATTTGGAGTATATCTTCCCACTCTTTCTTCTACTGGGTTGTTTATTTGGTTGAATGATTTTTAAAAAAACACCCAACTTTAGTTGAGTTTTCCTTGTCAAACTGGAAAGTAAGGGGCAAGGCTAAGAATAGAACCCAGGACCTCACGGTTTATTTGTTAGGCAGGTGAACATCTTAACCATTCTGCCACCTTCCTTCTTCCACTGACTTTGATCATCCTGAATGTTATATATATAATATATATTATATATATATACAGGTGAGCAACCTGGGCAGTAGCTGTGAGAGCAGCGCCACTATGGCATCTACTTCTACAGTAGTGGGGAGCAGCTACAACAACAACAGCTACAACAACTACAACAACAACAACAGCAGCAGCAGTAGTGGCTACAAGCAGGCCAACAAAAGCTTTCAACATCACCCTCAGAATTACAACACAGAGACCACAGCACATTCCCTGCAGGTATACTTGTTAGTTAGTTAGTTAGTTAGTTACGTAGGTAGGTAGGTAGAAAGTTAGGTAGTTTGTGTATTAGTGTATTAGAGCGTGAGTTAGTTAGTTAGTCAGTTGGTTAGTGAGTGAGCTAGTTAGTTAGTTAATAGTGTGTGTGTGTGTGTGTGTGTGTGTGTGTGTGTGAAAGTCAATGTCATAGTCAAGTTTTTATTTTCAGGCGGTACATTTAAAAAGCAGTACAACTGCTCGTGTGTGTGTGTAGTGTGCGCGCGCGTGCGCGTGCGTGCGTATGTGTGTCTGTGTATGTATGTGGGGCGTATGCATGTTTGTATTGTGTAGTGTGTGTGTATGTGCGCACGCGCGCGTGCGTGTGTGAATGAAAATGTGTGAATGTGTGTATAAATATGCACGTGTGTATACTCTTGTATGTGAGCGTACATGTGAGCGGATGCTTCCTGGCATTCAAACAGAAATGATATGCTTTAAGAGAGGAAAAGTAAGGTCAGAGGCAGACAGACAGAGACAGATAAACTCAGAATTGTAGAGGGAGGGGAGAGAGAGAGAGAGAGAGAGAGAGAGAGAGAGAGAGAGAGAGAGAGAGAGAGGAATACATGCAGGCAGGCTGGCAGACAGACAGACAGACAGACACAGATAGATAGATAGATAGATAGACAGACAGACAGATGGTAGGCAAGCAGCCAGACAGACAGGCAGGCAGGCAGACTGGCAGACAAGCAGAGAGACAGACAGATAGACAGCCAGACAGGCACGCAGACAGACAGGCACGCAGACAGACAGACAAACAAACAGACAATCGATCAGACTGACAGACAGACAGACAGACAGAGACAGGTGGCTGCATTATGTAGTTTGTTCCAATCCGATTTTTTAATGATTTTTTCCCCTTGTTCCCTTTATTAGTTTAAGTTAATCTTTTTAATACAACAATGTGTATGATGCATTGTGGTTTATTTTGGGAGTAGTGCTTGCAGTGCAGATTCACGTGTGTGCATACATTCATGCATGTACTTTTTTTTCTTCTCATACGATGAACAAAACTTCAGCAGCTAACTTCTAGAGGGCTCAGTTACTGTTGTTAATAATAATAATAATAATAATAAAAATAAAATAAAATAATAATAATGATGATGATGATGATAACAATATATATATAAATGGTAATGATGATAATGATGATGATGATAATGACAACGATAATAACGATAATAATAACCATAACAATGTGTGGAATTGGTATAGCGCTGAATCTCGTAAACCAAACAAACCACAGCGCTTTAAGTGCTGTTCTCCAAGCTTACACACACACTAAAAAACCCCAACTCTATCACCCCCTCCCTTCCATCCTTCTCAAAAACAGGAATCCCCAAACGCCCACAAACGTCGCAGCCGATCCGCCGACGACATCCTCAACGCAGAGAGCCCCGGTGCCGCCACCGCCACCATAGCGGCAGCAGAGCAGCGCTACATCACCATGTGCTACATCCCCCACCTCAACAAGCCGCCCTCGGCCCAGGTCTCCCTGGGCAGCATCAGAGACCTGCTCTCCTCCTCCTACCGGGACGGGCGTCACTCTCCCAGAGGACCCACCCACATCTCTGTGGTGCTGAAGGGCAAGGGCGGCAAGGGCGAGGTCAGGAGAGACCTCCGCGCCAATGAGATTCCCCTCTCTGAAGAATTGGCTCAGGCTTCGTCGGGTCGTCCGGTGGGACGGGGTTCTGTCGCGGGTAGCTCTGCCATCCCGGGTGGGGGGTTCGTGTACTTGCAGCCTCGTTACTCCGTGAGTGGTCCTGCGGGTGTGAGTTCCATTCCCCGGGGCGTCGTGGCGAGAGGGAACGTGGAGACCAGTTCTGTGGACGGGAGTCGAGGCAGCGGGGATGAGTTGGAGCGTGATGACAGGTGGGGTTTTTGGCGGGTTTTGTGTGTGTGTGTGTGTGTGTGTGTGTGTGTGTGTGTGGTGTGTGTGTGTGAGTGTGTGTGTGTGTGTGTGTGTAGAGGAGAGAGAGAGTGTGTGTGTGTGTTGTGTGTGTGAGTGAGTTTGTGTGTGTGTGTGTGAATGTCTGTGTGTGTGTGTGTTTGCTCTCATCGTCATTGTCGTCGTGGGTTTGCTTGTTTTCATCAGGGATTCTTGTCTTTGTCATTGAAGCTAATAATATCCTCTTTCTTTTTCCTTATTGTTGTCGTCATTCTCTTTAACATGTGCTCTGTATCATGAAAATAGTATGATTTTTACCTTCTAGAAAATTATGCCTCAAGAATTAAGGAATTTCATAATCTCTGTAATTCTGTGTACCCATTTTCCCATTTCTGTCATCTTTCCTTCCTTGCGTGTTTGTTTGCCTTACTGATTCTCATCTGCTTTTGTCCAAAAATTCCTGTCCACGTACGAATCTGGTGATTCAACAAGGAATTTTTTTGTCATTTTTGTTTTAGGGAAATGTAAATACCCTCTGTGTTTTCTTCTTTTTTTTTCGTTCTTCGGATCGAGCTCTGGGGTTCACCAAAGGTGAGATTTTGCGTATGCAGTCGGTTTTTTGCCCACCATGAAGGTAGCCGCATTCTGACTTCAGGGATAAAACGCAACACAAGGGTGGGCAAAACAAAAGACTCACTTCTGTGATAAAAATAAAATAATCCCCGTCAATCAAGCGGGTTTTCGAAAAGACAGATCTGCCATAGATAACTTGGTTAAGCTATCAACGCATATAAAAATTCAGTTTGCAAGAAGAAAGAACGTTCTTGCAACATTTTTTGATATAAAAAGAGCGTATGATCAAGTTTGGCATGCTAAGTTGCTGTGTAAACTAAAGGATCTGGGTTTTTCTGGGCATTTTTATAATTATTAAAAGTTTTTTGACTAATAGAAGTATACAGGTTAGAGTAGCTAAATCATATTCTAGTTTTAGATCTCTTCATATGGGACTTCCCCAAGGTTCTGTAATATCGCCTCTCTTATTTAATATTTTGCTGCATGATCTTCCTATGAAATTGTCGAAGGAAGTAGTCTTAGTACAATATGCAGATGATATATGTATGTGGATGAATGTTTCTATGAAACGAAACACACCAAAAAGAGCGTTAAACTACATAAAAAGGTATACCAGAACCAGCTTAATAACATTGATAATTATATGCTCGAAAATGGATTTACTTATCCACAGAAAAAACGTACACTGTGCTTTTTAACAATGGAAGTAATCAGATGACCTACCAGCATTTAGAATTGGGACCAACATGATTGAGTATAAAGACACCGTAAAGTTCTTGGGTGTTATTCTCACTTCTAAGCTAATTTGGAATGCACATATCGAAGAGAATTTAACTAAAGCAAAGAAATGCTTAAACTTTTTGAAGATGGTAAGTAAACAGTTTCTGGGCCAAGACACATTAAATATGAAATATTAGCTACATCCCTTATTCGTTCAAAATTATCGTATGGTCAAGAGGTCTTTTTCAGTGCGCCTAAGTATTTACTTAAAAAGTTGCAAAGTATAGACTGCAAAGCATACAGGCTGGCTCTTGGTGTGCCTTATCACGCCTCAGCCCTGGGAACATATAACGAAGTCGGCATGTTGCCTTTAGATGATTACCGTCAGCTGGCATGTGCTAAATATTTGCTTAGAAACAAAACGACAGAAAACTTTATTTCAGAAGAAATAGAAGTAAAATCAGAGTTTAATTTTCCTAAAAGAGCGAAATATATATCCTCTTTAATGCCCATCAGTACATATGTGTCTGATCTGGTACAAAACTCTGAAGTCAATCAACACAGCATAGACACACAAGAAGCAATCTTACCTTGCCCATCATGGGAGATGAATAAAGCACACTTTGATATAGAGGTGTCTAATGAAAACAAGAATGACAACCAGAATATAATGGTTGCTGATGTCCGATCCCACATCCATCATAAATATTTTGACCATTTACAAATTTATACAGACGGATCACGTCTAGATAATCAAGAAACAGGTTCTGCTTTTGTTATACCAGCATTAAAAATTGAAAAATCATATTATGTTGGTAAACATCACTCGATATTTACAGCAGAACTTGTAGCAATACTAATGGGTCTTACTTATATTTTTGATTTGCCGTTGTGTATATTTCAAATTCTTCTTTGCGTTGATTCTAAATCGGCATTGTATGCTTTAAAAGCACCATGTTACAAGAAAACTTCGAAAATCATATTAGAGATTAAGCATGTAATACATCTCTTAACCTTAAAGGGCATAAGTGTGAATTTTTGTTGGGTGCCTTCACACACTGGGTTCTTTCCAAATGAGTGGGCGGATAGAGCTGCCAAAAAGGGTGCAAAACATGGACGGGATGCAATAGAATTGCATGTGCCTTTATCCTTACAAGAAGGGTATAGCTTACTAGAACAAAAATCATGGAGAAAGGTCACTGAAAGTAATCAGCAAAATAAGAGACTTTTAACTAGAACTGCAATCAATACCGATAATTTAACAGTGGGGAACCATTCAGAAGTTAGTACAAGTGTTTTACGTCAAGGAGAATTAATACTTTATTCTATAGAATGAAACTAAATGCATTGATAACCAAATTCAGCAAAAATGGTAAATGCCTGTGTGGTGAGAATATCACTAATACTCATATACTTTTGACTGCAGAGTGTAAAACCTTTCATGCCCCATTTTTCTGAAAACTCCCTCACTAGCATATTCAGTAATCTAAAACTGGCATTTGAAATTGTGAAAGGTCTTTGTCACAGTCCCATAGGACATTTGTTATAGTTACATTAACGTTAATGACTTGTTTTTGTTTGTTGTTGTTGTGTATGTGTATTTTTTTTTAAATTCCTGTTGCATTGCCAAGTTTCTTTTCTAGATTTTAGTTTAAAACAACACATCCACATCTACCGGTTGTTTTTTTGTGGGGGTTTTTTTGTTGTTTTTTTTTGGGGGGGGGGAGCGTCTAATATCACTAAAAGTGAACAGACGTAAAATTGAAGTCAACAACAACAACAAAAGACTCTTGTCGCATACGCTAAAATCTCACCATTGATAAACCTCAGAGCTCTAGCCGAGAAACGAATAAAAATGTAAACACACACACACACATACACACACACACTCACACTTACACACACACACACTCACACACTCACTCACACACCCACCCACCCCAACACACACTCACACACACACACACTCACACACACACACACTCTCACACACACACTCACACACACACGACAACGACACACACACACACACACACAACACACACACACCACACACACACACACACACACACACAACACACACACACACAACACACACGCACACACACACACACAATCACCCCCTCCCCCACACGCACACACACACACACACACACACTCCACACCCCCCCCTCCCCCCCCCCCCACACACACACTCACACACACAACACCTCACACACACACGCGCACACACACACTCACACACGCACTCACACACACACACACACACACACACACACCCCCCCTCCCCCCCCCCCACCCACACACTCACCCCCCTCACCTTCCCCCCTCCCACACACACACACACGCACACACACCTCCCCCCCCCCACCCCACCACCCCACACACACACATATACCCCCACACCCCCCCCCCCCTCACCCCCACCCCACACCACACACACACGAGCACAAAATAACTCCTATCCTATGGTGCTGGTGCTGGTGCCAGGTCTCTCAGCTACTCCTCCTGGAGCCGGGAGCTGCCCTCAGCCTCCTCGCTGCGGACCCGGAGGCTACCCGGCCCCCGCCAGTACCCGGGCACGGACGAGGAGTCGGGTAGCAGCGTGTACTCGTGTGCCTCCACCTCCGACAGCATCACCAGCGGCTCGGGTTCCCCTCTGCTGGACTACCACAAGCTGATCAAGCTCATCAACACCCCCACTGTCTTTAAGGTCCGGGAGGGGGGAGGGGTTGGGGGGTGGGGAGGGTGTGTGTGTGGTGGGGGGGGGGGTAGGGGTGTGTGTGTGGTGGTTGGGGTGGGTGGTGGGGTTGGGTGTGGTGGTGGGGGGGGAGGTTGGGATGGGGATTTGGGGTGGGTGAGGTGGGGGTTTGGGGTGGGGGGAGGTGAGGTTGGGTGTGGGTGTGTAGGGGGTGGGGGGGTTGTGAGGATGGGGGTGGGCGGAGGGTGTGGTGTAGGAGGTGGGTTGGGTTGTGGGGTGGGGGTTGGGATGTGTGGGTTGTGGGGGGGGGGGAGGTGGGGTGTGAATTGGGTTTGTGGGAGTTGTGGGCATGTGGTTGGGGTGTGTGGGTTGTGGTGGAGGGTGGGGGATTGGGATGGGTGTGTTGGGGGTGGGTTGTGGGGGGGTGGGGGAGGTGGGGGGTGAGTTTGGGTTTGTTGGGATGTTGTGTGATGTGGTGGTGTGTGGGGTGTGTGGTAGGGTGTGAGGGGGGGTGTGGGGGTGTGGTGGGTGGTGGTGGGGGGGTGGTTTGGAGTGTGGTAGTGTGTGAGAGGGTGGGGGTGTGGGGTGTGTGTGTGTATGCGCGCGTGAGTGAGTGAGAAAGACAGACAGATAGACAGACTTGCAGATGGTTTTACTGACAATTTTGATGTCTGCAAGATTTTAACCTCCACACATGCATCTAAAGTTCATAGCAGAAATGTTTGAATAATGACGAAATGAACTGGTGACATAAATATTTGAAAAGGTATTCAAGATATATATAAAACTGCCTGATGTAGAAGTATTCCTGCATCATGTTCATATCTTTTGGTTTATTTTGCATGGACAGGCTCTGTTATTTTTTGATACATAGGAAAACGTGTGAACGTGCCCAGTTTAGAAAAACACACACACACCTTAAACAAAAACATAGTAGCATGACCTTCTTTAACCTTCATACTGTCATGGCATACTAAGAAATATAAGTTATGCTATCTTTATCCATAGATATCAGTCTTTTTTTTTCTATCAGTGTGAACGTAATAAGTTTTGCAAGTTTTTCTTCAGCTTGTGACTGTAACACATAAACACCTCCTATTTTATCCCTCCCATCACCTTCTTCATGACTTGTCATTATCCTCGCTGCATGTGTGCATGTTGTATGGCAGTGAGCGCAACAAAGTAAGCAAGCAAGCAAGCAAGTGCTGACAGTGACAGTGACAGTGAGTGTGTGTATAAACAGGGCCGCAAGACCCGGATGGTGCAGTACAGACCGAGGCGCCATCTGCGAGACTGGCCAGGACTGATGAAGAAAAAGGTCAGTGAGGGCGCCCTCTGCCTCTGCTTATCGGCCTTACCTCGCTCATCAGGAAGAGTATGGTCCCCTTGACTCCCCCTCCCCCCCCTCCACACACACACACATACACATACTCACCATTCAAATCAAACAAAACATCCTGGTTCCAGTGCTGTTTGGTTTTAAAAAAAAAAAGATATAGAGTGTTGGAAAAGGTTTTTAAAATATATTTTAAGAAGTGTGAGATGAACTGTTTGTATCATATTAAGATTGTTTATCTGTGTGTTTCTTTGGTAAATGTTTGTCTAACTGATCCAATCCACCATTGGAATAAGTGGCTTGTTTTTTATATTCTAAGAAGTGTGAGATGAACTGCTTGTATTATATTTAAATTGTTTATCTGTATGTTTCTTTGGTAAATGTTTGTGTAACCAATCCAATCCAATCTTGTTTGTCTGATGTTTGCAATAAGGTTGATTTTTTGGGTGTGTTTTATGTTTGTAATTAGTAAGGGATTTTTTTTTGTTTTTTGTTTGTTGTTACAGGATTATTTTGGTTTATGTTTGTAATTAGGGGATTTTTGTTTGTTTTGTTATGTTTGTGATTAGGGTTTTTTGTTTTGTCTGTTATTTTCTCTAACTGTTAGTGGAAGAAGTATGCTGGTAAACTTGTGGGGATGGTGTGATAAACCGAGTTTACAGGCCATGTTTTTAGTACATGCGAAAGAACTCAAAGCAGTATGAGACTGTATTGTCCCTGTGACCAAATACTGCAAATATCATTTTTTCTGCCTTGGGCAAACATTGTTTGAATTTCTTGTCGTTGTTGTTATTCAGACGCTTCATTAGTGGTGAACAAACAAAAACAAAAAACAAATAAAAGAAAGGAAGAGGAGGAAAGAAAGATGAACATTTACCAAGAAAAAGAAAAAAAATGGCATGCCTGTCAACTTGGACCTCACCTCTCTCTCTCTCTCTCTCTCTCTCTCTCTCTCTCTCTCTCTCTCTCTCTCTCTCTCTCTCTCCTCTCTCTCTCTCTCTCTCTCTCTCTCTCTCTCCTCTCTTCTCTCTCATCTTCCACAATCTGCTTTATTTAGGAACCACCATCCTCCTCCCCAAAAATTATCTCTTGCTTTTGTTTTTTATTTGTTGGGGTTTGGGGGTTTTGTTTTGGGTTTTTGATATTGTTGTTGCTGCAGGTTTTTGTTTGTTTGTTTCTTTGTTGTTGTTTTTTTTGCTTTTGACGTTTTGTGGGGGTATGTATGTTTCAGTCATGCCTTCAATATCCTTTATATGGTATATACTGATAAAATAGTGTGTTTTCTTTTATTTCTTATACTACATCGAACGTTTATTTGCTGTCTGTCATATGATCAAGAATGCGATTTTTGCTGCCGCTAAGTGCCTGACAAGTCAGGCCCAGCACATCTCACTTTGGCATATTCTTTTATTTCAAAGAAAAAAAACTGTGTGTCCACAACAAGCTAAAAAAACCGAAAAAGGATACTAATTTATATAATAATGAAGATGCTGCTTGTGTTTGTTTGCTATGAACGTCTGTTGAGATCTGAAGGAGAACAGACAGATAAGGGGTATGATACGAGGCAACCTTTGTCATGGGATGGGAGATAACCCACGATAGGAACTGCTGGTTTGAGTTTAGTGTACTCTCAGCTGACTGTGTGCTTGCTTGTACTGCAAAGTATTCTTGAGACTCGCACATTAATTTTGTTCGGTCTCTTTTTTTGTGTTTGCTCAACATACGCGCTTATGCTAATCACAAAGGCATGTATGCCAGGCAGAGGTACCTGCATGTACACAGGCTTGCATATGGACACACATGGGAACGGTGGGAACAGATGACAATTTACAAAACCGCATACACACGGGGACTGGATGTAAAAAAAAGCACATGAGTGCTTATTCCATTATCCTCGATATAAAAGAATAAATAAATAAATATTTAAAAAAATTTTAAAACATGCACACACACACCCTCACTCGCTCACTCACTCACTCATTCACACACACTCTCTCTGTCTGTCTGTCTGTCTCTCTCTCTGACACATGCATACCCTACATTGCCCGTCTCACAACACACACATTCCATTTATTCATATATATTATATATATATAATATATATATATATATATATATATATATATATTATATATATTTTTTTTTTTTTTTTTTTTTTTTTTTTTTTTAATTCAATCTCCTATTTCGAGAATGATGGAATAAGCACTCGTGCGCTTTTTCTCTTTTTTTAAACATCTAGTCCACCGTGTGCATGAAGTTTTGTAAAATTTTGTCATAATCGTAAATATAAAAGTAAAGTGAAGGAGTCCCATAACCTATAAGGTCGTAGGGGAGCGAGGCGTCAGAGATCTCACTTCTCTAGGGCCAGCATATTGAGGGCAGAGGCGCCCATCTCCTCTCCCTCGCTGCTTTACCTTCCCTGACCCTAAAGAGGGCAGGTACCCATTTACAGCTGGGTGAACTGGGGGAAAATAAATATAAATCATCAATATAATATAATCATCAATAAGCATCACTATGTATACAGTAACCTGCTGGTGATGTGTGACTACAGAGGCTGCAGGAGGAAGCTCGTCTGGCCCAGTACGCCCTGCAGAAGTTCAAGACAGAGATGAACATCATGGAGACTGCAGTCATGGGCCGCTACACCCTGGCCTTTGAGGACCTCACCCAAGAAGAGAGGTCGGTGATTGTGACGTCATCGTCGCCAACTTTTTTTTTCGTTATCACTCTGTCATAACCTCACAGGAGCAAGAATGTTGTGTTTGTCAAGTCAAGTCAAGTCAAGTCAAAAACACTTTAATCATCCCACGAAGGGCAATTACAATTACAGTTTGGGTGTTGATTGTTAATGGAAAACTTATATCGTTTAGGCCTAGTCAGAGAAGCTTATTTTAGTTTGTTAATTCATTATTTATCTCCAAAGTCAGAATGCAGCTACCTAAACCGTGGGGATGGGGTGGGGGTGGGGGAGGAGAACAGTCGCATATGCAAAAATCTCACCATGGTGAACCTAGGAGCTCTAGCCGAGGCACGAAAAAAGAAAGAAAGAAGAAGAAACGGTTCTAGAGAAGTGAGAGATTACATACATGCATTGTATGTAAGTTGATTTACAAAACGAGAGTTCCTCATGTGGCATCCATCCATATACACATACACACATCACCTATAACCTTCCACCCATCCGTCTATCCATCCATCCATTCATCCATCCATCCATCCATCCATCCATCCATCCCTCCATCCCTCCATCCATCCATCCATCCATCCATCCATCCATCCATCCATCCGTCCATGCATTCCTCTGTCTAACATTGCGGACATACACAAAACTACCAGGACATGTTTGACAACGTCAGTTTATTGTGACGTCTTCAGGGATGACGTAGAAGAACTGCAGCACTTGTGGGCGGAAGTACGTCAGCAGGCCATGGAGACGGAGCATCTGCTGACGTCACGAATGAAGTCATTGGCTTCTGGAAATGACAGCTTCAATTTTCTGTCATCCATTGCCGTTTTGCAGCGGGTAAGGCCGTACCTTTGTTTTGTTGTAGTAGTAGTCTAGCGATGTTGTGTATAGGTTGTGATGGGCTTAATCACAGGCAGAAGTGTGTGTGTGTTGGGGGGGGGGGGGGGGGGGGAGGTATTAAGCATTTCCATGAAACGAGATTTTTTTCTTCATTTTGATGACTTGCCTTTCTGTCTTAACTCTAAGCATCCTATAATGTGCGTGAAATAATTATTGCCCTTAATATAATATGCTTCTGTTTTTGCCTTTGAGCTGAGTTTGTTTGTTTTCTAATGTCTTCATTCTACACTGTTCATTCCTTTAATTCTGATTTCTGTTTTTAAAAAGAAAAAAAATACTCACATAATGAATAAAAAATCCCACTTAGCTGGCTATTGATTTCCTTTGTTTAAAGTCTGTTTGCTAGTAAGTGATTTAGACAAACAAACTTTCAGAACAAAACTATGGGTTAAAGAAGACGGGAGTATGCAGGGTCCTGGGAAAGACTATAGTAACCTTTCCACTGTTGAATGAGCTATCATTATATGACTTCAGCAAGTGATGGTATACACTGCCAAAAATCATATAATAATACACTGTGAAAGTCCCCATGTTTTGATCTCGTATCAATTTCCTTCTCTGTGAACAAAATCTTTAAGAACTGGGCAATCTTGATTGACTGTTGCTAACAATACTCCCCTCACTAGTCCTTCGGATGAGACTATAAACCGAGGCCCCCGTGTGCGAACGCATGCAGAACATCTTGCGCACACGTTAAATCCTGTTCCACTTTTCGAAAGAGTAGGCCATTGTGTGCCGGTGGGAACAGATGACAAAATTTACAAAACCGCATACACACGGGGACTGGATGTAAAATTTTTTTAAAAAGCACATGAGTGCTTATTCCATTATCCTCTTTATAAAAAAAATCATCTGAGCGCTTTGATTTGTTGCTTTACAAGATTCAGCGCTATATAAATTCCATACATTGTTGTTGTTGTTGTTGTTGTTCTTCTTCTTCTTCTTCTTCTTCTTCTTACTACTACTACTACTACTACTACTACTACTACTACTACCATTCCCCCATCCTCTCTTTTTTTCCCCCAGCTGATTGATCTGCTGAAAGAACAGCACTTCCAGAGACAGCTAGACGCGGAGGAGGAGGAGGAGGAGGAAGAGGAGGAGGGGATGGAGGAGTGGGAGGTGGGGAGGGGAGGAGGGAGGTACGGGAGGTGGGGGAGCGGTCCTCGCTACGCTTCCCTGGGCAGCTGGGGGGAACTGCCCCGCCCCTCCCCCCGGGTCAGGGGACGCTACTCTTCCTCCACCTCCCACCTGCCCCCGAGTCCGGCTTACTCTGATTCCTCGTATGATCAGGTACCAGTGTGTGTGTGTGTTGTTGTGTTGTTGTGTTGTGGTGTGTGTTGTGTGTGTGTGTGAGTGTTGTGTGTGTGAGTTGTGTTGTGTGTGTGTTGTGAGTTTGTGTTGTGTTGTGTGTGTGTGTGTGTGTTGTTGTGGTGTTGTGAGTGTGTGTGTTGTGTTGTGTTGTGTGTTGTTTGTGGTGAGTGTGTGTGTTGTGTTGTGTTGTGTGTGTGTGTGAGTTTGTGTGTGTGTTGTGTGTGTGTGCGCATGTGTGTGTGTGAGTGTGTGTGTGTGAGAGTTTGTGTGTGTGGGAGTATGTGTGTGTGTGCGTGAGTTTTTGTGTGTGTGTGTGAGTTTTGTGTGTGTGTGTGTGAGTTTGTGTGTGTGTGAGTATGTGTGCGTGTTGTGTTGTGTTGTGTGTGTGCGTATGTGTGTATACATGTGTGAATACATGCCCGCGTGCGTTGTGTGTGTGTGTGTTGTGTTGTGGTGTGTGTGTATACATGTGTGTATACATGCGCGGATGAGACTATAAATCGGGGCCCCATGTGCGAACACATGCAGAACATCTTGCACACACGTTAAATCCTGTTCCGCTTTTCGAAAGAGTAGGCCATTGTGTGGCGGTGGGAACAGATGACAAAATTTACAAACCGCATACACACAGGGACTGGATGTAAAAAAAGCACATGAGTGCTTATTCCATTATCCTCGATATAAAAAAATGTCAATGTGTGTGTATGTATGTCTGTATATGTGTGCATGCGTATACATGTGCTTGTGTGCATGTGTATGTAGGTTGTATGTGTGTGTGTCTTTGTGTGTTTGTGTGCGTGCGTGCACGCGCGCGCGCGCGTACATGTGTGCATATGAGTATGTGTGTGTGTCGGTCTCTCAGTCTATCAGCAGCATGTGCACTAGCATGCATGAACGACCATAACAATGTTTTTACGCCAATAGAATACACTGTGGGCACCAAGATACATTTCAACTCTTGTCTATATAATCAAAGCAACTTATGATAGTTTTCCCTTCTGCCTGCAGTTGCGATAATAGTTTTCCCTTCTGCTTGCAGTTACGATAAAAGTTTTCCCTTCTGCTTTCAGTCACGATAATAGTTTTCCCTTCTGCTTTCAGTTACGATAATAGTTTTCCCTTCTGCTTGCAGCTACGATAATAGTTTTCCCTTCTGCTTGCAGCTACGATAATAGTTTTCCCTTCTGCTTTCAGTCACGATACAAGTTTTCACTTCTGCTTGCAGTTACGATAATAGTTTTCCCTTCTGCTTTCAGTCACGATACAAGTTTTCCCTTCTGCTTTCAGTCACGATACAAGTTTTCACTTCTGCTTGCAGTTACGATAATAGTTTTCCCTTCTGCTTGCAGTTACGATAATAGTTTTCCCTTCTGCTTTCAGTTATGATAATAGTTTTCCCTTCTGTTTTCAGTTATGATAATAGTTTTCCCTTCTGCTTGCAGTCACGATAATATTTTTCCCTTCTGCTTTCAGTTACGATAATAGTTTTCCCTTCTGCTTTCAGTCACGATAATAGTTTTCACTTCTGCTTGCAGTTATGATAAAAGTTTTCACTTCTGCTTGCAGTTACGAACCTCGTTGGTGTCAGAGATACGACAGGAGGTGAGATCAAACCTCCACACCCTCCAGCAAGACTTACAGGTGCGTCTGCCACCAGTCGCTTTGGGGCCAAGTGGTTATGCTGCAATTGAAGTAGTGGTATTGTAGAGGTAGTAGTAGGAAAAGGAGTAGTAGTAGTTGCAGTTGTAGTTAGTATGTAGTAGTTAGTAGTAGTAGTAATTAGTAGTAGTAGTAGTTAGTAGTTAGTACTAGGAGTAAGTAGTAATAGTAGTAGAAGTTGTAGTAGTAGTTCGTTGTAGTTAGTGGTAGTAGTAGGAGTAGCAGTAGTAATAGCAGTAGTAGTAAGTAGTAGTAGTTAGTAGTAATAGAAGTAGTAGTAGTGGTAGTAGTAATAGTAGTGGTATTAGTAGTAGTAGTAATAGTGGTAGTAGTAGTAGTAGCAGTAGTAATAGCAGTAGTAGTAGTAAGTAGTAAGTAATAGTAGTAGTAGTTAGTAATAGTAGTAGTAGTTAGTAATAGTATAGTAGTAGTAGTAGTAGTAGTAGTAGTAGTAGTAGTAGTAGTAGTATAGCAGTAGTACTAGAAGAAGAAGACGAAGAAGAAGAAGAAGAAGGAGAAGAAGTAAAAGAAGAAGCAGAAGCAGAAGAAGAAAAGTAGTAGTAGTAATTGTTGTATCTGTTGTTGCTGTTGTGTTGTTGTCATTGTTGTTGTGTTTGCTTCCTTCTAAGACTCCATTACAGTGGGCACGTGTGTAAAAGTGAAGATAGTATTATGATGATATTATGCTGCTATGAAGACTAACAAAATAAATTTATCAGATGGATTTGCACTACATACACGCACGCTTGCACGCAAGCACTCACACATAGTTACATACATACACGCACGCACGCATGCACGCACAAACAAACCCACACACACATACATACACTCTCAAATACATGGTCATACGAGGAGGTACACACCCAGGCATGCACTGACCCACCAAGCACGCATGCACGCACACACACGCACACATGCACTCACGCGCACACGCACGCACACACGCACGCACACATACACCCTACACACACACACACACACACACACAACCACACACACACACACACACACACACACACCCACACACACACACACACACACACACACGCTGAAAACTTAATGACAGAACTACTATGATACAACACTAAACAATTCATATGAAGAAAGGAAGACTTCAGTAGAGCAGCATAATGATGGCATGCAATGTCTGTGTGTGTGTGCATGTGTTTATGTTTGTCTGTGTGCGTGTGTTCAGAAAAGGGACCAGGAAATCCATCGTCTACAACTTCAGTTGATGCTCGAAGGTCAAAGTAAAATGCCAAGGTCATCGGAGCACGGGTCAAGGTCAAAGCCACTGTCCAGGTCGCAGCCAGTATCACCTAGGCGACGGGGGCTGAGGGAGACAGACGTGTGACCTTCTTCATCTGTGAACAGTGTATTCGAAGAATAATATTTTTTTACATATATGCGCAAGGGTGCGTGCGTGCACACACACATGTACGTGTGTATGTGTTTAAAATTGAGAAACTGAGCGCACAAAGCACTCCAAAAGTTTTGACAGCAACGAATTTTGGGCCTGGCATTATCAGAAGCAAATAATGCCATACTAAACTTGTATTGACAGATGAGTTGAATGCTACTTTGCTTTATCCGCATTCTTATTTATTTTTTCTTGCTTTTTTGTTTTGCTGATTGGTGGCTTTATAGTGGGAAAAAAACGATAAATGACATGATCATTCTACTGTGTAAACTATGAATCATACAAAATTGGAGCTAAAAAATGGTGTCAGTGGCACCATATTCGTCTGCTTCTTCATCGACCACTCATCCAGCAAATATTGCTGTTTTGTTTTATGAGTGAAATATGCTTTGGGCTGCCGCTAAGCGCCTGACAAGGCAGGCCCAGCGCATCCCACTTTGGTGTGAATGTTGAGGACCATAATTATGTATCCTGAAACAAGGTGGAAGGGTTTGTGTATGCTGCGTCATTAGAAACAGAATATTTACATGAGTACCCTCATTGTGTGATTGATACACAGACTCCTGATCTCATCTCTCATTCCCTCACCACAAAACGGCATTAAAAAAAGCTGGAACCCAAAACCATTTTCATGGCTGTATATAAAGAAAGCTTTGTCGGCTAGCAGTTAAAATCAGGCAAATCTGAAAAAAAAGGGAAACAAAGAAAAGAATGTGACAACAGGAATGGAAAAAAATGGTGAAAGAGAAGAGAGATAAAAAAAACCAAACAAACCAACACCACCTTGCATCAGCCACTCTGATAGGGAAACAAATACACACGCAGACAGGAAAACATTTTTTTTTTAAATGGGTGGCGCTGCTCTTGTGGCGACCGCTCTCTACCCTGGAAGAATGGCCAGAATTTCATGAGGAAAAGTCTTCCCGTGACTTAAAGTGGTATACAACAACACAATACAAGATTTAAACGAAAGAAGCACCAAGAGGTGAAAATAAAGAAGATTAGGATGCTGACAAAAGAATGTCAGAACATCACTGGAGTGGCAAAACAGCTGAACCACCAGAGTTGCAAAACCAAAACTGACATCAAGAACTGAAAACAGAAAAACTAAACAGTTTCACCATTCCCCTCTCCCCTAATATTACAATGAAAAAGAAAGCAATCCAACTTGAAAAGGAAACTAAGGACATAATTATGTGTGAGAGAAAAAAACACCTGTTACCACTACTTAAGCTACAGTATGATGAAAAACTGTATTAAAAATAAAAACAAATAAGCACCAATTTGAAAAAAAGCCTTGAAGTTTATTTAACACTGGTATTTTAACATGCACACACGCACACACACACAAAAGACTTAATTTTTTTAATATAAAATAAGTGCTGTGTGCTGCCCAATGTGTGTTGATATTGGAACACATCACCCAATAAACTGATTTAAAATATATAAAAAATGCACTCAAAAAAGGGAAAAGCATGAGAAAGTGTATGTCAAGTGCAGCAACAGAGCTGTGTTATGACACAAACAACAACAACAACAACAACAACAACAACAACAACAACAACAACAGTGATATATGAAAAAGAAGCTAGTTTATACACCACGCATGGGAACTGAAATAAGAGTGTGCAAGAGACTTAAGGTTGGTGGTGTTGCTGTTTTTTTAATAGTGTTTTTTTAAATTTTATCCTCAAACGTTTTATTCTCAAACGGCAAGTGATCTGAGAAACTGGGAAAGTGTGAAGTTGCAGCAGAATCCTGGCTGAATGACTGTGTTGTGGTCAGTAGGCCATCCAGACTGCTGATTGTTTTATATTATTATTATTATTGATGTTGTTTGGTTTAATACTGCTGATCTTGTTCTGCCAGTTTGTTTAATTGTTGTTTACTTCTGCTATGGCTGGTGGGATAATGTTGGTGGTGCTGATGTTGTTCTTGCTGTTTTTGTAATGTTGTTGTTTTATTTGTTCATGTTTGTTTTTATTATTGTTGTTGTTGCCATCATTGTTATGTTCATTTGCTGTTTCTGTTTGTTAGAGGGGATATTTTGTTTTTGTTCATCTTGTTGTTGTTGTTGTCTTTTTCTTTCAGTGTTGCTGTGATTGTTGTCAATGTTGTAACTAGTTGTTGTTGTTCTTGCTCTTTTGTTGTTGTTGTTGTTGTTTGCTGTTGTTGTTGTTAATTTATTATGGTTGCTGTCGTTATCATTAGCTTTGCTAGCTGCATTTGTTTGGGGGTTTGTTTTGTTTTTCTTGCATATAAATTATGGTTGTTTGAGGCTGATGTTGTGGCTGCTGCATTATGTCTTGTCGTTCTCATTATTTTATCAGCTGTTATAGTCGCCAGTTCTTATGTTGTCATATTGCTTATCAATGATAGTCATCATCATTGCTATTGCTGGTGCTGCCATGGGTTTTTGTTGTTGTTGCTGTTGCTATTGCTTATCAAGCTCACAACTATTTCAACAAAAAAGTTTCTTTCAGAGCAGTGAGCACTGACAGAGAGCAGTAAATGCCACTGTTGGGATTGTAGGTAGCCAAGTGGATAATACCCCCTCCCCCATCCTATCCTCTTTGAAGTCGCGTGTTCAAATCTTCACAGCGCCTGATAGAGGAATTGTAGAGACCTTTTTTTTCCGGTATGTTTGGTTGATTCTTTTAGTTTGTTTCTGGGGTTTTCTTTTGGGGTTTCTTTGTTGTTTGGGGGTTTTGGCTATGGGGTTTTGTTTGTTGTTTTAGTTTTTTTTTAAAAACAATTTCTCAGATCCGGGATATCAGAGCAGAGCTGCCAATATCTTTATTCCCCCATTTTTGTGTGTGGTGAAGATACACATGATGAAGAAGACCGAAATATACACGTTAAAGATACCATGATTCGTGTCAGTGTTCAGTGGATTATGAAAATAGGAAAATACCCAGCATGCACCCTAGGCTTCACCAGGGCATTGAGTGGGTTGGTTATGCAGATGGTAAAGTATCAGCTGAATGGATCTCTTGGTAGATAAGGTAGCAGCCTTTATGGAATGTTCATTTAAGCCTTGACACCAGTGTGAACAAAGTGGACACTGAACAGAGTGAAGCTGATGTGCTTTTGCATGGATAATATATCAAAGGAATACTCGACTATGAAGCTGGGTTAATTATGATAGTATTAAAATAATGACTGTGGAATTTTCGTGAAGGGGGTACAACCATCTGCTTGTGACGTCATCGGTCAGTGAGATCATGGTATTAATTGGTGTTGTGTGTGTGTAGTATTAGTAGTTGTTGTTGTTGTTGTTTACTTTTTCTTGTACGTGCGTGCATATGTGCGTGGTTGTATATAGTTCTGCATGTGGTTTTGGTCACAGTATGATGATGTCTCATGCGTTTCGCTTTCGAAATGTTGTACCAGGTCAGTTTAAGACATTAAGAAAGTAATGCATTTTAGGTCACTTGGATACAACAGGGTGGAGTGAGTTAGTGTTTTTACAGAGCAGTGGACCACATCAACTATTTTATTACAGATTTTTCAGGCAGGTTTTCTCACTGTATTTCTACCCCCCCCCCCCCTCCCAAAACAGCACATTTTGAATATCATCCTACCTGATATATAGACTTGTGATCCAGTCTTTCAAGACTATATGCATGATATCTACACAGACTCCAAATGCACGTTTAAAATGTGATGTCAAAATGATGGGTTTACAAAGTAGGAACACCAGACTGTATCACACACACACCAGATTTTTGGAACAAAGCGATGTTAATGACCTGGGTGCATGGCTAGTGTTTGCTTTTAGTCTTTTGTGTTTGTTTGCTGGGTTCTGATTTGGGGATTTATTATGGTAGACCTAAGCTACGTTTGCTTTCAGTTTTATGATACGGCTTGGTGATATAAAGGCTTACACTTTGTCATATAGGCATAATTATTATTTTGTCATATAGGCATGCTTATTGTCGTGATTTTGAGAAGGGTTTTGTATACTGTGTGTGAAAGATGCAGTCAGACCTGGTGATTATAGGCTAAATACTGTAACAAAACTATTCACGTGGGTTTTTGTGCTATTTATTGTTATGTTGTGATCGCTTTATGTTGTTTCTGCTGCTGCTGCTGCTGCTTGCTGCTGTTGTCATTGATGCTGGTGCTGTCGTTTATGAGACTAAGTGTTGATGATGACGATGGTAATATTAATGAGGACAACCATGGTGATGCAAAAGAATGAATGGTGAAGGGGACAAGGGAGGGGGGATTGCTCCTTCCTCATCCCTCCTCTCAAACTCTTTACCTATAATGTGATTACGGAAACACACTTTTTTCTTACAGAACAAAGGAGGTATAATAAGTAATATATATATATATATATGTATATATATATATAGTTAGTTAGATAGATAGATAGATAGATAGATAGATAGATAGATTTTTAAAAAATTGAATCTTTGATCTTTTTCAAAAGATGGAGAAGTTGTAACTGGTTGCCTGCACTTGTTTTTTCTCCGCTACTTATTTTCTCGAATGGCATTTTTTCCTTTAAAAAAAAAAGGAATTCATCCAGAGTATTTTTAACTTTTATTCACTGTTCTAGGCAGTCAGTCCTTGGCAAAATAGAACTACTGACAAAACTTTCAGCAGTGAGGTCTCACAATCATATCTTCACCACAAGGAAACCATTTTCCCAGGTTATAGTCTGATTGTTAGGCTTCAAATTATATGGATTTTGTGTGTGTGTGTGTGTGTGTGTGTGTGTGTGTGTGGCTGGAAGTTTTATTTGTAAGATAAGAAAAAAAGAAAGGGTTGGCTTGTTGGATGTCCATTTTCACTGTATATTTGCTGTGCTTTGCCATTGTGTACTTAATTCAGTGCCTGCTGTTATGTGAACATATGAAGTGTAGAATGCAGTGTATGTATGTGTGTGTGAGTTCGCATGCAGGCGCATGTTTTATGTGATTTGCATGCATTGAGAAAGGTGAGGGACCAGGGTGAAACAGAAAAATGTCTTCCTTATATCCAACAACATTCCTGGTAAACATTCTGAATAATCGTGCTCTCTGTCCTGTGCCCCTTCTTCTTCTTCTTCTTCTTCTTCTTCTTCTTCTTCTTGTTATCATCATCATCATCATTATGATCATCATCTTCATCATCGTCGTCATTCTTCTTCTTCTTGTTATTATTGTTATTGTTGTTATCATCATCATTATGATCACCATCTTCATCATCGTCGTCATTCTTCTTCTTCTTCTTCTTCTCATTATTCTCGTTGATTCAATCATTCATTCCCAGACATTAAAAAAAATTGACCAAAGTTGATCCTGTGTGAGAAATAGTCTAGACCATCAAACCATAATTATAATTCTGGCAGTCACAGCAGTAAGGATAGAGAAAGGATTGGTGTGCTTCAGACCCAGTGTGTGTGTGTGGTATGAACACTGGAAATAACTGATCAACAGGGAGGACTAAGTCTTGTTCTAGCACTACCTTTCCTTGATCTGATCGACTCTGCCAATGTTTTGTGTATTTAAGGGGGCATTTTCGTCTGTCTGTCTGTCTTTTATATGACTGGATCTCTCTGTCTGTCTGTTTCTCTCCCTGTCTGTCTCCTGTCTGTCTCTCTGTCTGTCTCCCTATCTCTCTGTCTCTTTATCTCTGTCTCTCTGTGTCAATCTCTGTCTCTCCCTCCCTCCTTCCCTCCCTCCTTCCCTCCCTCCCTCCCTCTCTCTCTGTGTTATTAAAGATGTGCGTAGTGCGTGTACATATCATGTTATCAGGTATGGGCTTCGTGTTCGCAATACAACAAGCAACTGCTGATGATTATTTTCTGAAAATTTGCTTTTTTGTTTTTTGTTGTTGTTGGTGTTGTTTGAGTGGAAGAGAGTTTGTTTAGTTGAGGGTTAGTTTGTGTTTGTTTTAGTTTTTTTGTTTGTTTGTTGCTTGTTTGTGTGTTTTTTCCCTTCATCTTGGAGGTCTTGTTTTTCAACTGGCTGTCTCTGTCTGTCTGTCTGTCTGTCTGTCTCTGTCTGTCTGTCTGTCTGTCTCTCTCCCTCACACACACACACACCACACACACACACACACACACACACACACACACACACACACACACACACACACACACCACACACTCATACACGTTTTTGCAAAGCGCATATAGTAATCGCAGACTTAAACCACCACATACATGCACGCAACGCACCCCCCCAAAAAAACCCAAAACAACAACAACAACACAGCAACAAAACAACAACAAAAAAACAACAACAACAACAAAAAACCCAACAACAAACAAAAAAACCGATGCAAGCAAATTTATGTACGCTGAAAATGGCATTGTCACGCGTGTTTCACGTTTGCACAACAGGGACCTCAGTTTGTAGTCTCATGTGAAGGAACTTCTGGAGAATGGAGTCAGCAGGTAAAAAGCAAAGGTAAAGGTGTCCCATAACCCGGGCGGTCGTTGGGGAGCGACATGTAAGAGACTTCAGCTTCTCCAGGGGCCAGCATATTGAGGGCGGCGCCCATCTCTACTCCCTCGCTGCTTTACCTTCCCTGACACTGAAGAAGGCAGGTTCCCATTTACAGCTGGGTGAACTGGGGGACTATAAGCTACTGAGGCCAAACGGTCACCCATCCACTTGGTAACCACGCTTGATGCTGCTTAAACTTAACCTTGGGAAACGAGTGCTCTGACCACTGAACTATCGCGGAGTCGGTACCAAAGTTAACTTTAGGGGGAAATTCTATGGAAGAGACATTGCCAGCAGAGGCTGGAACCCGAGTCCTCAGTAACCGTGAAGATCCAGAGTAGGATGTCATAACCACTAAACCACCGTGTATTCCGTGCCCCTGTACAGAGAGTATCAACCCAGGATGTCTTTTTTTATAAAAAAATTTTATATCGAGGTTAATGGAATAAGCACTCATGTGCTTTTTTACATCCAGTCCCCTGTGTATGCGCTTTTGTAAATTTTGTCATCTGTTCCCACCGGCACACAATGGCCTACTCTTTCGAAAAGCGGAACAGGATTTAACGTGTGCGCAAGATGTTCTGCATGCGTTCGCACACGGGGCCTCGGTTTATAGTTTCATCCGAAGGACTTAGGAGACATCCGAAGGAGATAGTCTGTGTTATTGTAATGTGCTGTATTGTATTGTACTGTATTGTATTGTATTGCATTCAATACCACTTTTAAGTCACGCCAGAGTTCTCTCCGTAAAATTCGAGTTGCTCTTCCTGGCCCTGGGAGAGCACTTCAATCTCTTGAGTCCATGAAGTCATGGGTTTGAATCTTGGCGGCGGAGTCTGGTGATTCTTTATTTTTTATTGGGGGTTGGCGTAGAGGGGTGGGTTTGGGGTGGTAGTTCTCTAGGTCAACTTCACAGTGCGGACCTTGTATTATTGATTCTATTCGTGTATACACACACACACACACACAATATATATAAATAATATATAAACACACACACACAACACACGCACGCACGCACCACCCCACACACACCACACACACACACACACACACAGACAGAGAAAATTGTGTGCCGAGGACAGGATAGCCTAGTGGTCAGAACATTGCGCTCGCAATCTGACGACCCGGGTTCGATTCCCGTTCAAGAGGGATATTTTTTCCCTGGAGTTAACATCAGTGCAGACTCCACTCTCCCCAAAAGTCCTTCGGATGAGACTATAAACCGAGGCCCCGTGTGCGAACGCACGCAGAACATCTTGCGCACACGTTAAATCCTGTTCCGCTTTGCGTAAGAGTAGGCCATTGTGTGCCGGTGGGAACAGATGACAGAATTTACAAAACCGCATACACACGGGGACTGGATGTAAAAAAAAAGCACATGAGTGCTTATTCCATTATCCTCTATATAAAAGAATAATAATAATTTTTTTAAAAAGAATAAAAATAAAAAAAACAAATACTCCTGTTAAAGATCCTACATATGGCAACGTTCAGAGGGTTGCGGAAACATGAAAAAAAAAAACCCTGCAGGCATCATCTACAACAACAACAACAATAACAACAAAACCCCACCCAAACCAAACCAAAACCAAAAAACAAACTAAAAAGAGCTGCTCTGAAGTCGGCACGTGAGGGCTGAGGCCAGCAGGCAGACCTACCTCCTTGTAGAGTGACAGACAAGCTCAGGAGAAGACCTGGCAAGGCACTACACACCCCATGCAGAGGCCCCACACCCGTATTAATTTGGGGGTCACGTAGTATCTTGTATAGAGTGCGAGTGGGAAAAAATGGTGATTTTCACAGATTTTTTAAAGCATGAAAAAATGGACTGTGCACTTGGTTGTTTTTTTTTTTTATTGAGGACATAGAGCAATACCAGGTAGTCACGAAAAAGTTGGAAATAACCATCAAATGAGGTTTGCCTGTATTCCTACAGCGTTGACCCCGCGCATGCATATTGCGGTAAGGAAGCTTAGCAGACGAGAAAGGACTGAGGGGGTACAGTGTTTGCTGAAAAATTAAAAAAATTTCAAACCTACCAAATTTGTTCAAAATCACATGAGTTTTGAGTCAGGGGCTAGTCTTTCACAAAAAGTGGTTTTTATTTCTGTGGATGCCTTAGTACGTGCGGTATGAATATAAGAGTCACATAGAAAAACAGAAGGAAAAGAGTGATATTTTTAATACCGGTGTGTAGCCAGAGAGGCAAGGCAGAGAAGGACGGAAACACTATCACAATAGCAAATCACTCACATCTTTCCTTCCTTCTTGCTTTCTTTCTTTCTGTCCTTGTGGCGCCCATGTGTTTCCCTGGTGTCATCAAGCTATCTGAGGATTGTCGGGTCTACCTTGGGTTCTGTGTAGCCCTATCCTGGCTGCCATTCTGTCTGTGCTGCAGCCTTTTTGTTAACCTGTTGTCCGCTCGTCTGGCGATGTTCGATTCTCGTTCAAGAGGATTAATTTTTCCTCTGGAGTTAACTAACATCAGTGCCGACTCCACACTCCCCAAAAAGTCCTTTGGATGAGACTATAATTATAAACCGAGGTCCCGTGTGCGAACGCACGCAGAACATCTTGCGCACACGCTAAAACCCGTTCCGGAAGAGTAGGCCATTGTGTGCCGCTGGGAACGGATGAAACAATTTACAAAACTGCATACACATGGGGACTGGATGGGGGAAAAAGCACATGAATGCTTATTCCATTATCCTAAAAATATATATTTTTTAAAATGTGACCTGCTTTTCGAGTAGAGACTAAAGTCAGTTTACATGTAAAGGGACACAACCTTATTACACATAGACCTTGCCTCAGTATGCGGTTCCTTCCCTTCCTCCACATTTCCCCTCCCCCCTCTCACTTTCATTCCCCTCTCTCTCACTATATCTCAAAAACACACACACACACCCTCTCTCTTCCCCTCTCTCTCTCCTCTCTCTCTCTCTCTCTCCCTCCCCTCCCTCCCTCTCTCTCTCATACACAGACACACACATACACTAATGATGATGATGATACATGAGTGTGAACATAAATCTTTAAAAAAAGTCTTTAGGTATTATGTATCATATGTCTAAATAAACACACATACACATACACACACATTTCCAGCTGGTTTTTTTGTGTGTGTTTTTTTAAGTCCACGTGGTGGTCAGGATATTGAAGCCCATTTGTACACAACAGACAGGACCTCGTCACCTCTGCACACTGCCTGCTTGACACAGTCACGGCTTCTGTGACATGGCTTAAAGCATCCTCCATCGACAAACAGTCTGTCTTTCTAGCTGGCTGGCTGGTTGGCTGTCTGGCTAGTTGGCTGGCTAGCTGTTTGTTTTTCTGTCTGTCTGTCTGTCTGTCTCTCTTCCCCTCTCTCTGTCTTTTCTCTCTTCTCTCACTCTCTCTCTTCTTTCTTTCTTTCTTTCTTCTCCCTGTTTCTCTCTGTTTCCTGTCGTCTGGGTTTGTCTGTCTCTCTGAGTTAGTCTGACTGTCTGTCTCTGTAAACACCCTCTCTCCCCTCTCTCTTCTCTCTCTCATCTCTCTCTCACCTCTTTTCCTCTCTCTCTCTCTCTTTCTCTCTTTCTTTTTCTCTGTGTCTCTCTCTGTGTCTCTCTCTGGATCTGTCTGTCCGTCCTCTCTCTCTCTCATGTCTCCCGCCCCCCCTCTGTCTGTCTGTCTGTATCCCCCCTCTCCCCTCTTCTTTGTTCCTCCCTTTTTCCTCTCTCCTCCCCCCCCCCCCCACCCCTTTTCCTTTCCCTTTCCCCTCCCCCCCCCTCCCCCCCCCCCCTCTCAAACAAACAGTGACAACAGACACCTGCCCAAAAGCCTGCACCAGGGCAAACATGGAGGGTGTGCCACATCGCTGTGTCCCCTTTCCCTTAGCTGACTAATTTGGTCACCTTCTCTCTCTCTCTCTCTCCTTCTCTCCCTCTCCTCTCTCTCTCTCTCTTCTCTCTCTCTCTCTCTCTCTCCTCCTCGGTTTTTCTTTCTCTTTCTCCCCTCTCTCCTTCTCTTTCTCTCTCTTTCTCTCTTTTTTCTCTCTCTTTCTCTTCTTCTATTCTCCTCCTCCCTCTTCTCTCTCTCTCTCTCTCTCTCTCATCTCCTCTCCTCTCTCTCTTTCTTTCTCTCTCTCTCTCTTTCTCTCTCCTCTCTTCTCTCTCTTTCCCCCTCTCTCTCTCTTCTCCTCCCTCCCTCTCCTTTTTCTCTCTCTTTCTCTCTCTCTCTCTCACTTCTCTTCTCTCTTCTCTCTTCCCTCTCTCTCTCTCTCATTCTCTCTCTCTCTCTCCTCTCCCCTCTCTCTCTCTCTATTCTCTCTTCCCTTCTCTTTCATTACTCCCCCCTCTTCTTTCTCTCTATCTCTCTCTCTCTCTCTCTCTCTCTCTCTCTCTCTCTCTCTCTCTCTCTCTCTCCCTCTCTCCCTCTCTCTCTTTCTCTTCTCTATTTCTCTTTCTCTCTTCCCCCCCCTCTCTCTCTCTCCCCTCTCTTTCTCTCTCTCTCTCCTCATTCTCTCTCTCATTCTCTCTCTCTCTCTTTCTCTCTCTTTCTCCCCCCTCTCTCTCTCATTCTCTCCCCCCCCCCCCCCCCCCCTCTCTCTTCCTTCGGATGAGACTATAAACCGAGGCCCCGTGTTCGAACGCATGCGGGAACATCTTGCGCACACGTTAAATCCTGTTCCGCTTTTTCGGAAGAGTAGGAAATTGTGTGCCGGTGGAAACAGATGACAACATTTACAAAACCGCATACACACGGGGACTGGATGTAAAAAAGCACACGAGTGCTTAATCCATTATCCTCGATATAAAAGAATAAATAAATAAATAAAAAATAAATAGAATATCTCTTTCTCTCTCCCCCCCCCCCCTCTCTTCTTCTCTCCCTCTCCCTCCCTCCCTCTCATTCTCTCTCTCTCCCTTCTCCCCTCTCATCCCGCTTCTCCCTCTACCCCCCCCCCCCCCCTCTCTCTGCCCCATCCCCTCTCTCTCTCCTTTATTTCTCTTCAGTTATTTCTTTTCCACTTTCCTTCCAGTTTCTGATGGGGGTTTTTCTTTCGTCCCCCACCCCTCCATACCTTCTTCTCTCACACACATATACACACAGCGCGAGCGCACGCACGCACACACACACGCACTCACACACTAACACTGTCACACACACACACACAAAACCGCGCGACACACACACACACACACACACACACACACACACACACACACCTTACTATCTGTCCTTGTAGTACCACCGTCTTGCTGTACAGCTCAAATCTGTTTTGAGTGGTTCATCGTGACTGATGTCTTCGTTAGCAGATCGTCATAAACACCTGCCAGACATACTTATTCACAACCTAAGATTCCTTCCTGCCTGTTTCATCTAATAAACTATCTCCCTGCCTTCAACAGCCGAAATCACCATCACCCCACCAAATTGTATTGTGTGTGTGTGTGTGTGTGTGTGTGTGTGTGTGAGTGTGTGCGTGTGTGTGTGAGTGAGTGCGTGCGTGCGTGCGAGTGTGTGTGTGTGTGTGTGTGTGCGTGCGTTGCGTGCGTACGTGCGTGTCTGCTTGCCTAAATTTGAATTTATTGCAACTATTTGTGAACGGTTGCATAATTATGTCATAATAGGCTGACTGCAAACGCTTTGATTTGCTTTTACAAGATCATAGCCCTATGTAAATTTCATTTCTTCTTCTTCTCATTATATTATTATTATTATTATTATTATTATTATGTTTTGTTGTTGTTATCGTTATTGTCATTATCATTATTATTATCATTATTTATTTAGTTAACTATTTTCTCCTTATCCTCCTCGCCCTCCTCCTCCTCATTATTGTTGTTATTATTATTATTATGTTTATTATTTGTAGTAGTAGTACTAGCAGCAGCAGCAGCAGCAGCAGTAGTAGTAGTAGTAGTAGTAGTAGTAGTAGTAGTAGTAATAGTAGTGTCCAAAGATCTTATAGAAGGATGGTATGCCATGTTACCATCAATGTGGTGTGGTAAAGGTGATGTCATACTGAAGTGCCGGGGGTCATAGCAGTAATCGTTCAGTGTTATGTTGACTGACCAACTTACTGTCCAGTCCCATGACTGATCACTCCATACCTGTCACCCTCTTTCCTATCCAGAATCCCTTCTGTGTGCGTGTGTGTGTCCGTGCGTGCACGTACGCACGTGTATGTATGTATGTATGCATGTATGTATGTATGTATGTATGTGTGTGTGAGTGTGTGTGTATAGTGTGTGATGTATGTGAGAGAGAGAGTGAATGTTGTTGTATGTATGTATGAGCGTGCTCTCGCGTGTACGTGCGTGCATGCGTCTGTCTCACATTAAATCAAATCAAATTCTTTTACCTCGAGGATAATGGAAAAGCATCCATGTGCTTTTATTTTACATCTAGTCCCCGCGCCTTTAGGGAGTTTAGATCCTCAGCCGAGTTGTCAGAAACAGTGTGTGTGTGTGTGTGTGTTTGTGATGTGTGTGCGTGCGTGCTTGTGTGTGTGTGTTGCGTGCTTATGTGTGTGTGTGTTTGCGTGCTTGTGTGTGTGTGTGTGTGTTTGCGTGCTTCTGTGTGTGTGTTTTGCGTGCTTGTGTGTGTGTGTGTGTGTGTTTGCGTGCTTCTGTGTGTGTTGTGTTTGCGTGCTTGTGGTGTGTGTGTGTGTGTTTGGTGCTTCTGTGTGTGTGTTTGCGTGCTTGTGTGTGTGTGTGCGCGCGCGCGCGAACGCGCGAGTATGTGTGTGTAGTGTGTGTAT
>CM054134.1:55928184-55943184 GCA_028751875.1 Rapana venosa
TGCAGCAGCAGCAGAAGCAGCAGCAGTAACAGCAGCAGTAGCAGCAACAGTGGTAGTAGAAGTAGGTAGTAGTGGTAGAAGAAGTGGTAGAGGAAATAGTATAAGTAGTAGAAGTAGTAATAGTAGTACTAGTAGTAGTAGTAGTAGTAGCAGCAGCAGCAGCAACAGCAGCAGCAGCAGTAGTAGTAGTAGTGGTAGTAGCAGCAGCAGCAGCAGCAGAAGCAATAGTAGTAATAGTAGTAGTAGTAGTAGGAGTGGTAGTAGTAGTAGTGGTAGTAGTAGTAGTAGTAGCAGCAGCAGCAGCAGCAGCAGCAGCAGCAGTAGTAGTAGTAGTAGTAGTAGTAGTAGTAGTAGAAGTAGTAGTAGTAGTAGCAGCAGCAGCAGTAGTAAAAAAAAAAAAATAATTTTTTTTAAAAAGGGTGAAAGGGTGGCGCAGCGCTAAGTGGCGACGCGTTCTCCCGCTCTCCCCGGGGAGAGCAGCCCGAATTTCACGGAGAGAAATCTGCCGTGACTTAAAGTAAAATCTGAGTGCTTTGATTTGTTGCTTTACAAGATTCAGCGCTATATAAATTCCATACATTATTATTATTATTAGTAGTAGTAGTAGAAGTAGTAATAGTAGTAGCAGTAGCAATAGTAGTAGTAGTAGTAGAAGTAGTAGCAGCAGCAGCAGCAGCAGTAGTAGTAGTTGTTGTTGTAGTAGTAGTAGCAGCAGCAGCAGCAGCAGCAGCAGCAGCAGCAGCAGTAGTAGTAGCAGCAGCAGTTTCAGCAACAGCAACAACAACAGCTGCTACAACAGCAGCAGCATGAATAGTCGTAGTCGTAGTGTGGCTGTAAAATAAAAGGACTTTCACTGCGGCCTGTAGTGGATCAGTCTTCGCGCGGCAAGGCACGTGGGATTCAAGACCTTCCATGGCCAAACCTATAGGCAGACAATGCCAAGGCCAGGACTTTTATCTTCTTCCTCGTAAATTCATGCAGGCAGAATAATATATGCACGTTTAACATCTTCGAGCTTCTGCAACTCCCCATCTCCCACCACCCACCACCACATCCCCACGCCCCTGTGCCCCTCTCTCTCTTCGCCAGAAAACTAGTTACGACACTTTTAAATCCAGCCTCAAGACATTTATTTCATACCTAAGATCCCCCCCCCCCCCCCATCCCCACTTCCTGTTTCATATCAGAACTATCCCACCTTCACTAATCCATGTCCTATCACCCTGCTAAAGTATACGACCTGTGTGAGTGTGTGTGTGTGTGTGTGTTTTTGAAAATCATTTGACTATTGAAATTTTATTTCATAGATTTTGTCTGTAGCGCACCATGTTTGCAATACCTGTTTGTTTAAACTATTGATTATTTATCATTGATTGCATGACTGGTTAAGATTAGGTTGAATGCATGCGCTTTGATTTGTCTTTGCAAGATATAGCGCTATATAAGTTCTATTTATTTATTTATTTTTTTAACTGCAAAAGAAAAGTAGGATCACAGCATGAACCTAAAGCCTGACCAGCGCAAGACGTTGTGCAGATGGTCAGTTCAGTCCTGTGGTCAGCAGATGTCTTTTTTATTTTTTTTAAATTTTTATTTTATTCTTTTATATCGAGGATAATGGAATAAGCTCTTATGTGCTTTTCTACATCCAGTTCCCATGTGTATGCGGTTTTGTAAATTTTGTCATCTGTTCCCACCGGCACACAATGGCCTACTCTTACAAAAAGCGGAGCGGAATTTAACGTGTGCGCAAGATGTTCTGCGTGCGTTCGCACACGGGGCCTCGGTTTGTAGTCTCATCCGAAGGACTTTTGGGGAGAGTGGAGTCTGCACTGATGTGAACTCCAGGGGAAAATATCCCCTTGAACGGGAATCGAACCGGGGTCGTCAGATTGCAAGCGCAATGTTCTAACCACTAGGCTATCCCGTCCCCTGTCTTGACAGCTGTAGCGTAGCGTATTATATGATACTTTGCACTGGCTGACATCGTTTCGTGAAAACTGAAACAATAGTTGAATGTGAAAACAATACGTTTCCATGCCTGCTAATGAATGACATAGCCTAGTGGTTAGAACATTGCGCTCGCAATCTGACGACCCGGGTTCGAATCCCGTTCAAGGGAGATTTTTCACCTGAAGTTAACATCAGTGCAGACTCCACTTTACCCAAAAGTCCTTAGGATGAGACTATAAACTGACGTCCCGTGTGCGAACGCACGCAGAACATCTTGCACACACCTTAAATCCTGTTCCGAAAGAGTAGGCCATTGTTGTGGGAACAGATGATAACATTTTCAAAACTGCATACACACGGGTACAGGATGTAAAAAACCACATGAGTGCTTATTCTATTATCCCCGATATAAACAAGAAAAGCAGAAATAGAAAAAGAATAAATAGATTAATAATCCAAGTCCTAATTAACGAAGGCTGGGCTTGATGAGGTTAATTAGTCCACATTGTTCCTATATGACCTTTCTTGTCAAAACAAATCAGTCGGCTGATCAATTAATGTTAATACATGGAAATGCCTGTCAAAAAGACTTGAATACAATGACAGTGGAAGACCATTGAAGATGTATAGTATCAGTGTCAATTTCTCCAGAACAAACCACTCTGTGTGTATATGCGTGCGTACGTGCGTGCGTGTGCGCGCGGCGTGTGTGTGCGTGTGCGTTTGTGTGTGTGTGTGCGTGTGTGAAATATGCTAAAGATGTAGGCCTTATACGTTCCTGGTCACATTTTCTGTATAGCACAGAGAGAGAGAGAGAGAGAGAGAGAGAGAGAGAGAGAGAGAGAGAGAGAGAGAGCCATGACAGCCAGACAGACAGACAGAGAGAAAGAAAGAGACAGACAGGCAGGCAGACAGACAGATAAGGGCAGACGGGGAGACAAAGAAGAGAGCACAGGTAGACTGGTGGTCTAGCGGTTAAAGCAGCCAACTACAAAGCCAAAGGGTCAGGGGTTCATTTCCCGTCTAAAGCTGGCGACCTCCTCCTCCCCCCCCCCCCTCTCCCCACCCCCTCCGGATAAGTGAGGTCCCATGTGCAACACACATTCAGCCCAGGTAACAGAACCTCAAGGAAGCGAAAGAGTTGTCCCTGGCCAAGATATGTAACATAAAAAAGTGCCACTATTACAGAAAACAATGAAGCACATACAGAAAAAAAAACACATTTAAGTGGCGCTGCCCTCTGGCAACCGGCTCAAATTGAGGAGCAGCCTAAATTCCTCCAAGAAAATTCTGCCACGCTTATTAAGGACATGTCATATAACAACAACAACAGCAACAACACACACACACACACATACACGCGCGTGCGCGCACGCGCAAACACACACAAACACATACCAAACATAAACTTTACAACCTATCACAATCAGATACACTAATCTCTACTAACTTTCCACCCATTCTTCGCTTTAGCACTAGCTCTAGCACTAGCACCAACACTACTTCAATCACAGTCATTGCAAGCTTAGCAATTCACATCAGGCTATAACCCTCTTGGAATGTACTTGAAATATTTGACCAGGTGAAAAAGTCACCCCTCAGAGAAAGTGTCAATGCAGGGATTGGGGGGGGGGGGGGGGGGGGGGGGGAGGAAGGGGGGGTGGGAGTCACGCTTCGATGTGTTTGTAGTTTAATCCCCCCACCCCCACCTCACCCTCCGGATCCCCACCCCCCATAGTCACAGCTCAATGATCATAATCCTGATTGATTGACGTGGGGTGCTCTCGATAATCGGTTCATGGGTGAGTGAGGGAACACCAAGTGAGTAGGGAACTATTGTCGACATCTCGCTGATAACTGACAAACATAAGCACACAGGCCTGACTGATTTAGAGTCTCCTCAGAAAGACATGCCATTCAGTTTGATTTTCCTGTCAAACCGGGAAAGAAAGGGCAAGACTGGGAATCGAACCCAAGACCTCATGATATGCCATTCAGCTCGATTTTTCTGTCAAACCCGGAAAGAAAGGGCAAGGCTGGGAATCGAACCCAAGACCTCAAGACATGTCATTCAGTTCGATTTTCCTGTCAAACTGGAAAAGAAAGGGCAAGGATGGGAATCGAACCCAAGACCTCATGAATTTACTTGTTAGGCAAGTGAACGTTTAAACCATCATGCCACCTTCCTTCTTGGAACCAGAGATTAAACCGCAGGAGAAACATGGAGAAAAAAAAATCTACACTGTGGACACTTCATTTGCAATTGGGACCTGCCCACAACCTCAGTGATCACTCTCTAAAAGACCCTGACAAAATAATTGTTCACGTAAAAAGAACAGTATAGTTTACCATGAAAAAAAACCAAACCTGCTTACTACACAACACTACATGTCTTGGTATAAGAAATGTCTCTTTTAGAACTGCGAGGGACATACTGGGCGTAAGATGATATACAACAACATACTTTTGACTACTATCATCTGTCGTCATCTTAAAGGCAAACCAAATCCTTCTTCCATAAAACTTGGTAGGCACAAATCACACACTGATCTCACTCAGGTGAGAAAGATGACCAAGGGTGTGATTGAGTGTGATGCTGATGATAACAAAACAACAATGCCGTGTCTTGCTCCTTCACTTTGCAGGTGCTTGGGTGCTTTAGCCAGGAGAGTGGACAGGAGAGTGGACAGTGATGTCGACAATGAGAAAAAGGACGTAGTCATAAAAAAAGCTAGGTAGAACGTCACTGTGGTCAAGGATAAAGAAATGGAGTTACTGAAATCTCATCTTTTGAGATCCTGTGGTCTTTTCTGTCCTTTTTTATTATTTTTTTTATTGCCCTAACCATCCATGGAGATTACATTGACAAATAACTGAAGAGTTCCCGTCCTTCACTATTTCCAGAATTTCGTATGGGACAGAGGGAGGGAGGGAGGGGAAGCAACTGGAAAAATATCCCAGATGATAAGAGATCAAGAAAAAGCAGCCACCTCGTGTTTTTGGGTGGAGACAGGCACACCCACAGAAGGGGAGGCATAAGGTGAGGGGCACGAGATAGTGGTGGGAGATAAAGAGCAAAGAGATCCAGGCATGAGATTGGTAAGGCGGGGAATGTGTACCCGATGCGTTGGTGTACCATACAGAAAAAGAACAGGTCTCGGCAGAACATCAAGAGCTGCTTTAGGCATGTTGCTACAGTGGGTGTTGCAGTGACCGAGGATACATAGCCGTACACCTTGACTCTGCCAGACCTAGTATGAACGGTTTCATTCCGCGCCTACCCTCATGAGGATGCCGGGACCTGTCAGTATAAATAGCATCCCCACCTTCTGGAAATTCTATGTTAAGAACTCCCTCTTTTCTATCCCTCTCTCTCTGTTTCTGCCTTGTTCCTTTTTTTCTTCCTGTCATCTCCTTCTCATCTGTTTTCAGCCTTCATGGACCATTCTCCTACCTTTTTTCGAGAAAGACTTGAAAGATAACAATTTTATCCCACGAGGAAGTCGGATGTGCTGAGCTAGATTTGTCAGGCACTTAAAGGCAGCCAAACGCATTTTTGCTCATATATTATGACAAACAACAATAGTTGCTGTCTATGGGTTAGACGAAGAAGAAATCTGGGCCCAAGCAGAGGGAAAGGCGGCAGCAGCAGCAGCAAGGCATCCAGAAGGCATGACCTGAATGTGGCCCAGTCCCTCCAGGGTGTCAGAAGCCTAAGGGCCAGAACACACACACATACACATACACATCCAACCGCACACACACACACACACAACACACACACACACACCAAAAACACAACACAACACACAAAACACAACCCACCACAACACACCACACACACACAACACAACACAACACACACACAACACACACACACACACACAACACACACACAACACACACCACACCACAACACAACACACACAACACAACACACACACAACACACACACACAACACAACACACACACACAACAAAACCCACACAAAACACGACACACACACACACACAACACACACCACACCAAAAAACACAACACAACACACACACCAACACGCGCACACACACACACACACACAAAAACCACACACACAACACACACACCACACACACACACACACCACACACACACACACACAACAACCCCAGAGGAAAGCAGGGGGGGGGGGGGGGGAAAGAGGTGTGATGTCAGTGTTGCAATGTTCTCCCAGCTGTCACACACTGAATCCAGGACCTGGCTGTGCACTCATGCGTAACTCCACCACCACCACCACCACCACCACCACACCATCTGACACATCAACCCCCTCCCCCTACCCCCCCCCCCCTCTCCACACCTACCTTCTTCCTCACCCCTTTCATGCATACAGCAGGGAGTGGGGATCACTATGCTTTTCACATGTCACGGTACATCGATACATCAGGTCTTGTGTGCCACTGGCATCAATTTAGCGCACGTGAAAGAACCTACGGCAACAAGAGAGTTATTTTAAAGGCATTAAAAGGTACTAGCAAAGGCGGAGGGTCTTTAACGTGACTGTGTGTGGTTACACAGCTTTTAATTTATTAATTTTATTCGTTCATATTGAGGATAATGGAATAAGCACTTATGTGCTTTTTTTTTTACATCCAGTCCCCATGTGTATGCGTTTTTGTTAATTTTGTCATCTGATCCCACCGGCACACAATGGCCTACTCTTCCGAAAAGCGGAACAGGATTTAACGTGTGCGCAAGATGTTCTGCATGCATTCGCACATGGGGCCTCGGTTTATAGTCTCATCTGAAGGACTTTTGATGTAGATAGGGCCTGTAGTTTTAGGTCATCATAATCTGTGGCAAATTAGTGACATGAGTGCATCATCTCCATTACGAAGTAATCTTCAATAAGTCTGTTGTTATCTACCGTTGTTTCTTTACCTGTACATGTACACGTGCGTGCGTGCGTGCGTGCCTCTGTGTGTGTATGTGTGTGTGTGTGTGTAAAGTGTGAGAGAGAGAGATAGGGTCTGTGTGTACAGGTGTGTGTGTGCGTTCAGATAGTTACATTTCCTTCTTCTTATTTTTTTTGCATTATGACAACGCTGAAGTCTTCTTTCAGCTGTTTCCTACCACTAGCGGTTTTATCTCATTCGTTCAGAGATAGATAGATAGAAAGATAGAGAGAGAGAGAGAGAGAGAGAGAGAAGAGAGAGAGAGAGAGAGAGAGAGAGAGAGAGAGAGAGAGAGAGACAGACAGACAGACAGACAGAGACAGACAGACAGACAGACAGACAGAGACAGACAGACAGACATAGAAAAAAGACGCAATCTCTAGGTCATGGTGAACTTGTGCATCAATCTTGTCACCAGCTGTGTGATCAAAATTGGACACTGCTCGCTATGTTCGCTATGTTGGTGAAGAAGAGCAGCCATTGTTTGATCTTCCCATCTTTTTCCTTATCCTTCTGTACCGTTAGAAAGTCCCAGCTCCTTCCAGTACACATACACACACGCGCAAACGCGCGTACGCACGCACGCATGCTCACGTACACACATACACACACACACACGCGCGCGCGCGCGCGCACACACACACACACACATGTACGCACACATGGATGGATGCATACACATACATGCACGCACACCACACACAGGGACGCACTCAGCACGCGCGCGCGCGCGCGCACACACACACGCACACATTCGTCTTACATCACTTATAGTGAAAAGACGTTAAATATAAGAACGAACGAACGAAAACACACACACACACACACACACACACACACTGTAAACCTAATCGACTTTGTTTTGTTTTTTTGTTTTTTGTTGGGGGGGGGGGGGGTAATCTCTTTTTAATTTGCGTTATTTTGGTTTCCTTTCTTCTTTAGTTTTTTTTCCCTCATTAATGTTGTCGTCCTCGTTATTGTTGGTGAGCTTGTTGTTCTTAGGTAGATGGCTTGATAAACAAAAGGCAAAAGCGTTGCTTATTCACTGTATCATTGACTTTGACTTTGACTTTCACACACACACACACACTCTCACTCACACACACACACTCTCTCTCTCACACTCTCACACACACTCACACAAAACACACACAAAATTTCCGTTTGGTATACATCTTTTGATGATCACTCCCCCCCCCCCCCCTCCCCTCTTTTCTTCTCTCTCTCTCCCCCCTTTCTCTCTCATGTTTGTATCTCTCCTGACACCTTAAAAAAAAGTTTTCAACAACATGACTTGAAACATTAGGTGTATTTGTCATACCATCATTCCATCAACCCTCCATAAAGTTTATATGTATCATAATTATTATTGTTTACGATGATGGTGGGGATGATGGGGATGATGATAGAGGTGATGACAACAATGATGATAGTGGTGATGTTATTGTGATTATTATGATTCACTTTGCTTATATTTTGTCTTTTAAACCTTTCCCTTATTTCTTTCTTTTTGAGGGGTGGATGTAAAAAAGTCTTGTACTTATTCCTACTACGCTCAGAAAAAAAATGTTGGTATCGGGTTTTTCGTTACAAAACACAAAAACACAACACAACACAACACTCTCTCTCCTCTCTCCCCTCTCTCTCCCCCATCTCTCTCTCTCTCTCCTCTCTTCTCTTTTTTTCTCACACACATAGAGTGAACAGACGTTAAATTTAAAAAACAACAACAGCAGCAGCAACCCAAAAACAGCAATAACAATAACACGCACACACAGAGAATTGAAAGGGAACAGTCCACGTGACACAAACGTCACAAAAAGGGCAACACTATTTATATCAAGGAAACAATAGTGACCCAGCCATGTCCCACTGACCCCCCCCCTTCTACTTCCCCCCCCCCCCCCCCCCCCCCCCCCTCTCCACTCGAAAAAACGAAAAGAAAAAAAGTACACACATGCAAACCCAATTAAAAAAAACACACCCGAAAACCATCACCCCACCACTCTACATACCCCTACCATACTACCACAATGCTGCTTGAAACGAGCTAGTTTGTAAGGCAGCCTGTGTGCCCTGGATGAGAGAGAGAGAACAGGTCACTTACCACGAACTCCCCGGCTCCCCTAAATACACATAGCAGCGGCAAAAAAGCCCCTTTTGCATACAAAACGCATACGTACATGTATGTATCAGACCTACATATATAAACACACACACACCTGTTTCTTTTTAACCTGTCATTAAAACGAAAAACGGAGTTTGCAACCTGGATATTAGTTACGCCCCTATTGGTCTTAAACCTATGCGTGGTGTGGAGTACATCGCCTTTGGTGACAGAAAGTGATTTTTTTAGGTGAAAAGGACGTGAAACTCACAGGTGTGTGGAAGTTTTGTCCGTGCGTGTTTGTGTGCTTGTACGTACGTCGTGGGCAAAGGGTTGGGAAGTATTTTTGGGTGCTTTTTTTTTTTTGGGGGGGGTGTTGTTGTGTTGTGCGATTTGTGGAATTCAATTGAAGGACAGTTGGAAAGTAGCGGTCATTGAAACAGACAAAAGGAAAGGTGTGTGTGTTTGTGTGTGTGTGCGCGTGTGTAGTGTGTGTGTGTGTGTGCGCGTGCCTTGTGCTTTTATCTGCGTGTGTATTTGTGTGTGTATGTGTGTGTTTGTGTGTGTTGGGGTGTGTGCTGGGTTGAAGGTACTCATTAGCCGAGTTGGTAGAAGATTGTACTTGTAATCCAGCTGCTCAGGGGCTTGTGATTCGAATCTGGCAGTCTTGCCAGTGCCAAGTACACAGAGATTGTAGATGAATTTTTGTGTTGTGGTCAATGTTTCCCCCGTCAACCATCTGTCAAGGCTTGCCTCTGTGTGTGTGTGTGTGTGTGTGTTTTGGGGTGTTGTGTGTGTTTGTGTGTGTCCCGTTGTGTGAGAGTGTGTTGTGTGTGTTTTGTGTGTGTGTTTGTGGGGTGTGTGAGTGTGTGTGAGTGGTTGTGTGAGACAGAGAGAGAGAGTGTGTGTTCGTGTGTTCGTGTGTGTGTTGTGTTATGTATGCATGCAGAAGAATAAATTAGTTTCAATATACATGTTAAACGTAATGTGACGGACACTATAGCCGAGTGGTTAAGACCGTTCGACTGCAATCCCGTGAGTTCATGAAATCGTGGGTTCGAATCTCGGCGGCAGCATCTGGTGAATTAAGTGTAAGGGATTTTTAAAATCTACTAGGTCAGCTTTTAGTGTATACCTGCTAGTGCCTTCATTCCCTTCGTTAAATATATATATAACATATAAATATATAATATAATATTTTAATATTAATTTTATATATTATATATATATATATATATACCGTAAAATTCCCTAGCAAACGCCCACCCCCCCTTGCACTGATTTAGGCAAAATTGGGGGAGGGCGTTTGCTAGGGAGGAACCCCTTTGCAGAAAGTAATTTTTGTGCTCAACCTGTAATTGAGTGAAAACAAACCCCGAAAGCATGTAAGTTAGGTCGTGTGAGTAGAAGTGAAGGAAAAAAATTTTAAAAAGCGACTTTGAGGCAAAGAAGGCCAACGAGGACAATCATGAGAGAGAGAGAGAGAGAGAGAGAGAGAGAGAGAGAGAGAGAGAGAGAGAGAGAGAGAGAGAGAGAGAGAGAGGAGACTGGCTCTTGTGAAAACAACACGAGCATGATTTCTGTCATTCATATTTATAAAGTAAAAAGAAAATCGCCAGACCTTTGCAAGGACAAACAATAAGAACACAATTCCGGGAAAAGAAACTTGGTCAAATGTCGAAATGTCAACACCAATGAAGTCCTTTCTTTCTGTACAGGGAAAAAATTACACCATCGTCTTTGGAAATGAAACGTCAACTGAACTTGGATTTTGTCTTCAAAAGGCCCAATCTTTCGGAGAAAGGAAAACCCACAAACAAAAAAAAAAAGAAAACAGAAAACTCGAAAAAACACGAACAGCACTCATTAACACATGAACTCATCTTGCTAACTGCCTAGCTGGGGTAAACAGGTTCAGTCTTAGTACCGGTACTTATTCCAGTCCCTCAAAGTCTGCATCGGCGTCGCTCTCATCCAGGTTGTCGTCCTGGGCCCCGTCGTCCTCACTCTCTGGCTCTTCTGGACCAGGTGCATTGCCATCAACACAAGGCAGGACAGCGCCGATCTCGTCCGGAAACCATTCCAGCACTTTGTCGTCCTCAGATCCATCTATGGCGTTGGATATGGGTACATCAGGAACGATTTAACGATCGTTCGGGTCGAATGTTGTCCCACGCCCTGCTGACCCAGTTGATGACGTCTTGTCTAGTGGCCTGCCTGAGGTTGGCAGCAGCAGTCGGTGGCCTGGGTTCCCTCATCCACTCCACCCAGCAATCTCTGATGGAGTCCTTAAAAGGCTTGGCAAGAGCCACATCCACTGGCTGTGCCAAAGGGGTGCAGCCTGCAGGAATCAACATGGTGTCCACTTGCTGGGCTTGGAGTGCGTCCCTGACTTCCTGAGTCCTATGGGCACTGTAACAGTCCAGAAGCAGGAGGCGGCGTTCGTCGGATGGCCCAAGGACACGCTGAATCCAGGCAATGGTGGTGTCTCTGGTCATCCAGCCATTGGCTGTCGCACATACACGAACATTGTCTGGCACTCTCAGCTGCAAAAAACCCGGGGTGGAATGTTCCCATTTCTCTCTGGCAGGATCACAAAAGCTGGCAATTTGGTTCCATCCGCTGCCGCCGTAAGTGCCACCGTGAAGCCTCGTTTTTCAGCCTTTGTGCCCTTGATTCTAACTTGTTTGGCACCTTTCTTGTTGTTGGTAGGGGCTGGCATCATGTCAAACCGGACCATCGTCTGATCCATGTTCATGATGTTTGACAGAGGATAACCATGGTGATGACGTAGTCGCAGAAGAAGTTGATCCTCAAAGTCTGCAGGGACCTTTTGGCTTGAGCTGGTTCCCTGTCTACAAGACACCAAGTGGCGCTGTTTCCAACGACTTAACCACATGTCTGATGCCAAGAAGCCCACCACATTGAAAGCACCTGCCAGTTCCATCGCTTTCCGTTGTAAGTCCTTGTTTCGCACTACCCTGCCTTCAGATCTTTCATCTTCCAGATAAGGCAGCACACCTTGGTCGACATGTTCAGATCTAACTGCTGGTCCTTCCGACAGTTTCCGTTTTTGTTTGTCTTTTCCGTACTGCTGTTCAAGTCTATCTCTGTTTTCACTCCATTCCCTGATCCTCTTCCTATCCACAGAAAATTCACGGGCACACTCCGAAACATTCCCACATGCTTCTTTATCCAGATACTGGAGGGCTTGCAATTTGAAAGACACAGTGTAAGACTGTCGCTTCGGCATTTTGCAAAAATGGCACAGAGATTCAAGAACCAACTTCCGGCCACCAGGAAGCGTTGTCAAAGTACCGGTACATCACTGACAGACAAAAGACGTCAGTGGAAAAAGCATGACGTAATTTTAATTTACTTTGTCGGGGATGGGTGGGAGTGAGGAGAGGGGACAAAGAATAAGAAAAAAGGAAAGAAACACGAAAAGGTAAAGGGGAAAAAGATGACTGCACAAATCTTAGTGAAAGTGAGCCTAGTCTCTTTGAAAAAAGCAGGGTGGGCGTTTGCTGGGTAGTTACCCCTGTGCACAACTTTTGGTCCCAAGTGGGGGGTGGGCGTTTGCTAGATGGTGGGCTTATGCTAGGGATTTTACGGTATATACACATGCAGAAGATTAAATATGCACGTAAAAGATCCCATAACTCATGTCAGCGTTTAGAGGGTTACGGAAACACGTACATACCCAGCATGCATCTCACGAAGTCGGAATGCGGCTACCTTCATGGTGGGTAAAAACGGTCGCAAACAACAAAATCTCATCTTTGGTGAACCTTGGAGCTCTAGCCGAGGAAAGAAAAACAATAACAACACAAAAAACATAATGTCATTGTGAAAGAAGATGACTGAAAATATAACTAGTATCTTTCTCCACAACACACACACAGACACACACACCCAAACGCACACGCACACTCGCACGCGCACACACACACACACACACACACAAGATTCAAGATTCAAGATTTAATTCCTTTCACCTCTTTTGGGGGTATGGAGGATTACAAACAAATTGAACAGGAGAATAAACCTAACAGCAATATGCCCCAAAATAACATGAATACTAACAGTAATTGAAAAGCAAGAGTTCAGCGTATAATGATAAGCAAACAGTATTAATGACTCAATACTATTTTAAAGTATACACATTTCTTTAAAAAGATACACACACACACACACACACAGATGCTCACACACACACACACACCCCACGCACACAACACACACACCATGAAGAATGCCTGGGTTCAAGGCGATGGTCTGTTTCGCGGTGTCAACACAGACATGACCCCAACACTTCCAAAAGGTCACTCACACTGACAATTCGCCATATTTGGGCATACAGCATTGAAAAGTTTTGAAGAGTACAAGGGAGAGAAATAAAGCAAGTGTAAATCTTGCAGTTTGATTCTTGTTGTTGTTGTTGTTGTTGCTGTTGCTGCCGCTGTTGTTGTTTGAATGAATATGAATGAATGGATGGATGCACGATTAATTATAAAATGCGTAAATATTTTTTGAAGAGTACAGGGGAGAGAAATAAAACAAGTGAATGTGAATGAATGACTGCACGATTTATAAAGCGCATAAATTCCTTTGAAGAGTACAAGTGATAGAGCTTTAGAAAAACAACACAAGTGTAAATCTTGCAGTTTGGTCGTTGTTGTTGTTGCTATTGCTGCTGCTGTTTGAATTAAGGTGAATGAATGCACGGTTTAGAAAACCCATAAGTCTTACCAAAAGGCATGATCGCAGCGCTATTGCTGTTGTTGTTATTGCTATTGTTGTTGCTGTTGTTGTTGTTGTTGATATTCTTGTTGTTGTTGCTGTAATGGTTGTTGTTGTTACTGTCGTTGTACAAGTATGTTGGAGGAAGATGCACGTTGAGAGAAAGAAGACAGCAGGCTTATTGTGTACTCGGGGCCAATGTTGCTTGCCTTCATGTGGTGTGTGTTTTTTATATATTTTTTAAATTATTTTTTATATCGAGGATAATGTGTGTGGTGTGTGTGTGTGTGTGTGTGTGTGTGTGTGTGTGTGTGTGAGAGAGAGAGAGAGGGGAGAGAAGAGAGAAAAGAGAGAGAGAGAGAGAGAGAAAAGAGAGGGAGAGAAATGAAAATGAAAGGAAAATTGCTAAAATTAATGGTTCATTGAATTTCGGCCTCCGGCCACAATTCAAACATAGAGGCATGGAGAATGAAATTAGCGTGCTTTGCTACACGCAGATCTGTGTGTGTGTGTGTGTGTGTGTGTGTGTGTGTGCGTGAGAGAGAGAGAGAGAGAGAGAGGAGGAGAGAGAGAGAGGATGGGCGTTAATTATCATATTTGTATTCATCTCAACGACAAATCGTGAGCTTGTGAAGTCATGCACTGTTCTGTAAGTTTAGACACCTGCCTTGCTGTTGTCTGTCTGTCTGTCTGTCTTGTCTTGTCTGTATGTCTATCTGGCGGTCTGTTTTCCTGTCTGTCTGTCTCTGTCTGTCAATCTGTCTGTCTGTCTGTCTGTCTGTCTGTCTGTCTGTCTGTCTCTCTCTCTCTCTCTCTCTCTCTCTCTCTCTCTCTCTCTCTCTCTCACAGAGTAAGGACAGCAGCAGTAGGCCTAGTGGCAGTAGCAGCAGCAGCAGCAGCAGCAGCAGTAGTAGTAGTAGTAGAAGTAGTAGTAGTAGGAGGAGGAGTAGTAGTAGCAGTAGTAGTAGAAGTAGAAGTAGTAGTAGTAGTAGGAGTAGTAGGAGTAGTAGTAGTAGTAGTAGGAGTAAGTAGTAGTAGTAGTGGTAGTAGTAGTAGTAGTAGTAGTGGTAGTAGTAGTAGTAGTAGTAGCAGCAGCAGGAATCCAGATTTCTATGGTCCAGATCGCACATGATCAGTTTTTTACTTGTTTTTATTTTTGGGTGGGGGGTGGGATTCGAGGAAGGGTGAGGGAAGCAGTTTGCCAAAATAGACAAGTCATTTAGTTCATACAGTGAATCGATCATTGGTGAAGGCTTCCTTCT
>CM054134.1:55948184-55973184 GCA_028751875.1 Rapana venosa
CTTCCCTCTTTTTTGTCCCTCTATTTGTTTCTGCCATACTCCTTTTCTTCCTGTCACCACCTTCTTGTCCACTTTCTGCCTTCTCTGACCACTCTCTTGCCTTTTTTTCACCAGAAAGACATAGTGTATTTTAAAAAAAAAACATTTCTCTCTTACTCATCTCGAAGTCGTATGTGCTGGACCTGACCCGTCAGAGGCTTTTTAACTTTTTCATTTTTATTTATTTATTTATTTAATTTTTTTTTCATACTACTTCTTTAAGTCACGGCAGATTTCTTTGCGTTAGTGGATCGGTGGTCTAGAGGTAACGCGCCTGTCTAGAAAGCGAAAAGTCCGGGTCTGAAGTGTGCGGCGGTTCGTACCCCGTTTGGACCGGAAACTTTTCCCCCTTCCATTAGACCATGAGTGGTGGTCTGGGCGCTAGTCTTTCGGATGAGACGATAAACCGAGGTCCCGTGTGTTACACGTAATTATTTAGCGCACATAAAAGAACCCACGGCAACAAGAGAGTTGTCCCTGGCAAAATTCTTAGAAAAAAGCCACTCTGATAGGGAAACAAATACAGTTGCAGACATGAAAAAAAATAAAATAAAATAAAATAAAAATAAATAAAAAATAAAGGGTGGCGCTGCGCTTGTGGCGACGCGCTCTCCCGCTCTCCCCGGGGAGAGCAGCCCGAATTTCACGGTGAGAAATCTGCCGTGACTTAAAGTGGTATGAAATGAAATCTGAGCGCTTTGATTTGTTGCTTTACAAGATTCAGCGCTATATAAATTCCATAGATTATTATTATTATTATTATTATTATTATTAAATTCGGGCTGCTCTCCCCGGGGAGAGCGCGTCGCCACAAGGGCAGCGCCACCTACTTAACGGCAGCTCATCGCATTTTCGTTCATATTATGACAGACAACAGTAACTTGTTGCTGTCTGAGCGTTCAACGACGAAGAAAAAGTCAGCCCACCTTGAGTTGGATGCAAGTGGACAGTGTACAGTGTTGTCAGCAGAACTACGTTCACTGTAAAGACATCACTGCATTGTGTGCACGCATGGGATCTCTACTGGGTGGAAGTCTCCTTCGAAGAACTGGAAAGGGATTGGAAGTTTGCACATGTTGGTTACCAAAGAGACTCCTTCTGTGTAGTAGACAATACAGAAAATGGAACCAGCGAGCTTTGGACCAAGATTCAAATGGTTCTACCCACTGAGCTCGGAAGGCTCCCGAAGTTTCACAATACATCCAGCTTGCAGAAATGGGGGTCTTCTTTAGAAAGTTGATGTGGATTGAAGCTGGTTTCTTCAAAACATGAACAGTTAGTTTTAGTAATTAATAAGAACATCACTCCCAGGTGGGTACAGATAGTAGCTAAAATTACATAAGGACTTTATTTTACCATGAAAATTCGAAGAAAATGAGAAGAAAGGTCTCGCGAAACACTTGCGATTGCTTCCCATTATAACGCCGAGAATAAGGCCTGGAAAGTTACCTCCCATTAAGAACGCTTCCAGAGAAATACTTTCCTTGATAAATCACAGTTGTAAGTTAGTACCCACTATAGTAATTGCTTCCCTAAGATCTTGACTGTTGTGCATGGTTGGAAAGAATGCAATGCATTCTGTGAGCAACAGACAAAGAAATAAACAAACAAACAAACACACAAAACCAGCAAGAAAAACCAATCTGGTTTCACTTTCCACGTTCTGTTGTTTTCTTTCAGTAAATAATAACACATAATACAAACCCTGCAAAACGAATCACAGATGATTTAATTAAAGGCTCTATACTACTTGACATGAGAAGCAAATAGAAAAGTTACAGTAACAATCAGTAACAAAAAAGCATCGATTTGTATGCAAACGACTGAACACATCTTTCGGGCGTATGATAGTGATGCGGGAGGGAGGAAGGGGGGGAGGCTTCCTCCTCATTGATCCCGAAGTGTTCAGATGCTGATTAAGCGGCAGACGAATGACTGTTTGATGGAGATACAGACAGACAGACAGCAGACAGTTCGGGATGCACGTTCACACCTGCTTAGGGTCTGCTGTTGGTGCCCAGGTTACAGGGGCGCTGACAGTGATTTATGAACATGTGATCGATTGTTGATGGCTGGATAGTTACAGTGGTCGTGATAATGAATGAAGCATCAGTCTCCCAGGCCCCTGCACGGAACGGCTGTGGATGTGGTCTGAGTGATGAGTGTACACCACAGACTGTCATGGAGTGTGGATGATCGCCATGGTACACACATTCTGTAGGCTGCACGCCTGGCGATACACGTCAATTCCTCCGGTCTTAAAACTGCTGACCTAGCACAGTTCAAGACTCGAGACATCAAGAATACTTTTAGTATCTCAAATTGAGAAATGACAAGTGACATTTCAAACTGACAGAACGTGTATTAAACTTTGCAGATTAAAGAGTAACAAGCATCTTAAAAGTAGTTGACAGCACTTGATCACACACACACACACACACACACACACACACACACACACACACACACACACACACACACACACACACACACACACATATACACACGCATACGCACACACGCATACACGCATACACGCACACACACACTATTCCTCAGGTCTAGCCCCCTGTAGACGTGTTTTTTCTATAAAAACGATGACATTATCCTTTTTATGCTATTGAAAACGAACAAATAAAATTCTTAGAAACGTTTGTTCATGGCGTGGCTATTTGATAATAAAAAGACAAGACTCGAGATGCTGATAAAGAATAGCGAAAAAGAAGACAGCTAAAGAATAAAGAGAAAGTGAGATGAAGGCCATGCAGCACTCTTGGGGATCAGTGGCTAGGTTGGCCCAGGATAGGCAGGAGTGGAAGCGCTTTGTTGCTGCCCTACACACCACTGGGTGTAATGGTTAATGATGATGATGATGATGATGATGATGATGAAAGAATAAAGAGAAATACAGTCTGCAAAATCATACCATTACTATAGTTATCAATGGAAGGAGGCCGGACTAACGCACAAACCCAGTGCGCTGGTCAAGCCTTCGGTGTCTAACGGGTTGACTAGGTGTATGAATATCGTGCGTGTGTGTGTATGTGTCCGTTTGCTTCTTACCATGTTACTATGTTTGAGCATACATGCTGCTGCATGTCCACGATGTGTGTTTCTATACGTGCAAGCTCTGAATGAGTGTGAAACGTCTGAGAACATTAGTTTTGTTTGTGACTGTTTTGTATGCATATATCCATGTATACACACACACACACAACACACACACAATATATATATATATATATATATATATATATATATTTATTTTTATTATATATATATATATGTGTGTGTGTGTGTGTGTGTGTGTGTGTGTGGATACATATATGTATATATGCATACATAATTATATGTATTGTATGCATGCATACATACATTAAAGTCTCTAAGTGCCTGTGCGTTAAAAAAATGAGTGCAGTGGCTGACAACAGTTGAACAGTAGAATAGAAGCAAAACAATAGACAGAAAAGCAAACCAAACCATAGCACTGGCCTGCAGAAGAAAGTTAATAAAGCCAAAACAAGGTGACATCACAACTCAGGCAGATAGTAAGCCTCTTTGCCAAGTCACTAAAGGACTTGGAACTACGTCTACAGCTCTGTACTGATAGGCCTACCTCTTGTTTGTAGGTGAAAGAGACAGGTGCTGAATTATTAGAGATGTTCTTTCTTGACCTATATCTTAGTCCTTGCTACACAGACATATAATGTGTGCGTGTGCGTGCGTGCGTGCGTGTGTGTCTGTGTGTATGGTGTGGTGTGGTATGGTGTGCGTGTGTCTGTGTGTAGTGTGGTGTGGTGGTGTAGTGTGTGTGCGCTGACAAATCTTTCAAAGCATTGAATGGCAGTTTTATTTCACACACACATACGCACACACACACACACACACTCACACACACACTCACACAGCACACACACACACACACACACACGCACACACACACTGATGACCCCATTACAAGGGACAGATACCACCTGTTACTGGGCAATGGAAGATACAGGTGCGTTGTGATGAGACAGTATTTATGCGTACACCGCCCATTATCTAATCAGTTCACCGGCAATGCTAGCTGTCAGTATTAAAACTCGAGAGCCTATATACACTCCGGCCAACCTTGGACCTGCTTTGTATTGGGCGAGGCACACTCACATTAGTTCTCCATGACTCATGCTCTAAACTTAATCACTGTGACACAGTCATATTCATGGGACTTTCTGCTTTTCTCCCTCGTTTTCTTCTTCGTCGAACGCTCAGATAGCAACTATTGTAGTCTTTTATATGAGCGAAAATGCGTCAAGCTGCCGTTAAGCCCCTGACAAGTCAGTCCCAGCGCACCCGACTTTGGCGTAAGATGGAATGGTTATCTTTTAAGTCTTTCTGGAAGAAAAGACAGGAGATTGGATCCAAAAAAAAAAAGCAGAGAAAACAGTCAAGAAGGAGGTGACAGGAAGAAAAGGAACAAGGCAGAAACAAAGAGGGTGATAGAAAAGAGGACTTTTCTAGCACAGAATTTCCAGAGTGCGGGGATGCTATTCATACTGACAACTCCCCGGCATCCCCACGGGGAATTTATCCCTCTTAAATCATTAATACGTCACTGTGGTAAGATAACATAAGTTGGTCGACATGACGCGATGTCCCCCGTTTGTTTATGTCACCTGACTGAAGTGACGTATCATAAATAGCAGTTTCCTCGAATCATGTGGAAAAGATGGTTTTCCCGTTTCAAAGCCCGATTTACCGGATATTGTAAATTATTATTAGAAAAAAAGTTGAACATGTACTTGAATATGCCGGTAAGGATAGTATGAGTTTATTGTGGAGTTCAATATGTTATTTTTGGTTAGTGCAGTAGTTATTAGCAAATGTCATAGTTGAAGTTAATAAAAGTATTTAATACACAATGTGTACTATCAAGCAATAAGTCCTGCAATTAAAAATGCCTTTCAAGTTTGCTACTGTTGTTATTCGTGACAGCTACTAGATCTACAGAAAACTTTTCAATATAATTATCTTGTATAAAGGCCTATTAGTACAAATTGCAGATTTTTGTAACAATAATGGTTTACAATAATTATAAGGTTTTTTTCATTCCTGGGCTAGAGCTGTGAGGTTCACGATCCAATATCTAAAAGAATGCAGCACAGCAAAGATGCAAAAATTGTGCTAACTTTGAAGAAAAACTAAGATGCACTAGGTTTAAATTTACTTTTTTTTTAAAGCTAAGAAAATATAGAGCTTACAATGTATTTCATAAAATATAGTTCAAAAGAGCTATGCCCTTGAATTACCAAGAACTGATTCATTCTGAGTTGTCAAAACACACAGGCAAAGATTTTGCAGAAGTTGTTTTATCAATAGCTTTCATCTTGTATATTGAGAAGAAAAATCTGCATTCTGCCATTAACAGGTTTCACTTCTTTGTGCAACGTGTGTGTGGTGTTTATTCGTCACAAGTTTTGAAATTGGGGTTTTGATATGCATTTGAGCACACACACCTGTGATGAAAGCCACCCCTTCAACAAACAATGTCTCATGCCATTAACCGTATCCCAAAATAGCTCACGCTGTAACAGTGTCCCCAAAGGGAAACAACTAGAATTGCCACATTATGTCCCTTTAAGGAAAAAAATCCACATTTTTTCATTGAATATTCTATACTGGTGTTTCTTTTGACTCTCTTGAACTCTGTTTGTGATGAAAGTTGCGACCAATCTGTGGCAAATGAACAAATAAGAAATTAGGAAGATGCAACCTGCTACATCATTTGCAGCGTGTTTTTTGTCTTTACAATTCCAACAATTTGTAACAGACTGGACCATTTTGGACCAAAAATCGTAGATTGTGTTACATACTTATTGCTGATTTCATTATGAAGAAAAATATAGAAATCGTGATAAAAGGTAATCTTTTGACCGAGATTGTTTGCTATTACAATCATTATTGTCCAGCAGCTTATCACAGGGCTGACAGTATTAATAATGGTTCACCTGTTGGGGTATCTGGGTGTGGAATCCTCTCATGAAAGATGTGATGATTAGTCACACACAATCGATGACTAACTGCACTATAATATATGTTACAAGTAACGTGACCCCCACGTGGGGATAATAAAACCATTAGGTGACTGTCAAAAAAAGAGAGATAATCTTCTCTGGGGTGACTGCAAATTCTGAAATAGAGGCGACATACATTTGGGAAGGGACATTACTCTAGTATGTGAAATTACGACCCTCTCTCTTTTTTTTGAGAAACCATAGGCTACACTCCTGCTTTATAATTTACCACTTTTCTTTCAGTTTTTCTATACGACTCATATTCGTACCGCATGTAGTAAGGCATCCACAGAAAAAAAACCCACTTTTGTGAAAAACTAGCCTCTGACTGAAAACTCATGTGATTTTGCACAAATTTGGTAGGTTTGATTTTTTTTAACAAACACTGTACTCCCTTAGTCAATTGTCGTCTGAAAGCATTTTAACTGCAATATGCATGCGCAGGGTCAACACTGTAGGGATACAAGCAATCCCTCATTTGAAGATCAGTTCAACTTTCTCTCGACTATAATAGTAATAATAATAATATATGGAATTTATATCTTGTATTGCTCTTATGTCCTCAATGCCGAAAACAAGTACACTGCACTTTTTTCATACTTTAAAAAATTTGTGAAACTCACCAACAAAATTTCCGACTCGCACTCTATACAAGATACTACATGACTCGCCAGCTAATACAGGAGTGTTACCAGAGGAGCCTGGAAGCCTGCTGTTATGTCGAGCGTTCCCCAGCTTAACACTGTGCAGTTTAGCCAGAATCTCTATCTACATGTGTGGCTTTGCCTTTAAAAATACATTTTAATTTGTTTTTTTCTTCTTAAAAACCTGCCTTGAGGAAGGAGAGGAAGAGAGTGGCGAAGGCGGGGGTGCTATACAAACAAGAAATGGTCTCCCAAGATAAGGGAGATTGATTTGCTGCAAATGAAGAAGTGGTTAGATTGTGTGCATACATCGGGCGTTGAAAATCAGAGACAGACAGACAGACAGACAGAGAGGGGGGAGAGAGAGTGAGTGAGAGAGAGAGAGAGTGTGTGTGTGTGTGTGTGTGTGTGTGTGTTCAGTAGTAGTAGGAGGAAGAAGAAGATAAGGAGAGAAAACGTTTCTGAAGTAGGCAAGAGAGCGAACATATTGACCATAATCATGTCTTCTTCAGTGGTGGTTTAGGTAACAAGAAAGTAAATACTGGCTGTGGTTACAGTCAGCTATTGCATTTGTGTAGAGTTGTATCATATAGTAACGCATTGCATTGTAATGCACTGCATTATATTGCATCGTATTACATCGCACTGTATTGTGTTGTTTTGTATTACATTGTATTGCAGTGTACTGTAGTGTACTACATTGCATTCTTTTGTATTGTGTTATATTGTACGGTATCATATCGTATCGTGTTTTATTTATGAGGAAATAGTAGTGGAGAAAAACAAGTGCAGGTAACCACTTCCAACGTGTCAATCATTTTGACCATCACAAGGAATAACATGGATGTGGTCAGGGTGGGAAATGATCTTCACAAGGAATAAACATGGATGTGGTCAGTGTGGGAAAAAGTGAATTTCACAGGGAAAACTTTCTCTGATTAGAACAGCAGGTTTCCTGACATGATGGGTCACGTCCTCGACTTCAAAGGCAATTAGGATGGACGTCCTGAAACTGGATTGCGGATTACCAAGTGGGCATTGTCAGGGAGGAAAAGGAGCGAGGGTACAGGGAAGAACTTCTTGAAGGCGTTCCAGAGCCGCTCCTTCTATCCACCATGAATTCTTATCTCCGACGTTTATTCTCGGATCAAGAGGAGAGTAGGAGGAGAAAGGAGGAGGGTAAAGAGAGTATGAGAGGGAGACGAGATCAGCTAGATTTCTATCCGAGAGAGTTTGAGAGAGAGAGAGAGGGGAGAGGAGAGAGAGGAGAGAGATTGAGAGAGAGAGAGAGAAAGAGAGAGAGAGGAGAGAGAGAGAGAAGAGAGAGAGGAGAGAGAGAGAGAGAGAGGAGAGGAGAGAGAGAGAGAGAGAGAGAGAGAGAGAGAGAGAGAGAGGAGAGAGAGAGAGAGAGAGAGTTCGGGAGGGGAGTGGTTCCTTTAAAGGTCTTACGTCCGGCTTCCCTAAAGAGTGTTTTTGCTTGTGTGTGTGATGCGTGTGTTTGTGTGTTCGTGCGTGGGTGTGCGGCTGTGTGTGTGGTGGGTGTACTAAAAATAAAATTTCCTTCGTGTTATTCATCATTTATTCATGCCCCAGTGTAAAAAAAAAAGTTGAACCTGTGTTGGCAAAGATGTCCATCCAGCGAAAGCAGACAGAGAACTAAAAAGGCAAAGCAAAGGCAGCGGCGGCCACCTGTGACACAGATTGCTGATGGTCAGTGGAGCGTGAAGTCAGGGAGGGATCAAGTCTTGGAATGACGATACACGCTACACTGGGGATAGCTGTAGTCACCAGCCATTAATGAATACCCTGACAGATATGGGATACCCATCACTGCAGCATGTAGTTGTGTTAAGGTTTCTCTGATTGGCTTCAAATCTTTGACATGAAAAATTCATCAACTGAGCTGTTAAGGTGATGAGGCAGTACAGTCAAAGTCATTTTGTTCGTGAGAAGCAGAACCAAGACATTGTTATCTGCCATACCCTGGATGATGATTGGGAAACAAATACATGGGAAAAGAAAGAAAAAATTGGTGAGGCTGCTTTTGTGGTGACCAGCGCTCTCCTCCAGGGAGAGCAGCCCGAATTTCACGGAGAGATATCTGTCGTGGCTTAAAAAAATGGTATGCATAGGTATTTTAGAAATACGATCTGATTTTGCTAGGTTTGTGTTCAAGAGTTTAGAGGTAAGGTATATAAATAAAACAAGGAGCCGTGCCATCTTTGCTTATCATGTAGTCCTACAAGACCAAGTAATTAAAGGCTATTTAGTGTGAGAGACACAAGCATACCCAGCATGCAATATGTTACCTAAAATATAAGCTCCGCCAGGATAAACTTACTTGACACCCCGGGCTCCTGTAGGTGTGCAGCGGATTATGCGCTTTTCAGCCGTTAAATACTTACCCCTGTTATGTTTTTAAAGTCCACAAGGAGTTATCAGACAGGCACTAAGAGTTGCCGGACAAAATTTTTCCATTTATGTCGGTGATGAGCGTAATCCTGAGTCTCTGCCAACAGTTGATGTGTCTATTGCGCATTTGGCATGAAGTAAGTAAGTACGTATCAAAGAAACCAGCAACGATTCAGAACTGGAAGTGTGCAAATACCAAACAAACCATCACATAATCAGATTCAGTGCTCTATCACACGGACAAGAGATTCCATCACATAGTATAAAGTCTTTTTTTGGGTGGGATTTGGGGGGTAGGGGTGGAGGTGGGTGTCATTTTTTTCGTTTCTCTTGTCGTTCCTCGGCTAAAACTCCTCGGTTCACCAATGGTGATATTTTTCGTATAGGACCAATTTTGCTTTATTATAATAATAATAATAATAATCATAATAATAATAATAATAATAATAATAATAATGTATGGAATTTATATAGCGCTGAATCTTGTAAAGCAACAAATCAAAGCGCTCAGATGACTTTATTTTTTGATATCGAGGATAATGAAATAAGCACTCATGTGCTTTTTTACATCCAGTCCCCGTGTGTATGCGGTTTTGTAAATTTTGTCATCTGTTCCCACCGGCACACAATGGCCTACTCTTTCGAAAAGCGGAACAGGATTTAACGTGTGCGCAAGATGTTCTGCATGCGTTCGCACACGGGGCCTCGGTTTATAGTCTCATCCGAAGGACTTTGACGTTCAGTTCGATTTTTTTGTCAAACTGGGAAGAAAGGGCGAGGCTGGGAATCGAACCCAGAACCTCACGGTTTACTTGTTGACAGGCAAATGTCTTAACCATCCTGCCACCTTCCTTCTTTGCGTATAGGACCAATTTTTTACCCCACCATTAAGGTAGCCCTATTCCGACTTTAGGGAATATAGGTCTCTTTTGTTGTAACGCACACGTTACGTGCTGCTGCGTGTGTGGGTGTGTGGGTGTGTGTGTGTGTGTGTGTGTGTGTAGGTGTGTGTGTGTGTGGGTGTGTGTGTGTGTGTGTGTCAGCACAGTCAGTATCACAGCAGTATCAGGATCCACATTCCCTGACACGGTGCACTGCTCACTGTTCACTAAGCCGTGACCCGTGAACTAATCAGCCGTGACTGGCCACTGACAGCTTTCTGGCTGAAGATTATGATTGGCGTGGCTGGCATGGCATGGCAGCTTTCTTTTTACCCCTCACTTTTCCTCTATCAAGCCCCCGGGGGCAGCTAAGGACATGGGGGCTGTGAGTGTGGGTGTGGGTGCAAGGGTTCTCATCAAGGGTGTCTTTGAAGCATTCTTCATTGGGGCTTGTTTAGGTTTTTGCTTATGTATTGGGGGTTTCTTGCCTGTGAGCGTGTCTGTCTTATCTGTGAGTCTGTAGCTCTGTCTCTCTGTCTGTCTGTCTGTCTGCCTGTCTGTCTGTCTGTCTCTTTCTCTTACTTTTCCAAACAGTGGAGACCAATCAGGCATACAGCACACTAGGATTTAAATATAAATCAGCCACAACATGACACCAGTTACAGAACTGCACACACACACACTCATTATTTTGTCTAATATCACTTAATGTGAAAAGACGTTAAATTAGAGAAGAACACGCGCGCACATACACACTACACACACACTATTTTGTCTAATAATTGTATCACTTAATGTGAAAAGACCTTAAATTAAAGAAAACACACACACACACTAATTTGTCTAATATCACTTAATGTGAAAAGACGTTAAATTAAAGAACACACACACACACACACAGCACACACACACACACACACACACACACACACACCACACCACACCACACCACACACACACACACACACACACACACACACACACACACAGACACCACACACTACACTACACTAAACACACACACACACACACACACACACACACACACACACACACACACACACCACACCACACACTACACTACACTAACACTAACACACATAATATATCCACTATATCATCCACTGAGTGCAGACAGTACAAAGTTAGGCCTAGTGCAGTGACAGGCTGTGTTGATGGCACAGAAAATAGTACCGGGGATGATCCCTGATGTCATGCAGTGCCTCAGCTGCTGGATCACCTATCAGCCTTAATGGGCATCCATTAGTACAGTCCCCGGTGTCTGATGTGACATTCATGGCCACATAAACGAATGAAAAAGTACCCATTTCCCATCATTGAATGGTGGTGCAAATCTGCCGGCTGTGTGAGCAGTCACAGTTTTGTGTTGATGATTTTGGATATATGAGTAGGAAGGAAAGCTGGAGGGTTGAGGGACGGGAGAGTTCAGTGGTTAGAGCACTCGCTTTCCCAAGCTATTTATTTATATATTTTACTTTATTTTTTCTATTTCGAGGATAATGGAATAAGCACTTATGTGCTTTTGTAAAATTCAGTCCCCGTGTGTATGCAGTTTTGTAAATTTTTGTCATCCGTTCCCTGATGATGATGATGGAGTCTCCCGTCGGATCGACGGATGAGTAGGCAGGCTGGCAGGCTTATCTGTCAGAATGTATCCTCATATGGGGAAGAGGCCGATTCTGGATGCACAGCACTTCCCACAGGTGTTGCAAGGGAAAACGTCTCCAGAAGTTGAGCCCTGCTTCCTTCGCTCACGCTTCTCTCTAGCTCTGTCTATCTGTCTGTCTGTCTGTCTGTCTTACTTTTCCAAACATTGGAGACCAGTCAGACATACAGCACACTAGGATTTATATATAAATCAGCCACAACATGACACCAGTTACAGAACTGCACACATCTGTTCCCTAAGCTAATGTTAAGCAGCATTGAGAGTGGTTATCAAGTGAAAGGGTGACCATTTGCACGCCTTGGCTTCAGTACAGTCTCCCAGCTTACCCAGCTGAAAATGGGTTCCTGCCCTCTTTAGGGTCAGGGAGCGAGGGAGAGGAGATGAACACTGCCCCCAATATGCTGGCCCCTGGAGAAGCTGAGGTCTCTGACATCTCGCTCCCCAACGACTGGAGTGATACTAACCTGTTGATTTTGACAAGGTAAAAAAGGCACAACTGACAAAGAAAGCGAAAAATTTCCAAATATGTGTACCTTCAACAGGGTGTCTTTAGAATTCAAATTCATTCAGAACTCTCTGACAAGAATCTTGGCTACAATGTCTTCTTGTCTGACGCAGGTGGTACGTGTAATTTATGCGGGTAGATCTCTACATCTTATTTAAAACTGAAACATTCCCTCCTGAATGATGCTGGGTTTTTTTCTACAAAGCCTAGCTATACTACACTAACCACACACACACACACACACACACACATACCACAAAAACACACACTGTAGCAAGAAAAAACACACACGCACACACGCACACACACACACACTTACGTCAGGACTAGATTTTAAGCAACAATTCTGCAGTGCTGGGTAGAAGTGCCTTGTCATTGAAGAATAGTCCCATCAGCAGTTTATTCTAGTAGTACTTATGAACATGTCAGTCGTTTGTTTACGAGGGAGGGACATTAACCCCATGCTATTCCTTCATTGGGGACGGGATAGCTCAGTGGTCGGAGCACTCGCTTTCCCCCAGCCGAGTTAAGCAGCGTCGAGCAAGGTTACCAGTTGGATGGGTAACCGTTTGGGCGCCTTGGCTTCAGTACAGTTCCCCCAGTTCACCCAGCTGTAAATGGGTACTTGCCTCTTTAGGGTCAGAGAAGGTAAAGCAGCGAGGGAGAGGAGATGGGAATCGCCCTTAATATGCTGGTCCTAGAGAAGTGAGGTCTCTGACGCCTCGTTACCCTACGATCTTGTAGGTTATGGGACATGGCACCTTTATTCCTTCATTGCTGAATTGTTCTGCGTGATTTTCCTAGTTCCCTGTTTTCAGTTTATGATGATTAATTAGTTGTTTTTTTCACTGTTGATTAAAATTTTTATAAGTTATCTTATCCCCTTCACCCCCATATATCCCTTGTTCTTGTTAGCTTTTTGGGGTCTTTCTTTTTTGTTTTTGTTTTTGTCTCATATCACTTAATGTGAACGGAAATTGAGTTGAAGAACACACACACACACTTTTTATTTTTTTTTTAAACCAATATCAAACTTACACCTTTTGGTTTGAACATTGTTTATTCAATATACATACATCATAAGCAGACAATACAGCAGGGGAAATGCTATTCATTGCAAAAGATCAATTTTAATTGAAAAATGTTCAAAACCTGTTCTCTAGCATAGAATATGTCTGGAGAAACGGCTTACACTGAATACTGTTTTCATAGTCATTTAAAGCAGATCGTTTCCACTGAATCCCATTTTAGGCTTTATTCACAGAGAACGCTTTCAACTGAATGCCGTTTTAGTTTTAATTCACAGAGAACGTTTTCAACTGAATGCCGTTTTAGTTTTAATTCACAGAGAACGTTTTCAACTGAATACCGTTTTAGGCTGTATTCACATGGAACATTTTCGACTGAATACCCTTTTAGGCTTTTTTCAAAGAGTATATTTTTGACTGGGGACGGGATAGCTCAGTGGTCGGAGCACTCGCTTTCCCCCAGCCCCCACTTGAATGGGTGACTGTTTGGGCGTCTTGGCTTTAGTACAGCCACCCCCCCCCCCCCTCCAGTTCACCCAGCTGTAAATGGGTACATGCCTTTTTAGGGTCAGGGAAGGTAAAGTAGCAAGTGAGAGGAGATGGGCGCCGCCTTTCAATATGCTGACCTCTAGAGAAGTGAGGTCTCTGACGCCTCCTTCCCCTACAACCTTATAGGTTATGGGACACCCTTTACCTTTTTAACCTTTACATTTTTGACGGAATACCATTTTAGGCTTTATTCATAGGGAACATATTCCACTGCATCCCATTTAAGCCTGTATTCATAGAGAAAATGTTCGACTGAATACCATTTCAAAATTCATTCAAATGACATTCACGTTTACTCTGAGTCACTTAAGTGTCACTTCATTGTACTCATTCTTTCAGATTCCTGTCCACGATTGAATGACTGCATCCTTAGCTAGCTACATTGTAAGGGGAAATTCCTTTCCTAAATAACTGGTTTGTTTGTTGACTGGAAAAGAGTGGGGCTTAGAGAGAGAGAGAGAGAGAGAGAGAGAGAGAGAGAGAGAGTGCAGACTTCAGACTTTTACTGTACATGGGCCTTAGGCTACAATACAAAAACAAACTGGGCATATTTAATTGGCTTGTGACAAGTGTTGTAAACATACTACTACCAATATTATTATGATGAAAGTCAACGTGTCACAATGATTATGAAAACAGGAACATTACATCAGCCAGAGGTGGATGTTCAATGGTGAAACAAGTATATATTATCACACTATTGGTAATCCACTATGTTTCACAAACATACGGTATTCTTCAACATGAAAATAACTTTCCACAAATTCATCTTACTTGGTCTTTTTGATTGCATGAACAATAAATCGCGATAGATTATAAATGTCCGTAGGTATTACAGCTTTCAGTAACAGGTCCAACAACAGTCTTGTTGAATCTTTTGAGAAATTTGTTTCTAAAGTCTTCTTAGATGGAACACCTTGAGCGAGAGAGAGAGAGAGAGAGAGAGAGAGAGAGAGAGAGAGAGAGAGAGAGACAGAGACAGAGAGACAGAGAGACAGACAGACAGACAGAGAAGGTGGGCAGAGAGAGAGAGAGAGAGAGAGAGAGAGGGACAGAGACAGGAGACAGACAGACAGACAGATAAGACAGACAGACAGAGAAGGTGGGCAGAGAGAGACACACACACACACACACTCACACACACACTCACTCACACACACAGGCACTCACACTCACATACTCACTCTCTCTCACACACACACTCACACATAGGCAATCACACACACAGGCACACACACACACACACACACAGAGGACAGGTAAACGAAGATGGCATTCTACATTTCATAGAACCAGTCAGGTTCTAGGTCAGTGAAAGAATACCGCCCTGGCCTATCTCCCACCCTCTTTACAAAACCCCCCTGTCGTCTTCACTCCAGGCGGTAGGGAATGAAAATCGGGGGAAATGATAGATGGCATTATGGTGTATGCTTACAACAGCAGTCACTCGGAACACAGCACCTTTATGTACTTACTGTACAGCTGCAAATAAAAATAATATTGATGATATGCACACGCTCATAACTTTGAAATTTCCGTTTGCTGTTTACTTCTACCAGCCCTCAAGACGTGTGCATAATAATAAAATTGTGTACGTGGGTACGCATGCACGCACTCGTGTAGGGCGAGCAGATAGTTTCTTGCAGGCGCAAATACACACACACACACACACACACACACACACACGCACGCACGCACGCACACACACACACACACACACACGTGTGCGTAGGCATTAAAAACACATATTCATAGACCTACACAGGTAAGCACGCATGCGCGCGCACACACATACACACGCATGTGTGCGCAGGCATTAAAAATACATATTCATAGAACTACGCAGGTAAGCACGCATACGCACATGCACACACACCCACACCCACATTCTGTCTAATATTACAACTTGTGAAAAGACGTTAAATGAATTTGAACACACACACACACACACACACACACACACACACACACACACACACACACACACAAATGCACTGCTTTATTCAATGTACCATCTGAAAATAAAAGTTTGACTTTGACTTGACTTTGACTTTCACACACACACACACACACCACACACACACACACACACACACACACACACACACACACACGTGTTCATGGGCATCAACAACACATATTCATAGACCTACGCAGGTAAGCACGCATGCGCACATGCACACACACACACACACACACACACACAAGCTTTTTCTGTGTGTTCGTCGGATGGACAGCTCAGTCTCTGACGAAGGCAGCTGTACACATGCAGGTCCTCCAAGTCGCCACAGAGCTTCTTGGCCACAGGGGTGGGAATAAGGCCAGATCCTCTTTCGGGAATGCTACCTCATGTAGCAGGCAGGACTGCAGCACATGTTCTGTTGTCTGGCTGCCAGTCTTGCAAGGGCATTCCTCTGTGCGGCCGATGCGGAGTGTCTTTATGCTGACCTGGTAGTTTGGGCAGTTGTAGCCTGCCCTGAGTCTAAATATATGCAGGCCTGCTCCCGTCGTGACAACAGGTAATAGCGGTCTGACCTGTTGTAGTGCCGATGATGTTGTATCCCCTTGTTGTACTGCTTAGCCTTGATGATGGTCTTGTCTTCAGAAAAAATGGACAAACCTATCCATCCACCTGCTTCTGCTTTAATTGTGCCTTCCTTGGCCCGATATAGCATCCTATACCATTACTTTGTCTAAGAAAAAACTTAATACTCCAAAATAATACAGCTTTGGCTTACTGCATTTTTCTCTCCATCAATCAGGCAGTTTGGCCAAAAATGCCTGGCTTTGTCCCACAGCATTATCTACAAAGAAACGACAACAACAACAACAAATACAAATGATATAAATCACTTGTGTAAAAGAAATTCACATGTATAGTTTTTTTCTGACTCTTCAAGCTGACGTGGTGTTTTTTATGTTCAGTTTCTGGTGAAGATGTCACAGTGTGTGTCTAAATAAATAAAAAATAGATCAACAGACAGATAAATAAAGAGAGAGGATACTGTGACATTTAAGAGTCCTCTGCTATCCATTCAGCTATTAAAACCCCCCAGATAAACTACAATTACAGAAAGAAATAGAGCCAAAACTAGACCAACCAACCAACCAGACAAACACACCACTCTAAGCATGACTGTACCCAAGGCTTTGCCATGTGCATGCACAATAGTTATAGAAATTGTAGGTGCAGAGGCTACTTAGTGATTATTATTTGGGGTAGATAATATGAAACATCCAGCACACTGTAAAACATCTGTTGGAGGGTGGTAGGTTCGGGGATGCAGGGGATACAGGGGATGTTAGGACACTGGCACTGCACACTCAAAGGAATGATGCGAGGCCACACAGGGGTGTGTATGGTATTTTTTTTATCTACCAAACAACAACACACACAGCTCAAGCAGAAGAACAACACTGCTGTTTTTCCAAAGTCATTCTTCAAGTTTCACCACACCACAGCCTGTCTAACTCAAGAAGAATGTAGAGCACCAGACAGCCAGCAAAAGAATGACTTTAAAATGCCATGCACACCCTGTTATATTGGTTCAGTTGCAGGACTACTAATTCCAACTGACCAATGAATACGTTTGGAAACTGACACTAGCAAATTCTGACCACACATCCAAATCAGCTGACAAACAAATTTATTCACAAACTAAAATCAACCAATAGCCTGACTACATGACAAAATCTGCTGATTCACTAGAGAAAGGGGAGAGAGGGGAAAGGGACAGGGAAATGGGAGGGGGGAGGGGCAGCAAGTCATCAATAAAGAAGCCCACAAACCTGTTGAATAAGACCAGCTGTGGCAAGCTCTAAGGTGTTTATCACATGACTTCCACTGGACACTCTACAACTATGCCTCAAGCCATGAGTAGAGGGGTCTCTACTGTAGCTGACAAAGGGACTGTGAAAGACAAAGGCTGAGCCACAAGCCCTGAGGGGACTATAAGCGAACACTTAGCTACAACCATGGCACAGAGTTGCCAAAACTTCTAGCTCACAAAGACTGCTGGACACTTAATGTGAGAGAAGGTGTGACAGTACACAGGCCTCAATGAATTGCTAGGTTTCCCAGCCCACAACCATGGGTATGGAAACAGATGAGAAGCTTGTATAAACAGCACACTGTAACATATATTGACAAAGAAGCCTTAACTCTCTTTCAGAACTGCTAACCTCAGCAAAATCATGAAGTCTAACCAGGCTGAACAATTCTTTCTAGAAAGGGGGGGGGGGGGAGAGGGGAAGGAAATAGGGGCTGGAATTCAAAGGTTATAGTGCGCAAAGTGCAAAGTGCACACTATAACACATCCTTAGGGGGAAAAAGACCGTGAATACATAAGAAAAATAGAGATTAGGAAACAATTATCATCTATGCTCAGGATGGTATAACTTGGGAATACAACATCCTTCCTCTTTGTGATCTCTTGACGACTGAGAGCAGTGAGGACTGTGTCGTAACGATTATTTTTTCTTTTCTCTGGAGTTAACATTGATAACAACTTCATTTCCTTGAAAGACTTTCGTGTGAGACTATAAACAATACACCAAAACCTCGTATGCAAATGCAGGCACATCTTGGATATACGTAAAAATAAAACCTGCCCCACTTTTCAAGAGGAGAAGGCTAGCTTAGGCCGATGGTATGGATGAGTTGGACATACCCAGCATGTCTCCTACAACCTGCACAGAGACACAGAGAGAGAGAGGGACGGAGGGGAGAGAGGGGGTGGGGGCGGAGAGAGAGAGAGAGAGAGAGAGAGAGAGAGAGAGAGAAACTTCCATTTCAACTTACCCAAGAGAAACTGCCTGAGCAGATCACAGAGGAGTGCCAGTGCCCCAACGACTCCTCAAGCAGTTCAGAAAGAAGTCACATCAATCATAACACACAAGGTCTCCAACTCTTTATCGCCAAGACAATGCTGTGTGAATGCTATAAAAGTGTCAGGTTGTAAAAAAACCAGATGGGGGCGGGGGTTATTTGCATAAATTATGCCGCGGTGGTCCGAGGTCTCTCTCTGTCAGAGGTCACTGTCTGTAGTGTAGAGCTTCAAGTTCAGTTTTGGTGTTAGGGGGACGTATGCCAACAGTTTCAAAGCCAATGTTGTTTGTATTTCTTAGACTGTTAGTTGTCACCGCTACCATCACTGCTACCAGTATTATTCTTTTCATTATGTTTTTTTTAGCCTCTATCGATGTTGTCATCGTCATTGCCGTCAAAGTATTATTCTTTTCGTTATTTTTTTTTTTGCAGTCTCTGTCGTTGTTATCATCGTCTTTGCCGTCATCATCATTATCATACATAAACCGTCATTGTCATGGTAGTGATAACGCCGAATATTCCTTGTGTCACCATCGACAACATGACTATTAACGGTTGTCCTAGTCACCATCATCTTATTAGAGCGATATCATCTTCGTTTTCTTCCTCGTCTTCATGATCATCGTCGTCATCGTCAAAACCACCGCCACCTTCAACATCATCACCATCACTATCACCATTACCGCTACCATCTTCATCATCATACTTATGTTCACTATTTTCTTCATGATCTTGGAAAAAGACAAGTATGCAGTAGGAAAGAATGAGAGCGGACAAGGGAATAAATGATAAGGGAAAAAATTAAAAGGAACAAAATGACAACTGAGAGACCAAGGGGGAAATCACCATATAAATTCCATCTCTGTTTGTTTTCAAAGCACCAAGTAGGTTAAGCAGACACAACGCAGTAGCCCACAACCCACAAATAAATTAGACAATTCACACTGGCAGTGGTTAATCATCATCATCATCATCATCATCATCGTTGTTGTCGTCATCGTCGTCGTCGTCGTCGTCATCTCGTCGTCATCATCATCATGCTTTTTGTTCTCATAGTTGCGGCAATGGCCACTGCAGCTGTATGCAAATGCTCAGTCACGATCATTGGCACGTTGTTGTCGTTGGCTGCATACCTGTGCTGATTGGACTTCACAACCACGTGCCACAGACAGCACAATGCAGCAGCCTCCCAAGTTACTTAAAACTGACATCAACCCACGTTTCTTCTCCTCACTCCCCCCTCTCCTTCTCTGTCTGTCTGTCTGCCTGCCTGCCTGTCTGTCTGTCTGTCGACTTATCAATAATTGAATGGTAGTTTGAGTTATGCATATCAGCTGGTGAAAGACCTGACTAGCACGAAACAGAGAAAAGGTTTAACAATCCAAGACAAAAATGGGAAGTGTCTCACTGACGACCAGGATATTCTGAACAGATGGACAGAATACTGCTCCGACCTGTATAACTATAGAACCGCAGGAGATCCAGAAGTCCTTAATGTACCCGAAAGCAAAGACACAGACAGTCACCCTATCCTCCGAGAAGAAGTGGAAACAGCAGTCAGATCGCTGAAAAAGGGGAAGTCAGCAGGGGCTGACAACATTCCAGCTGAGTTGGTCCAAGCTGGAGGGGAAGCCATGATCAGCGCCCTACTAAGAATCTGCAACAAGATCTGGCAGACAGGAAAATGGCCAACACCATGGACGCAGTCACTCATCATCACCCTCCCCAAGAAAGGAAATCTACAACAATGCCATAATTACCGCACAATCAGCCTCATATGTCACCCAAGCAAGGTCATGCTGCAGATAATATTGAATAGACTGAAGCCACAAGCAGAGACCATCATTGCTGAGGAACAAGCAGGTTTCAGAGCAGGGCGCAGCACAACAGAACAGATATGCAACCTCAGAATACTATGTGAGCGGTACCTTCAACATCAACAAGACCTTTACCACGTATTTATCGATTTTAAGAAGGCATTTGACAGGGTGTGGCATGCAGCTTTGTGGGCAACCATGAATTTGTACAGCATCAATGCAAACCTGATCAGAGTCATCAAACAGCTGTACAGCGAGGCCACCAGTGCAGTGTACTACAACAACAACATTGGAGAATGGTTTCGAACAACAGTTGGAGTAAGGCAGGGCTGTCTACTCTCACCCACTCTTTTCAACATCTTCCTTGAGAGAATCATGGCTGATGCACTGGAACATCATGAAGGATCAGTCAGCATTGGTGGCAGAACGATCACAAACCTCCGCTTCGCAGATGACATTGATGGAATAGCAGGATCAGAAAAAGAGCTTGCCAGCCTAACAGAACACCTGAATAAGGCCTCCAAAACATACGGCATGGAAATCAGTGCAGAGAAGACCAAACTGATGACTAATAACACCAACGGCATTAGCACTGATATCAGGGTTAATGACCAGAAGCTGGAAACAGTTCAAAGCTTCAAGTACCTGGGAGCCATTGTATCCGACCAGGGATCCAAGCCAGAAGTAGTATGCAGGACTGCACAGACAATAACAGCTTTGTCAAAACTAAACACCATCTGGAGAGATAAGAATATCTCACTTATCTCCAAGATCAGACTAATGCGCTCCCTTGTCATATCCATATTTCTGTATGCCTGTGAATCATGGACCCTGACTGCAGATTTGGAGAGAAGAGTACAGGCAGTGGAGATGAGATGCTTTCGGAGACTCCTTGGCATCTCCTACAAAGACCACATAAGCAACGAAAGCGTGCATAACAGAATCCAGCAAACCATTGGACCCTATGAGAACCTTCTAACGATCGTGAAAAAGCGTAAACTTAAATGGTATGGGCATGTCACAAGATCCCAAGGAATTACAAAGACAGTTTTGCAAGGCACTGTCCAAGGAGGAAGAAGAAGAGGCAGACCAAGGAAGAGCTGGGAGGATAACATCAGTGAATGGACAGGCCTAGAACTCAACAAAACCCTGAGAAAGGCAGAACAGAGAGAGGAATGGAGGGAACTGGTTGCTGAGTCTTTGAGGGTGCCCCCACGGTCGTCAGACTACGGGACAGATAGATAGATAGTTTGAGTTATCCATTTCAATGCTAGTCCACCTTAACGTGTTTATCAATTCATTGATTTATTCATGTTTGTTTCACTTGTTATCCCCACGAGGGCCTGGTGTGAAGAAGCTTTTGGCTTCTCCAATTACCCTCAATAAAATATTCGAGTTCGAGTTCGAATTCTCGCTCAAATTTTTGTTTCGTTTGGCAAAGAACTGCAACATTTCAGGCATCTTTACACGACCGAATCGATTTAGCGCCTTCCTTTGATGCATATTATACTGCTGAAGTGCTTAAACTTGGACTGTAAAGAGAAATAGACTGAGCCAGTTCGTGTTTGTAATGGCTGAACAAACTGCAACAGCTGCCATGGCCACTGAAACCGTATTAGTTTATGATAATTGCATTTGTATTGCGATGATGTAAGTTTGTGTAGCATTCGTTTTTGTACTCGAAATATAGCTTAGCTGGACAATGTTTCGGTTGTTGCGTTGTCGTTGCTGTTATATATTTATCCTTTCTAATGTGTAGTTTAGTTTTTGTTTAGCTTCGTTTTGTTTTCTCCCATTACTTTTTTTAGCTCTTTTATTTCACAAAAGCTGTAAACACACACACACAAAATCACGAACATATGCGCGCACCTAGAAATGTACACACACACACACACAGAGCACTTCTGCCCAAAAGTGTGTTTTAATTTGCATTTCTATCCAGGTAGCCTGTTAGTGGTAAAATAATAAAACTCTGCTTACTTCGACACATTTGTTCATTACTAACAAGCAGCTGGGGGGAAAGAGCCCAGTCAAAAGTAGGTCTAAATTTGAAAGCAAAACACTCCCGGATTCTCAGGTAAAAGTTGTAGATTACTATTTGAATCGTTTTCTTATCGTGAAAAGTTTTAAACTCGCTGATACAGAAAATAAACAACTAATTCCACAGAAGGAAAGAATAAAAGAACATCTAGCTTCACTAAGCGTTTATACTGTCAGTTGGCCAACCTTGTAGCCCGAAGAAGGTTTTTAAATAAACCAAAGATTTGTTCTGCCGAACACTTGAATGTTGTGTTGCTTACTCCTTTTGCTCTAACACCCCCCACCCCACCCCACCCCCACCCCGGTTTTTTGGCTAGAGCTCCGAGGTTCACAAAAGGTGAGATTTTTTGTATGCTACCATTGTCCATGGGGACGGGATAGCTCAGTGGTCGGAGCACTCGCTTCCCCCCAGCCAAGTTAAGCAGCGTCGAGCGTGGTTACCAGTTGGATGGGTGACCGTTTGCGCGCCTTGGCTCAGTACAGTTCCCCCAGTTCACCCAGCTGTAAATGGGTACCTGCCCTCTTTAGGGTCAGGGAAGGTAAAGCAGCGAGGGAGAGGAGATGGGCGCCGCCCTCAATATGCTGGCCCTAGAGAAGTGAGGTCTCTGACGCCTCGCTCCCCTACGACCTTATAGGTTATGGGACTCCTTTACCTTTACCTTACCATTGTTTCCCCCCTCAACCATTTAGGTAGCCGTATTCCGACTTCGGGTGGTTTTTTGGTGCACCTATAACAGCTTCAATAAGTTGTTACAGTAAAATATGAGAGCCGTGTTACTTTCGAAATGGTTGAAAAACAAAATCAGTGTGCTACTATTTCGTTTATGACCGGCCACGAAAATCGTTTATGGGTGCTAACTTGTTTTTCACATTCATCCACAAATCCTAAGTTTGATTTTTTTTTAAAAAAAGAATAAAAAGAACTTTTTTTTAAAAAAACAAACAGGCACTGTCCATCATTGATTTATCGCATTATTTTCAAACTTACACGGACAGTGTAGTACTGATATTGGAGTGAAAAAGAAGGGAGAGGGGGGGTGGGGTGGTGGGGAGGGTGGAAGAAGGGCACACAGAAAGGTACTGACAAACCTTCCTCCACCTGTCTCCCTCTCTTCTCTTCACAAGTGCAGATGAGGAGTGGGGGGGAGTGGGGGAGGGGGAGGTAAGAAGTCATCGCAGGGTTATTGTCCTTTCCCATAGACTGTGACCTAGTTTCCCCCCCCCCCCCCCCCCTTCTTTGGGAGGGTGTGGGGGCAGGGTGGGGGTGGGGGTGGGGGTAGGGGGGAGTGGGGTTGTCACCTGACAAAAGACTACGAAGGAGAGGAAGTGGGGTGGTGGTGGTGGTGGGGGTGGTGGGAAGGGAGGGGTCCTATGTAACAAAAGACGACACCTGATAGTCAAGAAATAGGATGAAAATTAGAGACAAGCAGGATTGGGGGAGAAAATGGTTTTTGTTGTTGGTTTGTTGGGCTTTTTTTTTTTTTTTTTGGTGGGGGGGGGGGGTGGGTGGTAAAGTAGGGGGAAGGGGAGGGAAGAAGGGGGAGACGAAGGAGGGTGTGTATGTGGAGGGTGTAGGTTGGGGGGGGGGGGGGAGGGGGCAGGGGTACGTTATTCGAAAGGGGGGCGGATGAAGACATACGTGTGTAATTGGTTCGAACCGTAGAGAAAATATCATCTGATTATGTACATGTAGGATCAGAGCACCCCTACTCCCCATCCCCTACCCCCCACCACCCCGACACCCTCTCTATCTTTCCCTCGGGCTGTCGACATGACTGTCTGTCTGTCTGTCTGCCCACCTGTCTGTCTCTGTGTGTTTTTGTTTGTCTATGTGTGTCTCTGTCTCTCTCTTGCCTGTGTACATGTATGTGTGTGCAAGTGCACGCGCGCGCTCACGTGTGTGTGTGTGTGTGTGTGTGTGTGTGTGTCTGCGCGCGTGCGCGTTTGTGTATGTGTATATGTGTGTACACGTGTGAAAGAGAGAGGGAGAAGTACGCGGTTGACGCTAACAATGCCACCTTTATTTCTAGCCTTCCTGAGGGGCTTCGAACAATACTCCAATGAAACAGACACACACACACACTCTCTCTCTCTCACACTCTCTCTCTTTGTCTGTCTGTCTCTGTCTCTCTCTCCCCCCCCCCTCCCCCAAGCGACACTTAACCTTGAACAAAGTCAACCTTGACAAGAAAAGAAAGCGGTGATGACGACACTGACAGTAGCTACCAGGGACAATGACACACAGGTGTGTTCTCTCTCTCTCTCTCTCTCTCTCTCTCTCTCTCTCTTCTCCTTCTCTACCGCCCCCCTCCTCCCCTCCCCACTCTGCGCCCCTCCTCCACTCACCCCCCCCCCCCCCCCCTACCTACTTGCCCATTCTTCTTTTATCTCTCTCTTTCTCTCACTCTCTCTCCTGTTCTCCCTCCTCTTGCTTACGGGGCTTCTGTTGAACGAACACACTCCAGCCTATCGATCTGTGGCTACTTTCCTGCCTGCGTTCAGCTGGACACG
>CM054134.1:55978184-56023184 GCA_028751875.1 Rapana venosa
TTTTCCCGGGAAAGCTCTTGCTGGTGTTTTTTTTTCTTTTGTTTTTCCCATCCTCTCCACCAATTTCCTGTGCACTTCATTTGTTACGGTTTGGGTTTTTCCCCCAGATGTCACATCGAGCAGAATTATAATGATATCCTGTGTATGCTACGTCATATCATTTGTTTGCGCACCGTCATGAGTGAGGTTTTGTTTGCTTTCCTAGAAATTGCCTAGGTATCTCTTTTGTTACCATTGGTTCTTTTGGGTGTGCCATTCAAATTTATCACGTATCTGAACTCAGATTAGCAATCCCTTCCGCCTCCGCCTCCCCTTCCTACCCCCCTTCCCCAGCCACTATCCACACCACGCTGCTTACACACACACACACACACACACACACACTACGCATACACATACACACACACCTGTCATTCACTCGTGATTTTTCACAGATCCCACGATAATACTCTCCCCCACCAGTCAAGTAGTCACCCAGTGTGAACTGACCCTGCGGCCTTGGTCACCATCCATCCCCTGATAGAGAACTTGGCTCAAAAGAAGGGGCGGGTAGCCTAGGGGCCATGCAGGCCCTCGAAATTGTTATTATTTTATGACGGTGACTGAGAACGCGGGTTCGGGTTTTCTCAGAATGGTGTGTGGGTGTGTTGGTGGGACTTTTTCCCCTGGGGTCAATACACACACAAGCGCGAGCGCGCGCGCGCACGCACGCACGCACGCACACACACGCATGCATGTACGCACGCACGCAAGCACGCACACAAGCAAGCAAGCACACGTAATGTGAAAGCACGCTACACAAACAGAACACAACACACATACTCTCACTCCACTCACTCACCTCACTCACTCCACTCACACCACACCCCACAACACACACAACACACACTTCGGATGAGACTATATAAACCAAAGTCCCGTGTGCGAACGCACGCAGAACATCTTGCGTACACGTTAAAACCCGTTCCGCTTTTCGGAAGAGTAGGCCATTGTGTGCCGGTGTGAACGGATGACACAATTTACAAAACTGCATACACACGGGGACTGAATGAAAAAAGCACATGAGTGCTTATTCCATTATCCTCGATATAAAAGAATAAATAAATAAATAAACCATATCCCTGGGGTAAATCTATAACTGAGGTTCGTTGCGAATGAAATCATAATGTCCAACGTGCATATAATTATAAAAACTGCATGCACCTTTTTTGTAGAAGAGTAGGCCAGTGGATACCAATCGAACATACCCAGCATGCATCCGCGGACTCGGAGAAGGACAGACCTCACTTGGTTCAATTTTCCCCAAGACAAAACTGAGGGCAGTTCCCCATGAGCTGCTTCAGGGATTGGGGGGAGGAGGGGTTGTCGAAGTTTCAGAGTTATTACCACCAGAGTTAATAGACAGACTGGCTGGCTGGCAGGTCTCCCGCAAAAGGTGGGACAGAAGCAGTGACAGGTCCACAGGTCCACTGTGAAAACACACCGCCCACCAGTCGGTCTAATGAGCTCTTGGCTATTCGCCCCACACCCACACTCTTTCCACAGTCTGGGAAGGATTGTTTGTGCGTGGTTCTCATGCCTGGCCGTCGGCGTGATGTGGTGTGGTGTGGTGTTGAAATGTAGTTTGCGATGGTGAGAGAGGAATGTGTGTGTGTGTGTGTGTGTTGTGTGTGTGTGTGTGTGCGTTGGTGTGTGTGTGTGTATGTGAAAGAGAGAGAGAGAGAGAGAGGAGAGAGAGAGAGAGAGAGAGGAGAAATCGGAGTAGGAAATTATTTGAATATTTCATTCAACAAAGGCCATAGCCCCTACTGAAGAAGGGAGGGAGGGGATTGAATTAAATATAATACGACATCGAAAAAAGCATAACAATACATAACAGACCATTACAGCATCAGTCATTAACTACACAAATCGAATGCCTTGTACAAATAAAGAGCAAGATTAAAAAAAATAATAATAACACGTTCCTTTGTGGAGGCCATTGACAATGACAGTCTAAATATGCAGGGTTGGCTGTAGTATTATATATATTTTAGGAGTGAACTGAATTCTGAGGTCCTGTAAAACCGGACATCACACAAATTGAACTTCGTTTTCCTAAGCATTGTTACACAAAGGACAGATAAGGTCACGATCCCTCTGTGTGTGTGTGTGTGTGTGTGTGTGGTGTTTTGTATGACGATAGCAATGTGTGTGTTTGAGTGAGAGAGGGGGAGAGAGAGAGAGAGAGAGAGAGAGAGAGAGGGGGCGGGATGGAGACGATAGAGTGAGTGGATGAGAGTGGAGTGAGAGTGAGAAGAGGTGTGGTGGAGAGAGAGAGAGAGGAGAGGAGAGAGAGAGAGAGAGAGAGAGAGAGAGAGAGAGAGAGAGTGTGTGTGGTGTGTTTGAGAGATAGAGAGAAACTGTGTGTATGTGTGTGTGTGTGCGCGCGCGCGTGTATGTGCGTGTGTGTGTGGGGGGGGGGGGGGCGGAGGGGGTACTGTGTGCATGGTGTGTGTGTGTGGGTGCGTGAGAGAAAGAGAGACAGAGACAGAGACAGAGAGACAGACAGAGATAGAGACAGAGAGAGAGGCGGAGGAAGGGGAGGCAGGAAGTTTGTATATCGGATTTCACAGAGAATTAGGGTGTCAGTGATTAATAACAGTAATCTCTATTCACAACAATTCACATAAAGGTAGGTGTGTGTGTATGTGTGTGTATGTGTGTGTACGTGCGTGTGTGTGTGTGTTTGTGTGTGTGTGTGTGCACGCGCTTGCTTGCTTGCGTGCGTGCGCGCGTGCATGCTTAAGCTTAATCCGTGTGAGAATGGCAGGACTGGTCTGTGAGCAATGCCTATACTGGATATTAACGTAACTGTGTTAAGCTCGTGTAAACTTACCTCTGGCACTATTTTTGGGTGGACAAATTCACTGACATAGGCATAAGTATTCAGTTTCCGGGTACCCCGGGCTGCCCAGTATCGGAAGTTTAAGTGTACACGCCTTTAAAAATAATTGTGGACGTTCACACCAAAACTCTTTGGAGGTATAACAGCATACATGTAATTTGTGGACGCAAACCGAATCTTGTAAAAAAAAAAAAGGCACATAGCATGTGTGTGTGTGTGTGTGTGTGTGTGTGTGTGTTTCTTTGCCGGTCAGGTAGATTTACTTGAAAAGGAACAAACACAGACACAGGTAAACACACACACAGATGTACTCATACATACACATACACGCACGCATGCGCGCGCACACACACAAACATACACAAACACTTACGCAACACGCACACACACTCACATAGACACAGACACAGACACACACACAGACACACACACACACACACACACACACACACACACACACGGACGGACGGGCGGTGACACCCCAAATGCGGATGAAACAAGTCGGTGAATTTGATCCAGGGGGATTTGTCTACAGGTAAGATTACAGGTCAGTGCTTTGTACCTGGCTGACACAAACGCCCACCTTTCCTCATGCCACTGCTCTGCACTGGGGCGTGATGCAGCAGTTCCCTTTGCAGCCTAAGGATATAAATTCATCATAAAAATGTCATTCAGCCAAACGGTTGGTGTTGAACTGTTTGATGCAGGATGTCATTTTTGCCGGCTTCCAGTTTTTAGAATGTACGCCAGCTTAATTTTCTGTACCTCGTGATAGGGTTGGTTCTTGACGACGTAGCAAACCGGACTTTGCGATACACAATGTTTACAAAACGGCGGAATTTAGGGGGGAAAAGGGGACTATAAAGATGTGTGTGTGTGTGTGTGAGTATGTGTTAGATTCTTGATTGTTTGCTATTATAGTATAGTACGGAGTTTAACTTCTGTTTTCAGCCTTTTCCAGTTGTTACTAGTGTTAAAAAATACCCCCCCCCCCTCCCCGATAAAGTGAAGTGAAATATGTCATGTTTCTGTCTGTTTCTGAAAATGTTTGGGATTTTCCTGTCTTATTCAGCCACTGCTAACACTCTCCTATTATGACAACCATTACCATCAAGTGTAAGCTAAGAAGTTGCGTCGGTTGAATAGCTTTGTCCTTACCAGCAAACAAAAAAATATCGTGCTCCAAAGTCTGCAAAGTCTCCAAAGTCCAAGATGCTAAGATCAAAGCTCCATCCTTTTGAATTCCTTTTTTTAAAAATTTTTTTACAGTTTCGACGATAATGAGTCCTCACCTAGTCCTCATTTGTGAGTGGTTTTGAAAATATTGTCATAATCATGATTCCTCCGGCACACAATGGCCTACTCTTCCGAAGACATAACAGATTTTAAAGTGTGTGCTAGACGTTATGCGCGCGTTCGCACACGGAACTTTAGTTTATAGGGTAGTCTCAACCGAAGGACTTTCGGGGGATTGGAGTCATCGCAACTCCAGGGGAAACATCTCCATGAACGGACATCTCGGTGGTGGCTTGAACCCGGGCCGTCGGATTGTGAGCGCATCGTTTCAAACACCAGGCTGTCCGTCCCCCAATCTGGAAGTATGTCTTATCCACAGTTGGCCAAACCTTTTAGCACACAGAAAGCTTTTTAAGTAAACCAGGCAATTGTCTTGCCGGAGCTTGGAGGATCACGCGAAACAAGATAGATACAAGATACAAACCTTTATTGCGCTATATAAATTCCATATCTTCTTCTTCTTCTTCTTCTTCTTCTTGTCCACTTACACATAATATGGAAAAATGTCCACAGTTGTACTTGTTGGGCCATGCTGTCATCGTTCGTCCAATCCTGAGGTTGGAAGTCTTCATTAGGGATTTGTCGGGAGCTAGGGGTCAGAGGAGAGCAGAACCGTCGTTAGATCATGTTTGCGCAGGGAATTATGTATATCTCTAACTCTCCTTCGCTCTTCGTCCACCTAAAAAGAAGTCACTCAGTCCTTTTTTTTTTTTGAGTGACATTTGCAATGACACGCATGCACGTGACGTGAAGTCCAATGGAAGTTCGAATCTCAGCACACATATCCTGCCCCACTCCCTCCATCCCCATCACCCCGTTTGCTCTCTTCTTCCTTTTGCCCTCCGGCCAGGTAAACGGACAGATAGGCTTAGCAAATGTTAGGGTAGGTTGTGTCCACAGTGTTTCCTTTGCCTTGCAAACACAGTCTTTTGAGGCTGTGGGATTCACTAATGTACACTGTCTTCTGAAGCAGGAAAAAAAGTGCACGAACGCACGTGAACGTCCACACAGATACACATTAACAGATAAGCTTGCATGCGGTGTGTATGTGTGTGTGTGTGTGTGTGTATGCGTGTGTGTGTGCGTGTATGTGTGTGTGTGCGTGTGTGTGTATGTGTGTGTGTTTGTGTGTGTTTGTGTGTGTGTGTAAGGGATGGGAGAGGGGAGGAGAGCAGAAGTGAGTGTGTAGTGAGTAGATCCTTTAGTTTAACTTTAAAGGACACATCCTTGTGTCCTCATCGCCATTTTTTCCACCGTCAATTCTTTCTCTTTACTTTTTCTTTTCTCTCTCTCTCTGCCTTCTTCTCCACTGTGTACTAACTGGACCAGCAGCCTATACACTTGTCTCAGCGATGCATTAAACTGCCACGTGAGTCAGCCTTCGTGATTAATGGTGATTTTAAGCCACGTCCACAGTGTTCACATTGTCGCCTTACGCTTCGTTGTAGGTGGGCCTAGCCGCAACAAGTTTAACCGGATTTTTGTCTCTTTCTCTCTCTTTTAATTCTGATCATTTCGTTTCATTATCATGCAACTATCAACAGAATAGTTAAAAACTAGCATCCAACATGCGCTTATATATGTACACCACAGAATGAAAAATAATATCGTGCTTTTTACGTGGAAGAGTCTTTATAGGTTGAACAAGGAAGATTAAAAGGTTTTAAGAAAAAAATGTATCATGCAACTATCCACAGAATAGTTTAAACTAGCATCCAACATGTGCTTATATATATGTACACACCACAGAATGAAAAAAAAATCGTGCTTTTTACGTGGAAGAGTCTTTACAGGTTGCTGCACAGTTGATAAGAATAACTGAAGACTAGAGGTATTAGTGGTAGTAGCGAGCAGTAGTAGAAGTGCTAGTAGGTAGATAGGTAGGTAGGTGGTAGTGGTAGTAGTAGTAGTAGCAGCAGCAGCAGCAGTAGTAGTAGAAGTAGTAGTAGTAGTAGTAGTAGTAGCAATAGCATCAGTTGTAGTTGTTGCAGTAGTAGCAGAAGTGCTAGTAGGTAGGTAGATGGTGGTGATAGCAGCAGTAGTACTACTAGTAGTAGTAGTAGCATCAGTTGTAGTTGTTGCAGTAGTAGTAGTAGTAGTAGTAGTGGTAGTAGTAGTAGTAGTACTAGTAGTTGTTGTTGCAGTAGTAGTAGTAGTAGTAGTAGTGGTAGAGGTAGTGAAAGAAGTAACAACAGTAACGGCATCAGCAGTAGTAGTAGTAATAGTAATTGTAGTAGTAGTAGTAGTAGTAGTAGTAGTAGTAGTAGTAGTAGTGATAACAATAAAAAAAATGATGATAATAATCATAATCATAACAGTAGTAGTAGTTGGTGTTGATATGTTGTTGTTACGGGCGGTGGTGTAGTAGCATTATACAATGTTGATCTATTTATTAACATGTTGTAGTATAGGTAGCATTGCGGCATTCCTGTGCTTTTCCTTCACGTAGAAGTTATGAATAAGATGTGGTTTTGATTTTGATTAAATTGCTACATTTGAAAAACACACACACACACGTGCGCGCGCACCCACATACACACACATACACACACCCATATCTAATGTAGTGTCTATCTATCTATCTATCTATCTATCTATCTATCTATCTATCTATCTATCTATCTACCTATCTATATCTGTCTGTCTGTCTGTCTGTCTGTCTACATACCTGTCTATCTATCTATTGTTGTCTCTACCACCGCCAATGGCCCAGCCTCCACTACTATCATCACCATCACTATCACCACCATCAACATCATCACCATCACTATCATCACTATCACCACCATCACTATCACCACCATCACTATCACCACCACCACTATCATCACTATCAGTACCACTATCACCACCATTGCTATCACCACAATCACCATCACCACCACCATCACTATCACCACCATCCACCACCACCACTATCACCACCACCACTATCACCACCATCACTACCACCCTATCACCACCATCACTATCACCATTACTATCACCACCACCACTATACACCCCACACCACTATTACCACCATCACTATCACCACCATCACTATCACCACATCACTATCACCACTATCACCACCATTATCACCGCCATCACCACCACTATCACCACCATTTCCATCCTACCAATGCATGTGATTTATCGTATTCTTTGTGCTCTCTCTCTCTCTCTCTCTCTCTCTCTCTCTCTCTCTCTCTCTCTCTCTCTCCTCTCTCTCTTCTCTCTCTCTCTCTCTTTCTGGTGAACAACATGATATAATCTATAATTATATTATGTAAATCTTACCTCACCTTACCTTGTTTGGACCGACTGACATCAACACCTGGACAGTTAGCGTCAGTCAGATTTCCCTAATTAAAAATTCCAAACTCATCCTCACGTGATCACGTACCTTGCTTACCTGTCTTCCTTGACTGATGCACTCAGCGCACACTTGCTGTCAGCTTCGGGGGGAGGGGGGAGAGATGGGGGTGGGGGTGGGGTGAGAGAGGAAGTTTGGAGAGAGAGGGGGGTCGGAGATTGGAGAGAGAGGGGGGGGGGGGCTTGGAGTAAGAGAGAGAGAGAGAGAGAGAGAGAGAGAGAGAGAGAGAGAGAGAGGAGAGGGAGCCAGAGAGAGAGAGAGAGAGAGAGAGAGAGCATTGTTGTTGTTTGCGTCGACAGGACATGTTAAAAGCTTTTGTAGTGTGTCACTTTTGCTTGTCTTTATTTTGTTGATGGACTTTCGTTGTGATGTGCATAAGTATTGTTGAGGTCGCTGTTTTTTTATATGAAGGATTTTGTTTTTGGTAAACAGCGGTTTGGTGTGAAAGAGAGAGGGGATGAAGATTTGACGCACATGTAAAATGAAAGCCGAAACTAGGAAGTTTTATTGAGTTAAAAGTGTCATAAATACTAATGCACAAAATCGGATTGTTTTGTTTGGTTTGTTTGGTTGTTGTTGTTTTTATCAGAATAGTGACAGTTTGTATAATTCCAGTTTGTATAATTCATAAACACATAATTATGCGTAGCCAGTTGCAGTAGTAGTAGTAATGGCAGTAGCAGTTGTTTCAATAGAATGGCCATGACACTTAAATCCGGCCTCAAGACATATTTGTTTCAATCCTAAGATTTTCCTCTCCTGTTTCATTTCATAGCTGTCCCTGCTTTTCAACAGCCAAAAATCCCATCACCCTGCCAAAGTGTGTAACCTCTGTGTGTGTGTGTGTGTGTGTGTGTGTGTGTGTGTGTGTGTGTGTGTGTGTGTGTGCGCACATTTGGACTTGTTAGAACTATTACTTGCTATTGGTTGCATGACTGTGTAAGAATGAGTTGAGTGCAAACGCTTTGATTTGTCTGTGCAAGATACAGCTCTATATAAATTCCATTTTTTCTTATTATTATTATCATTATTGAAACACACACACACACGCACGCACGCACATACACATACATTGCTGCCTCTACCATCACCAGTTGCTACTACCACATACTGTAACATGCAAGATGCTATCACATAAATCAGTATTGTATAATATTACCACATCACAGCCACCACCACCAGTAACAACAAAGTTCTACCTGTGCGTGCGTGCATGTATGTATGTAATTATGCATACATAATTATGTGTATGTATATGTGTGTGCGTTTCCCTTGCTCTGGTTTTTCCCTGTTCTACACGATGTTTACAGTATCATGGAATGACCATGACAACATTCTTGAGGACAAACGTGAGCGTAACAGTCACAGTAACACAGAAACGTATGTACATGTTTTGCGGCAGGCAGTCATCTCCAGTGCGGCCACTTATGTCGGTTGGGCTATGAATAACACACGTAAATCAAATAAATGTCGCTCAAAATGACCTGTCCAGGTGACCCAGGGCCAGTGTGGGGCGTGCTGACCTTGACCTCGGTGCACCCTGACCTTTCACTGGCACCTGCCTACAACCTCTCTCTCTCTCTCTCTGTCTCTCTCTCTGTCTCTCTCCATGTCTCTCTCTGTCTGTGTGTCTGTCTCTGTATGTGGCACCAAATCGAAGGCGAGTGGATTGATCAGTGGAAGGAAGATGATGTACCGCCAGGTGTCTGAAATATTGATGACACTGTTCGCACGTACACAGCTGCTTCCTTCTTCCTCTTCTTGTTCTTCTTGTTCTTCTTGTTCATGTTGTTGTTGTTGTGGTTGGTCTTCTTCTTCTTCATCATCATCATCATCATCATCATCATCATCATCATCATCATCATCATCATCATCATCTTGTTGGTGTTGTTCTTCTTCTTCTTTTTCTTCTTCTTCTTTCTTCTTCCTCCTTCTCCTCTTCCTCCTCCTCCTCCTCTTCCTCCTCCTCCTCATCCTCCTCTTCCTCCTCCTCCTCCTCCTCTTCTGTACTAATAGCTCAGAAGGTGGTAGGGATGGCGGTTTAGGAAGCAACGTTTGCTAAGGGAATCACTGGCTTTTCCAGGTATATATATATATATATATATTATATATATATATAAATATATATATATTATACACTATATATATATATATATATATATATATATATATATATATATATATATATATATATATATATATATATATATGAGCTTTCGAAAATTTTCGACCAAGAGAAAGTGTGGGACTATACAAAAATCCAGTCAGAAAAGAAACTGGCTGAGAAACTCTGACAGCCAGGGAAACTTAATTCCACTAAAGTGAAAATCACATCAGGTGCAGACCATGAAACGAAGGCTAAGTCTATAGTTCTATGACATGACTACTGCAATCATTAGAACGAATACACAGAACGACTGGATAAGATAACTTTATTAGCAGCAACTGTAAATGTACAGCTAGGTAAAGTTACCACTTCGCAGCAAACTGCATTTTCACTAATAAAATTAACAGAATCAGACTTTGGGGGAACTGATTTTCTTTTTTTAAGTGATATATGACTGAGTGAAAATTATGATGAAGAGATTCGTTGTGTCCTAGTTTTTAGAAGTAAAGATATCTGAGAATGTATTGAAGACATCTCAACTTATCCTCGATATAAAAGAATACAATAACATAAAACTTTGATTTAATATGTTATAAAGGATTTCCCTCCGCTTCCCAATCTCGTAGTTTTGTCAACTTCAGTCAAACAGGAAAATCGACATACAGATTTTTGTCAGAAAACCACCTCGTCCACCTCTCCCCTAGTCTTAGCCACCCCAAGCCAGTCCACCTCGGGTGACACCCTTCAAAGACAGCTGTCAGTCAGAGAAAAAAGGAAGACGGATGACAGGGTCAAGTTCCAGAGGAACAAACAATACTTCACGGCTCAAGTACCCGACTGGGAAATTAATCCAGTAACCGCTTACGAGTGGGTGCTTGAGATCTAGACTAGAGTGTCTGAAGTGTTTATAATGCCGTTCATATTGAAATTGATGGTAATTTTCGTTTTGACATAAAGAAACAACTTTACTTAAGGGGTGGACTTTTGTTCTCTGACCGTCACGTTCGGTTTTTCTATTTGTCTATGCTCCTCTCTCTCTCTCACATGCACACACACACACACACTCACACACACTCACACTCAAACACATACACACACAATCACTCACTCTCACACACATACACACATACTCACACGCATACACACACTCACACAGTCACTCACTCACACACAGAGACTGAGAGAGATAGACAGACAGAGAGAGAGAGACAGAGATAGACAGAGAGCAGTGGACAGACAGACAGACAGGCACCAGGAGTCAGTCTCAAGAGAGACACAGCAGATAAGTTGTCAGACCAAAGCAGAGAGTGTTCCCTGGGCCAGGGTTGGCTGTGTAGTGACTGACATTGCCACTTCAAAAGAGGCCTTGGACTTTTTCCAGTAACAGCTCCAATAACAGCTTTGGTCTGCTGCCCTCAACAGGTTGTAACACTACTATAAACCCCCACAACACAGCTCCAGCTTTGAGGGAGGTGGGGGAGTGGGGGAGGGAGAGAGAAGCCTCCTTGCCCTTCTAATTTTCCCTACCTAGTTCATAAAAAATTTTAGTCTATAGATATAGAAAACGTGGAAAAGGTAGCTTTTGATACTTGATTTTGAACTGAAATGTCGTCAGATGCTTATTTCAGTGTACTTAAATGCGTACGTGTGTGCGTGCTCTCTCTCTCTCTCTCTCTCTCTCTCTCTCTCTCTCTCTCTCTCTCTCTCTCTCTCTCTCTTTCTCTGACTCTCTCTCGCTCACACATACGCACGCACGACCACACACAGAGCCACCCCTACACACACACATATACATACAAACACACACACGCGCGCGCGCCACACACACACACACACACACACACACACACACACACACACACACACACACACACTTCTTGCAAACTGCTCTTCACCTTAGTTATGCAAGTCTATGTAGCAGAAAGAGAAAACATAGTCCTTTTCGAGCATATAAAAGGAGATGAATGATTCCCTGGGGGTTCGAGTTACTTTTTAATACTTTAGTAATTCTAGTGAGAAACACACAGACAGAGACAGACAGACAGTGTGTGTATGTGTATGTATGTGTGTGTTGTGTGTGTGTGTGTGCGCGCGCGCGCGCATGTGTGTGTACGCGTGCCTGCCTGTGTGTTTGTGCACGCATGCATGTGGAGCAACATCATCTTTGAATAATATATAGCTGACTCCTGTGTACACACACACACACACACACACACACACACACACACACACACACACACACACATTCATTTTTTGCATTGGAAGCCAACACCTTACGTACACTATTCATTTATATTCTTGGCGACGTGACAGGTATGACAACTCAAAGACCTGTTTGACAGGTAGGCAGTTAGCAGAACAAGAGATTTATTGTATCAGCAGACTGTCGGTCTCCGGCTGATCTGGAGGCCTTTACATTATATAGCCTATCGTACAAAGTGTGAATTACCTAGATAAGGAAGAGTGAATGATCTATAGTCATAATGTTTGCTGTCTGCGTGTATGGTTTGGTTGTATTGCATTGTATGGTATTCCATTGTATTGGTTTGCGTTGTATTGGCATTATGCTATATTATGTGGTAGTGCATTGCATTGTATTGCAGTGCGTTGTGTTGTATTGTGTTGTGTTGTATTGTATTGTATTGCAAATATGTTGCGTCTCACTTTTAGTCAGATTTTTTTGCATCTAGACTGAAGAAATGGCGGTTCCTACTCCTTTTGCGGTGTTGTGTGTGTGTGTGTGCGTGCGCGCGCGCGCGCGTTTTTGTGTGTGTGTGTGTGTGTGTGCGTACGTGCGTGTGGTTTCAAATTTATTTAACGTCTTTTCACAAGTTGTGACATGAGACGGGATTCTGTGTCTGTGTGTGTGTGTGTGTGTGCGCGCGCGCGCGCGTGTGGGTGTGCGTGTGTTTGTGTGTGCGCATGATTGTGTATGTGTGTTCAGGGGGATGGGAGGGGGAGCGTGCGTGATTGCGTGCGTGTGTGTCTGTGTTTGCGTGCATGTATGTTTCTATGTGTGTGTGTGTGTGTTTGAGAGAGAGAGAGCGAGAGAGAGAGAGAGAGAGAGAGAGAGAGAGAGAGAGAGGAGGGACAGGCCGGACGGACAGACACACACTGACACAGACACGGCGAGCACGACTGAATGAAAATTTTGTATGGAGGAAAGAAACAGAAACATGGAGACACAGACTCGGAGAAACAGCGCAATGCTATATCATAAATATTATATGCGATAAACAAGACTGATCGTAGCCATCCACACTACTGACACCTGCTCACACATCATACTGAGCACCACCAGCGCCTGTGTTTATTATGGCCAATAGTCGGGCTGTAAACATCTGTTGTGAAAATAGTATCCACACTGAAAGAAGTACTTAATTCATTACCGTGCACTCGTTTAATGTGAATTGTCATTATCAAATCCGAACTTAGTGTGTGTGTGTGTGTACAGTTGTGTACACGTGTGTACACATGTGTTTATTTATTCTTTCATATCGAGGATAATGGAATAAACACTCATGTGCTTTTTTACTTCTAGTCCCCGATGTATTCGGTTTTGTAAATTTTGTCATCTGTTCTCACCGGCACACTATGGTTTACTCTTTCGAAAAGCGGAACAGGATTTAACGTGTGCGCAAGATTTTCTGCGTGTGTTCGCACACGGGACCTTGGTTTAATAGTCTCATTCAAAGGACTTTTGGGGAGAGTGGCGTCGGCACTAATGTTAACTCCAGGGGAAAAATCCCCTTGAACGGGGTTCGAACCGTACCCGGGTCGTCAGATTGCGAGTGCAATGTTCTGACCACTAGGCTATCCTGTCCCGTCCCGTTTGTATGTGTGCGTGCGCGTGCATGCATATATATATATATATATATATACATATATATTATATATTATATATATATATATATGCATCATTATTATGTATATATATTATATGACTATAGGCATATATATATATATTATATATATATATATATAATATATATATATGCATCATTATTATGTATATATATTATATGACTCATTCTTTTCGTGTATATACGTACAGCCGCGACCTCGCGCGTTCGTGTGTGTGTGTGTGTGCGTGCGCGTATGTGTGTGTGCGCGTGCGTGTGTGTGTGTTTGCGCGCGTCCGTTGCGCGCGTGGCCTACGTGCACGCACTCACGCACGCACGTACTTTTCCAAACATGCCTGCGTGTGTGTATGCATTGCACATCAGTGCTTGCGAGCGCCTAAACTTATGTGTGTTCACATGAATCATCATTTCGTGTGGGGAATAAAAAGTTGCTGAAGGTAGGCATCAGCTGGCTTTCAAAGGGAGGAAAAGAGCGTGGCTGTGTTGATGGGGTGTATAAAGCTACATACATCAGGGAGGCTCAGACACTAGGCATGTGGGCTGTGAAACTTATCGATTACTGCCTCAGGCAACAGATGGTCAGGGAAAGAGAGAGAGAGAGAGAGGAGTAGAGAGAGAGAGGAGAGTGAGGAGAGAGAGAGAGAGAGTGTGTGTGTGTGTGTGTGTACGTGTGTGTGTGTGTGTGTGTGTGTTTGTGTGTGTAGTGTGTGTACGTGTGTTGTGTGTGTTGTGTGTGTGGGTGTACTGTTGTGGGGTGGTGGTGGTGTGAAAGGGATTTTTTTCGTTTGTTGTTTTCTTTTTGTTAGTTTGTTTTTTTTAGTTAGTTTTGTTTTTAAAGTGGGGGAGTAACTATTTATAACTGAAACATGTGCTGTTGTATGTATGTGTGTGCGTGTGTGTGCGTGCGTGTGTGTTGTGTGTGTTGTGTTGTGTGTGTGTGTGCGTGCGTGCTTGCGTGTGTGTGTGTGTGTTGTGTGTGTGTGTGTGTGTGTGTGTGTGTGTGTGTGAGAGAATCAATTGATCAATCAGTCAATTAATCAATAAGAAGTTCTGTATCCATACTCAAGTAAACATGCTCTAGGCCAGTCCTACAGTATAAGAATCTGTCCATATGATTAATAAATTTAAATGAAAATGATCAACAAAGCAAATTGCTAAACGAAAACGATAAAACGTCAGAGGAGAAAGAAAAAAAACAACCCACATCCAATGAAGAAAACACTTCTGTACAAAGATGGACAAAAAACTCGAACAGTCTTAGGTTCAATTCCACCCCAACACACACACACACACAAACACACACACACACACACAACACCACACACACACACACACCACACACACACACACACACACACACACACACACACTCCTCTCTTCTTCCTCTCTCTCTCTCTCTCTCTCTGTGTCTCCTCTTATATATCCTAAGGGCGGGACTGGATGTAAAAAAAGCACATGGTGCTTATTCATTATCTCGAAATGAAGAATTTGTCAAAAATTTGTCATTGTCAAGACAGAGAAAGGGGAGTCAGAATCGGCCGGTCTTTTTCTCTCGTTTTTTTTGGGGGGGCTGAGGGGAGGAAGGGGGTTGGGGGTGGGGGGGGGGGGGGGGTTGGGTGGGGGTTGTGGTGTCAGAGTGTAGTAGCGGCAGTGGCAGAAGAGGCGGAGAAGTCGTCCATCTTCGCCACAGTCACTTCAAAAGCGGCGTGCTGACTACAAGCAGGCCTGTCTCCGCCACACTCGTCCTTAACACTAAAGGGCATGTGTCGCATTTTGTTTCTCCGTGTTAGGGGTCTTGTAACTGTGTGTATGCTCTGTGCGTGTGTGTGTGTCTGTGTGTGTGCCTGTGTGTGTATATGTGTGTCTAGCTGTCTGTCTGTCTGTCTGTCTGTCTCCCTCTCTCTCTCTCTCTCTCTCCATCTGTCTGTCGGTCTGTCTGTCGCTTTGTGTGTATTTTATTTATTTATTCTATATCGAGGATAATGGAATAAGCACGTATGTGCTTTTTTACATCCAGTCCCCGTGTGTATGCGGATTTGTGAATTCTGTCATCTGTTCCCACCAGCACACAATGGCCTACTCTTACGAAAAGCGGAACAGGATTTTAACGTGTGCGCAAGATGTTCTGCGTGCGTTCGCACAGGGGGCCTCGGTTTATAGTCTCGTCCGAAGTACTGTATGTGTGCACATGTGTGTGTGTGCGCACATGCGTGCGTGCACGTGCTCGTATATGCGTGCTTGTATTGCACTGTATACAAATACTTTCATATCCAAAATACTCCAGACATTCTCAACAAATTTGTGTCATAACCCAGACTCTGTGTGGCTGCAAACCTTTTTGGTGTAACGGCTGAGGTCACCGCGTTATCTGCTTCATTGTTGTGGTATTTAAACTCTCTCCTCTCTCTCCCTCTCTCTCTCTCCTCTCTCTCCCTCCCTCCCCCCCCCCCCCCCCCCTCCTCCCTCCTCCCCCCTCCTATGTCGTCACCACTGCCTCCTTTACGCATGCCTGCACCATGCCCTCCCTGCGTTTGCATTCTTTCCCCCCCTAGCCCCTCTCCGTCCCACTTCCCTGCGTTGCATTCTTTTCTCTAAGGGTGTCACCCAATGCAGTACATCCTTTGGGGAAAGGGAACTTGAACTCTGAACTCTGAAATTGTTTAATGTACATCGGCTTAGGCCACAATACACTTTAGGGGAAAAATGGGAGGGAGGGAGTGGAGAGAGAGAGAAGAGTGGGGGGGGGGGGGGGGGAAGCCGAAATTTGCACAGCAAAAGATCATAGACATTGTACTGTGCAGATACCGTTAATGAAGATCTTTCTGTCCATCAGATTCTTCTTTTACAATACTAAAACACATCAATATGATTCCATGTAATGTGATTTTCGATTTGATTTGTTGTTCGGTTCCAACACTCTAGACTTGTTATTTCCAAATCTTGAGTTTTTAAAACAGTAAACTTGTTATTTCCAAATCTTTAGTTCTCGAAACTGGTTTATTTCTGTATTGATAGTAACTGCTTTTCTTTCTGAACAGTATATTGTCAGATTCTTCTATAAACTAAGAAGACAACTTTAAACCCCAAAAAACTAAACTAAAGTGAAAGTCTGCTGACAGAAACAGTGATCTAAAATATACAGCAAAAGAAGTGCTGTAATACGCTAACGGTGTACTACTGGTAGTTTGAGTGGGGAAAAAACGAACTAGAAAATCTTTTAATTTTATGATCTGGTCTTTAAAACTCAACATTCCCTACCTGTATTAATAGAAGCTGTTAGACCGTTGATACCCCTCATCTATGAAGCTATTCCGCTGTCCTCAAGGTATGCTTTCTACCTTTTTTCTACTCCAGAATTGGAGATTTGAGGTTAGAAACCCAAGGCGTTCATCCTATAGAAATCAAAGACATAAAAGTTCTTTCGCACTGGTTTACCTTTCACAGGTAATCCTCGGAAATGAGGGGGAGGTGGTGAAGTGTTCACCCAAGTCCCCTGAGGTGGTCCTGACTGGCAATTTATGACCGTGATGTGTGACTTCCCCCTTGACTGTTCGACAAATCCTTGGGGCACTACACTGCCCTGACACTGTCAAGCGGTTGATCTTGGGCAAATGAACCTGAAGGAGCCTATTTCTCTCCAGGTTGTAGATTGTATGCTGGGTGTGTCCGTGTCACAGTACTTCCTGCCATCACTGGCCTACTGTCTTTGAAAAATTGATGGGTTTTTTCCACGCTGTTCACTTTCGAGATCAATGTGAGGGCACACCTACACAGGACCTCAGTGTACAGCACTGAGCTGTTGTTATAATTATAGGATGTTTATGGTTTACAGTTATATCCGGGCTTGCAGGGCTGTTTACAATCAGGCCAGTGTAAAGCAGTGAGGAGTGTGAAGGACATCCTCAGTGTTGACCATAGGCTACACTGTTTGGATAGTCCCTTTCTTCCCCAAGGTTGGGGAGGAGGAAGAGGGTGGGATGTGTGGGTAGGCAGGAGAAGGGTAGGGGAAGTAGGAGTAGGCGAGATAGGTTTGCTCAGGTAATATCAGTCAGTATTCAGTATTTTCCCCTTGGCTAGAGCTCCGAGGTTCACCAATTGTGAGCGTTTGCGTTTGCGACCGTTTTTGCCCACCGTGAAGGTCGCTGCGTTCCGACTTCGGGGATCATTGATATTTAATCATTGTTGTTTCTGAAAGACAAGGCAGTTCTTTTTCTTTTAGAGAGACAGTTTTCTTAATAGCGTTTCCATGTGGAGCCGTGGTGAGAAGGAGATGGAGATGTAGGCAGAAAAAGATGGTGAACTGACAGTTTTAAAAATTATTGGACAGGGAAGCCTTCAACAGAGATAGACTTTGGCACAGTAACCGTGTATATATATATATATATATATATATATATATATATATATATATATATATATATATATGTGTGTGTGTGTGTGTGTGTGTGTGTGTGTGTGTGTGTTATACACGAGGGAGGAAGTTGGCAAACGGCTCTTAAGAGTGGTTTTCCAATGACCCTGCACGACCTACCTACCCCTCTTGGAGTTAATGGAAAAGGAGACATATTGCTTCCCAATCTTCAACCAACACTCCTTTTGATACTGTTTGATACCTGCCGTTTTCACTCTTTTCAGCCAACATTGTGTGTGTGTGTGTGTGTGTGTGTGTGTGTGTGTGTGTGTGTGTGTGTGTGTGTGTGACTTGCGCACAGGTCGATGGCCTTACATTATAATTCGTTGAGTCGATGTCGGATAGAAGACATTTTCTTCAATATGCAGTCACATGTGCACGTTTTGTCTTGACATTGCGTCTTTTGTTAACTCTCTTCCATGTTCTTTCCCACTTCACAATAAATCTCATCTTGTTTTCTGTGCATTGACTTTGTTCTATGTAATTGCCAAATCACATCTACGTATATGTCTTTTATTACTTTCTATATTATTGAGGGCTAGCTGTAAAAAAAAATCGAAACGAAAGGGGGGTAATATCATGCAATGCTTAAGTTATTTACCTTCCATAAAAATTAATTCGTTCGTTCGTTCGCTCCTTCTCACTTAACCCTAGGTGAAGGCCGTTTACCTGTTGAAGGCCGAATCTTTGCTTGACCGGATCTGAAAAGGAGAAGGATGGAGGGGTGAGGTGGGGTGTCATCATCATGATGTGCTTTTTGCGGCAGTTTTTACTGACGGGAAGTGCGGGCAGTCAGACCGTTCACGCCTGTTGTAACTTTCTACAGTGTGGGCACAAAGCGGTCATAGGACCTCTCTCCCTGCCTTTTGTGCTCCTTCACTTGTCCGCGTAAAGGGTGGTGGGTTTTGTCCTGCACCCCTCTTGGCTGAATGGTTATGGTGTTGTTGTTTTTCTTTTGGGGCAAATGTATCTTGTTACACACACCACCTACCACACTCTCCCTCTCTCTCTCTCTCCTCCTCTCTCTCCTCTCTTCTATCACACACACACACACACACAAACACACACACACGACTCTCTCTCTCAGGCTACACACCAGGGTTACTTTTTGGCACGTTTCCTTCTGTTTGATCTATGTCCTCAATCCAAAAAAAGAGCACGCATTGCATTTTTTCAAACTGTAAAAAATCTGTGAAAAATCAATTTTTTTCCTACTAGGCCTTGCACTCTATAGAAGATACTACATAACCCACAAGCTAATACAGGTGTGTAACCTTAGTGAAATTTCCATACCTCTCCCCTTTTGCTCTCAGCTCCACCACCTTCCTGCACCCGCCCCCCCCTGCCCCCTGTTCTCCATTACCCCTGTTTGTCCATCCAAGTGGCCTTTTAGCTCAAGGACATGGTACAGAGGGGTGAAAAGATGGACCAGTAGATCAATGGAATATAGAGAGTGTAGGGAGGAGGTGACAGTTACTGTATCAGTTACTCATCTTTGTTTTGTTTCTTTCAATCGACAAAGCTTGGAGATCCTATCTGTTGCACAGTGGTTAGAAACAGGGACATCTATAGAGATAAAAAGAGGCCTCAGTAGAAGTCGCCTGAAAATCATAGATGAAAAGAAAAGGCTAGAAACGGACGAGATGTAATATATACATGGAGAGAGAGCGAGAGCGAGAGAGAGGAGGAGCTCTAGAGAAAGACCATTGGTCCTTACTTGAAAGGGGAAGCCGACTTTTTACCGTTTAATTGAGAAAGAAAAAGGAAACCAAACCAAATAAGAAAAAAAGGAAAGAAGCCAACAAAACAGCACAGCAAAACCAAGTTGAATTTTATTTTAAGGAAGTGACAATTACCAGGATTGTGACTTAAGATAATAAGATTTCTCAGATTGTAATGGCTTTACACATTAATATAGAAGAGCAAGACTGCGCGGGCACAGTCTGAGGATTAGTTGCCAAGAATAAACGTAGTCTAAATAAATTAAGCTGTTTACTATATTTTACTGGGCTGTATTTTTGCTTAACATCTTCTAATAGTGTGCAACACTACACAAAGTGTATCGTATCCTCCAGGAGAGAGAGAGAGAGCGAGAGCGAGAGAGAGCGAGCTCCAAGTCCAAAAGCTTCCATCACAGATTGGGGTGCACGAAACTACTTTTGTGTGTGTGTGTGTGTGTGTGTGTGCAGGCGCGCGTGTGTGTATACCTGTATGTGCGTGTACGGGCGCGCACGCGCAGGCAGTGTCGCGCTTGCACTTTGTTACGGGTTATACTTGACGATTAAACGCTTGAACGGTCTACGTAGTCTAAAGAAAACGTCTTCTTTCACTAACATGACAAGTATTTAGGTTGGGCCGACGGTCATTGTTCGTTAAGGTATTTCAATTCAAGCAAGAAGACTGAGCATCAACAAAAAATGTCCCACATGGGGAAACCCAGGAGGACGTAAAGCCCAATGCCGCCACTGGAGAGGCCAGGAAAGTGTAGTAGATGGGAGTACCCTTTTCTCCCATTCAGTTCAGTTTTCGCACAGGTCTTATGTCAAATATTTGCTTGATAGAGTATGGGAAAGGTTTGAGAAAAGTACAGAAAATAGCCTTCTGTTCTGTGTATGTTTAACGTGATTATTTTAAACTCTGGTGGAATCTGTGTAGTGCTGGGAACGTGGAGTGTTTATGTGACCTATTTATATATAAGGAAAAACTATAGCAGAGCGCGCATGAGTTTGACCTCTAAGTGTAAAGATAGGCATTATATTGACACTGATTTTGTTGGAGGGGGGAGGGGGGAGCTGAATTTTTCATCACTTTCTGCCAAATATCGTAACTAAACCATGGGAAAGTCCGAGGGAGGGAGTGGAGAGAGAGAGAGAGAGAGAGAGAGAGAGAGAGAGAGAGAGAGAGAGAGAGATATTAAAGTAGCCCGAAGTCGATTAAGTAGATGCTTAGTCAATTAATGATACCCCATTGCGCTGGTAAACCTCGAGTTCGTACTATAGGTTTATTAAGTGTAACTGTAAGCTTGCATGTATATATATGCACGCATGTAAAATTGCCTGTGCACACGCGTTTCTCTGCATATATACACGAACATGAATAAGTGCATGTGTGTTCAAGCGTTCGTGCATGTTCCTGACAAAGCAAATAAATGGTTTTTTTAGAGACAAAATACATTATCTAAACACAACGTAAACTAGTAAATAGGTATGCGATAAAAGATACTGACAGAGTAATAGGATGACTTTGTTTTTCAACAAACAAACAAAATTGAAACTTTCTACGATGAATACAGAATGAAACCGCTGAAAGTAGTTGGGGATGTGATGAATGGATACATCTATTTTTTTTTAAAAACCCCACAAAGAACAAAAACAAACAAACAAAACGAAACGAAAGCATCAGTCAGAGAAAAAAAAAATTCTCAAGGCACTCACAGATCCAAAACTCGTCATTAACCAAACAAAAACAAGAGTAACCCCCCCAAAAAAAAACCCCCCAAAAAACAACAACCTAGGAGAGACATTGTCACACAATGTGTATTTATTTTTGTACCATGTGCTTGCACTCGCGACTGTGGCCATCCGTGGAAGTGTTGAGGTGGACACGATGTCCTTTGTGTCAGGTGAGGGGTGTGAGCACTCTGTTGTTTGTCTTGACTTAAAGCTGGCGGCGTTTTTCCTCTACCCTGCACGGTTAAGTAAACTACAACTTAGCAGCAGCGAAATTTAAAGGGAAAAAAGGAAAGAAAGTGTGCACACAAGTGGTTGGACACATTCCAATGTTCGTGTGTGTTTTATCCCCGTAAAGGAAGAAATTGTAAGGCTGTCTGAACAATGAGGTTCTGACGTGGAGCTGGGCGCCATTTGCTTTTTCTTTCCGTTTCATTTTTGGTCATAATCGTTGCCTTTTTTTTTTTTATAACTATGCAAAAGTGTGTGTTTGTATATACTATGCATGTATGTATGTATGTGAAAAGAACTGATACTTCATATCGCATATTATGTAATATGAAGTATCAGTTCTTTTTGCATATATGTGCCCGTGTGTGGTTGGATAATAATAATAATAATATATGGAATTTATATAGCGCTGAATCTTGTAAAAAACAAACAAATCGAAGCGCTTAGACAACATTTAAAATGTAAAGCTACAAAATAAGCAAAATAGCATTCTGGAAGTAAGGTGAAATCATAGCACAAAGCACACAAAACATACCAAACTAATTAAAAACGAGGAATAAACAAAAAACATAAATGGATTTTATAAAAAAAAGCAAATTATATAAAAGGATTTCCATACAACGCATAGAAACCGAAGGACAAAAAGATGAAGATAACACAGACACGTCCAGTGATATCACGTGGAAGGATTATGTTGATACGCAGTCCCATAGAAAGAATCCTATCGTTCCCAGCGCAGAAATGTCACATACTAACAACTTAACAAGTTGGGGGTAAAAGAAAAATATGCAAAGGTGGACAGGTGACTTTTTGGTCCAAACATTTATAAAGCCACACCGTCTTTTGGAGATGGAAAGCCTGAGGACATACATGTAAACATACATGTAAACTATACATGATAGTCTCTGCATGGAGTCCACAGAGAAGCATATGGAAGGTCGGTGGTAAGTCAGTCTACAGTCTCACACATCGTTGACGATAGAGATAAGACCAAAAAAATGGAATGTTCCAGTTAGGCTGATGGAGTGACAGAGTTGTCTCAAGTCTGGATAGGTTTTTTTTTTATCAGTTGATAATCTTCTACTTCTTCGAACGCTCAGACAGCAGCCATGGTTGTCTGTCACATGAGTGAAAATGTGTTGCGCTGTCGTTAACCGCCCGACAAGTCAGGCCCAGCGCATACAACTTCGGCACTGCTGATAATGGTTTGCAGTACTAAAGAGTAAAAGACCCGCAATATTAGCTCTCAGAGAGTAGTGTTGCTCTGTGTGGTGTGGTGTGGTGTGGTGTGGGTTTGGGTGGACTAGAGTATTGATCCTATCACACAGTTTGGTGATTGAAGCCCGTCATTCAAAGAAAAAAAATGATGATGTAATCAGTTGAGATGGTTGAGGGGCCAGAGCAGTACAAGAGAGGGAGGAGAGAGAGAGAGAGAGAGAGAGAGAGAGAGAGGGAGACAGACTGACAGACAGAGAAAGAGAGAGAGAGAGAGAGAGAGAGAGAGAGAGAGAGAGGAGAGAGAGAGAGAGAGAGAGAGAGCCAGAGAGACAGACAAACAGACGACAGACAGACAGATACAGAGATACAGAGAGAAAATGAGAATTTCAAATAAGACTACAATGTTTTATCTAAATATCTTCATTCCAGTGAGTGCAATATTTCTTCGATATAATCTCTTTGTAAACAGTGGTGGAACTATCAAGTGCGCGCATATTTTTTCTGTCATTTCAGCTGTTTCCTATTATTTGTATTCTAAAATAAATCTACCTTTCAGCCCACACAAAAGTTCCCCCCCCCCCGGCGTTCAACGTCTATTTGTCTGGCTGGCTGGCTGGCTCCCTCCCCCCTCCCCCCCCCCCTCTCTCTCTCTCTCACATTATGTTTATTCCCCTTCTGAGGGGATGTGGCCTATATGAATAAACATCTGCGTCTCTCTCTCCTCTCTCTCTCTCTCTCTCTCTCTCTCTCTCTCTCTCTCTCTCTCTCTCTCTCTCTCTCTCTCTCTGTCTCTCTCAATTTTCCCCTGGAGTCTTTCGGATGAGGCTATAAACCGAGGTCCCGAGTGCGAACGCACGCAGAACATCTTGCGCACACGTTAAAACCCGTTCCGCTTTTCGGAAGAGTAGGCCATTGTGTGCCGGTGGGAGAGGATGACAAAATTTGCAAAACTGCATACAACGGGGACTGCATGAAAAAAGCACATGATTGCTTATTCCATTATCCTCGAAATAAAACAATAAATCTCTCTCTGTATGTGTGTTTGCGCGCGCGCGCGCGGTGTGTGTGTGTATTTCTGACCTCTCTCTCTCCCCCCCCCCCCCCCCACCCCCCCCCCCCCCCCCCCACCCCCCATCCTCTCCAAAGTTACAGTGACCCAGTAACAGCTCATTCAGTGGGAAACACAGGCTGTGGAAGTCATCATAAACGCTGAGTAACACCTCACCACCTGTCTCCCTTAAAGATTCTCTTAAGTCCATACCCCTCTCCCCGTTTATCTATATCTCCACTGCTGTTGTGTGGCGCTCTGATCCCATAATGACCCCTTGGATAGCAGCTCCTTCTGTACCTTGCCTACCTGTGTGTGGCAAGGATTACTGCAGGTTTTCTCTGTCAGTCGTGATCTACGCTAAATCTCCCCTGTCAGCTGCTTTCCCTTGTGTCAAGGATTACCCCACGTTTACCTCTCATTCCTTCGTGCTTATAGGAAGTAGGTACACTCCTAGATAAATGTGGATTCATGCCCATGCGGCAGGGATTCTCAGTTTAATGATGGGAGATTCTCATCGTTGAAGATCTTCGCTCAAGTCAAGAGACGGGGATTTACGTTCCAGAAAGTAGGCTTCTTGTCTCCTGTCAGGGATTTCTGTTGTCACAACAGATTTCTCTTGTTGAGCTGCTTTCTCTGGAGAAAATGTGTCGCTACAGGACAGTGTCATCTTTTTGTTGATTTTTTAAATGTCAGGAAGTCTGCTGATGAAAAACTATTCATCCTTGAGTATGGAGCAATTTTTATTTTAATGCAGTATTCCTGAAAAAAAATACTATTCTTGCTGGCTCAAGGTTCTTTTGCGTGTTCTGTATGCTGCATATTTGTGTCTTTGCTTTCATGTCTCACTCAAAAGACAAGCATCTAGACTAGGTCAACATTTTAGGTCGAGAAGAGGGAGGGAGGGGTGGGCCGGGAGAGGTCAGGAAGGACAATCTCCTTTGGTACCAGATTCGAACACTGTACAACCCGCTGCCCAACAAGATGCGGTTAATATGTATGCCGCCGAGTCATTGCGGAAATGGGTATTTCATACGCAGCGATGGAGTTAATGCATTCTAGATCTATCTGTGGTAGATCTTCCCACGGCTCAGAGATGATAGACGAGTCCTGCCCTAGAGGCGATTTCTCTCTTTTACTACCTCCCTCCACCCAATTCCCAACACAATAAAAAGCCTATACAGGCGGGGATTCTTATGCAAACAAAACTGACTCCCAACGCAAGCTTGTGTGGTATTGTGCATCGTAGACAGTGTTCCTCACTAAGCTTACTGTCGAACGGATTCGCAAGGTACCACATCGCAGAGATTATTTTTTACCCCAAGATGAGTGCACAGGCCTATGATATATTTCTGCCCCCAGAGATGGGTATTCATACTACTGAAACGGGTATAAACTTATGTATTTGATGTATGGAATAGGTGGTTTAATCTTGATACGTGCGTATATATGTGTTCATTAAGCAGACATGATTTGTATCATGTTTTACTCCTGACAGGTCCTTCTACTCGATCCACAAATTAATTGTTCATTGATCACCAACACGGGCATTTACGCTGTCTTTGTTTTAGGAATTGCTATTTTATGTTTACACACACATACACGCACGCACGCACGCGCGAGCGCACGCACAACACACACACACACACACACACACACACACACACACACATAATATATATATATATATATAATATATATATATATATATATATATATATATATATATATATATATATATATATATATATATGCGTGTGTGTACATAGAATCGGCTAATCATGCTTTAGAGATGTATTAGAGAGAGAGAGACAGACAGACAGACAGACAGAGACCACCATCATCAAAAGTAACATCACAAAAATGTCACATTACCGTACCTTATCAATAAACATTAAAACAGAAAACAAGGGAAAGCGCACACTGTTGACCAATGACATACAGGGTAAAATTAAAATTGTAAAACCAAAGGGGCTTAGACCTACCAGCTGTTGCGGCGGTTTGGCCATAGAGCCAGTGATGATATGAAAACTTAAGCTGCAATGACTTCTCCTTGTATTGTGGCCGTCCACTGTAGGAAAGCTGGATCCCCTATCACATGCACGTGGACAATACGGAAATCTATACAGCAGTAGGGTTAATGGGCTGTGCCTGTGCGGTGAGAATGCTGTGGTGAACAGGTTGTGGTGAGTGGTTTAGAGACGAGTCGGTATTGCTTAACGGATCCTTTACACATAAGGGGCTTTAGCCGAAATATAAAATATTGCCTGTCAATTAAACACAACGAGATTACGAAAATGTATGAATGAATATTTATAAACATATGAATGGATAGCTAAGCAAACAAGTAAGCGAATAAGCAAACAACCTGTACCCGTATACAAAACATGCTAGCATTTGCTTTAGTGAACTCGAGAAAAAAAATTGCTGCTATCATCCTTACTGGATAAAAATCAACCAGCATCAGTGTTTGTATTCTCCCCCCCCCCCCTTTCTCCAAAACAAAATGAAGAGTAAATGAATAAAAAAAATGTGACTGTGTACGAGAGAGAGAGAGAGAGAGGAGAGAGAGAGAGAGAGAGAGAGAGAGAGAGCGCGTGTGTGTATGTGTGTGTGTGTGTGAATGTGTACGTGTGCGTGCGTGTGTGTGTGTTAATGCTCGCGTATGTGTTATTATGGGCCATGTGTATGATGATGATGAATACATTTGACCCGATTTTATAATGATACAGTAATTGTTGTGTCTATGTGCATAGGAACATGAGAGACATAGACGGAGAGAGAGAGAGAGAGAGAGAGAGAGAGAGAGAGAGAGAGAGAGAGAGAGAGAGAGAGAACAGAGAGAGAGAGAAAGACAGAGAGGGGGGTGTGTGTGAGTGGGTGGGTGTTATAAATGCATTATGATAATAATGATTGTGATATTAATAATAATAAATTAAAAAAAATAAAATAATAATAATTATTATTATTATAATAATGATGATGATGATGATGATGATGATGATGATAACAAAACTAATGGAATTTGTAGAGCGCTGAATCTTGAAAACTGTAAACAAACCAACCAAAGCGCTTGCGTTCGAATCATTCACACACACACACACTCGCGCGACACTTTACACGATTGTTAGAATATGGTCGTTATGACTGACAAGAACGTCGACCGGTACACGTATACATGTGCACTGTATATATATGTGTGTGTGTGCAGATCAAGGTGACGGAGGGATGTTTCGAAACGAACAGTATCGCTGTACAGCAGGCCCTGGAGGAGCTGAGGGAGGACACTGCTGAAGTCACACAGGTGAAGGAACACCTCCAGGAAATCAAGAAGACCAAGGTGAGTTTTTCCTTTGGCTGTAAACATTGGTCAATCAGTGTACGTCTTTTGGTTCGTTGATGGCTGGCTGATTTGCTGGTTAAAGCCAAGGTTCTCTTCTGAGTTTTTAAAAAGTATCTGTCTGTCTATCTATCTATCTATCTATCTATCTATCTATCTATCTATCTATCTATCTATCTATCTGTGTGTGTGATTTTTTTTATTGGTGTTTTGTTTTGTTTTTGATAAAGACTTAAGTTTGTGCTATTGCTTGTTTGTTTAGACCAAGGTCTATCAATTTAGGTGTACGTTTCTGTCAGTGTCTGTGTATTTTCAAACATATCAAAATAAATTGATCTGCTTTTGATTCATTTTAGTGGAATGGTTTAAATTAATTAGTGTTGATGTCGTTGTGTTCTGATTTGAAGGTCATAAAGTTTAATCGGCTGCTCGAGATTTTATGTTGACAGTTGTTTGAGGTTGAACTTTTTCTTAAAGTGTAGATTTTAATAGAAATTGTCTGTGAAAATGATTATCATACATTTATTCACTTACTATTCAGTCGTCTGTGTGTGTGTGCATTTGTTCATATGTATGTTGGTCTTTCTTTCTTTTAATCGTTTTCTTTTTATATGATAATTTGTTAAGTGATTGATTTGTTACTTGTTCGTATGTTCATTCATTCATTCACTTTCATTTATTCGTTTATTAAACCCACCGTTTGTTCTTTTATCGATTCACTCACTAGTTTATTCTTCGTTATCAGCACTTTAACAGACAATGGTGCCAGACATTGGCAATTTTCAGACCGCCTGGAAATGACGTCATTGACACTATCTAACAGTTAATTGTTGAATCAAACAATAGACAATGTCGAGCGATCGTCCATAACGACAAAAGTGTGGTTATGTAATGGCAGATTTTACATAAGAAACTGAACTAATTCCAGACAATACCCAGTATTTACATAACAAACTTAACAAATTCAAGACAATACCTTACTTCTTACTTTATCTGTGGAATCAGCATTGATAGTGGGTGATTTTTGTGGATTTTTGTAGATAATGGTACGTTTCTTTTAAAGTGTCCACTAGGAGTTGGGGGGGTGGGGGTAGCCGAGAAAGAGAAGGGAATGTGTTTGTCTTTTAATCATAGTTGTTTTTTATTGCAAGGCTTTTAATTTTTAAGATCTTAGAACTTCGATCATCTTTGCTGTCCATTGATTCATTCGCTCACTCATTTGTTCGTTGGGTAGTGGTTTTCCGATTCGTTTGTTCGTTTATTCCTATTATGTTGTTTTTTATTCGTTGGGTCGGTCGGTTATTCATTCATTCGTTCGTTCATTCATTCACTTTTTTTTTTCTTCACTGGTGAGCACTTTCAACAGTTCTGGCACCAGTCATTTAGGACATTTGCTCACTGTCTAGAAATGACATCAGTGACACTATCTCACAGTCTGTATTTAGTCAGAGACTGGACGCTATCTGAAGATCGTCCGCAAAGGTGACTTAGATATAAACATGGTTATCTCACAACAGTCTGACACAACAGGTGTAACCAGGCAGCGTCGGACAATAGCTAATTTCTTTCTGTGATGTTGTCTCAGCCAGCGTTGGTATGTAACGTCTAATGGTTTTGGAGAATTCTTCAGAATAGGAGGAGGGGGGGGGGGGGGGGGGGGGGTAGGGAAAAAGGTGGAATGGAGGGGATCAGTAGGAGTGAAATCTTCAGAGAAATCACAGAAGAGAGAACTTCGTACCTAATGCAGTTTTGTATTTTTTTAATTAAAAAAAGGAATTTTACTTGATATTGTACTTGCTTATAAAAGGGGGGACGGGATAGCCTAGTGGTTAGAACATTGCACTCGCAATCTGACGACCCTGGCTCGAATCCCGTTCAAGGGGATTTTTTTCCCCTGGAGTTAACATCAGTGCAGACTCCACTCTCCCCAAAAGTCCTTCGGATGAGACTATACCGAGGCCCCGTGTGCGAACGCACGCAGAACATCTTGCGCACACGTTAAATTCTGTTCCGCTTTTCGAAAAAGTAGATAATTGTGTGCCGGTGGGAACATATGACAAAATTTACAAAACCGCATACACACGGGGACAGGCTGTAAAAAATGTCATGAATGGTTATTCCATTATCCTCGATATGAAAGAATATAATCAATAAATAAAGAGTTAATTCTCTCTTCCGGCTGTGCTGTGACTAGTCAAGCATACTTGAATGGGAAAATGTCCTATCAGTGTTACGGTCATTGCTTTATTCGCATTTTGCAATCATCTACAAGTCCCTATGTATGTTTATTCCTTCCATCACTTCTACTTGTAGCAACAGTTCAATAAGACCAAAAAAAGTACATCCTTGTTTTTCCATTTTTTTCTTTTTATCTGTTTTTGATTGATTTTGGTCGAGATAGATAATAAATGAACTGTTTGTGACCAGTAGAGTGCATAAAACTGGGTGATGGCAGTGTTGATAACATTTACTTCACCTTAAACTTTTTTTATTTTTTAAACACATATTTCCCCTGTGGGGGTGCCGGGAGGCCTGTAAGTATAAATAGAATCCCTGGGCCACCTTCTGGAAATTATGTGCTAGAAACTCCCTTTTTTCTATCCCACTCTTTGTTTTTGCCCCCCTCCCCCTCCCCCCCCCCCCCCCCCCCCCCCCCCCCCCAACAGTGGGAATGCCAGGGGCCTTTTCAGTATAAATAGCATTCCCACCTTCTGGAAATTTTGTGCTAGAAATTTCCCCTTTTCTGTCACTCCCTTTCTTTTCTGTCTTTCTCCTCACCTCTCTATCCTCCTCCTCCTCCGTGCTTGTTTTCTGCCTACCCAGCCCATCCTCCTGCCTTTTTTTTCTCATGCGAATCGAAACATTTTTTTTCTCGCATAAACTTTCTGATGAGCTGCCCTGAAGTCGGAACGTGTGGGCTAGGGCCAGCGGGTAGACCTGATGTAGAGTTACAGGCACAAAAGAATATGGCTGTGGGTTCCTGCCTCGTTCTTTTCCTTCCTGTCACCTCCTTCTTGTCTATTTTCCGGCTTCTTTGTCCTTTCTTTCCTTATCCGATGTCCTTTTTCAGACGATTCTTATTATAAAAAATTCGTATTCACCTAAGCCGTACTCCTATTCGACGCTCTATGGATAGCTTATTTGTGAATTGCGAAAGCAGTTTGCTGTTGTTTCTTCTGGTGTATTATGTTGTTGTTGATTTTTGGAGTTTTTCAGAAATGTTAGATTATTCAATAGTGTTTATCGTGATGATATGTTGTGATACCTCCCTATCACACTCACTACACACACACGCGGCACGTGCGCACACATCAGAAACTTACTTTACTCCAACACACAACATGACACACCCAACACAACACAGACACACACAACCTAAATTGATGCTGACTTCACGATTGGTAGGACGTAAACTTTGATCCTTCTCCACGGTGTGGATGGTGGTGCTCTGACTTGTCAGGGTTACTGGACTGTCGTTTTCTGTCTCATATGCCATGAACATGCTTTTGTTGCATTCTGTTGAGCGCGAAAGTACGTCGTATCGTGTATTGAATGTTGTATGTATATAGCTGGTTAGTCAGGGTGGGTAGTTGTTCGTGGATGGAGTGGGGTGTGTATGTCATATCTGTGAGTTGGTGCTAGGGTCGAGAGTGTATTTGTGTGCAGTTCTGAAAATGGATGCGCTTCCGACGTGAGTGTGGTAAATGTCTGTCTTCTGTGCACGTCTGTTGTGTGTGCTGTGTTGTGTTTCGTGTGCGTGCGTGTGTGTGTGTCTGTTGTTGTCGTGTGTTATATGTTGGTGAGCTATGTGATTTTGTTTTGTCGGTTCTTCGAACTGTAACGAGGCTGGATGTTGTTGTTGTCAGTGATGTGGTGAGGTGCTGTTAGTCTGCTGTCTGTCTGTCTGTTGTCTCCTCTCCTCTCCTTCTCTCTTCTCTCTCTCTCTTCTCTCTCTCTCTCCTCCCATGAACATGCGTGTTTGTTCTATAGTATATGTTTATCTGTCTGTTGTCTCTATATGTATGTCAGTCAGTCTGTCTGTTTATGTATGTATGTATGCCTGGGTGTATGCCTGTGTGTGTTTGTGTGTTTGTGTGTGTGTGTGTGGGTGGGTGGGTGGGTGCGTGTCTGTGTGTACATTTGTGTGTAATTATGTATATGTGAGTGCGTGCGTGCCTGTGTGTATGGATGCATGCTTGTGTGCGTGTGCCCGTGCTTGTGTGCGTGTGCCCGTGCGTCTGTGAGTGTCTGTGTTGTGTTGTGTTATATGTTGTGTCTCTACATACATGCATGCATTCTTGTTTTGCAGGATCTTCACTTACAACGTAAACGAGGACTGGAAAGTCTGCTGTATGTCAGTGAATTGGAACAGCCTTTACAGTGAGTGGTTTGTCCTGTTTGTCTCCACATCCGTCGCCACCTTGTGCATTTATTTACCTGTCGGTCTGTCTGCATGCCTGTCTGTCTGTCGGTCGGTCGGTCGGTCTGTCTGTCTGTTGCCCGTTTGTCTTTACGGGGAGTAGTTTGTCCTGTTTGTCTTCATCGGTCGCCACCTTTTGCATTTATTTACCTCTCTGTCCGTCTGTCTGTCTGTCCGTTTGTCAGACTGTCTGTCTGTCTTTTGCCCTTTTATCTCGCTGCCTGTTTTAACTGTATAAGTTGTTATCTTTTAACTGTGAGAGTGTGTGAGGAACTGGTTGAGTAGATCTATGCTCTATGTATGTGTGTGTCTGTGTGTGTGTGTGTGTGGGGGGGGGGGGGGTGTTTGGTGCGCGTGCGCGCCCGAGTGTGTGTATGTGTTTGTGCGCGTGTGTGTGTGGCTGTGTGTACGTGTGTGCGTGCGTGTGTGCGTGCGTGCGTGCGTGTGTGTATATGATCATTTTTTTGCTACCATCAACACATAATAGTGATGATACCAAGTTGATAATTATGTGTGTTTGGTATACATTTTACTGTGTACGTCGTCGATCAGCATACTCTCTCTCTCTCCGTTTAATACTGATGATAAGTGACATAATCATGTTTGGTATTTCAGGGCGTACAAGATGATTTCGAGAGCCGGGCCCTGTACCTGGCAGAGCGGCCTGAGGTGTTCAAAGCTGTCTACAGAGACCACAGTGTGGTGGCCACCCTCATGCACACCGTAAGTGCCATGGTAGTAGGGGGGTGACAGAGAGACGCAGCCAGCACACACTGTTCACATGCAAAAGCATGTATGCATGTATATGCATGCATACATGCGCTCTGATTTGCCAGGACGTCAACAAGAGAGTGCGCGCGTGCGCATGCACATACTCACACACACACACATGCACGCATGTGTGCTAAAACACACATATACACACACACAAGAGAGGAGAGAGAGAGGATGGAGAGAGAGAGAGAGAGAGAGTGAGAGAGAGAGGGGAGAGAGAGAGTGTGTGTGTGTGTGTTGTGTGTGTGTGTGTGTGTGTTGTGTGTGTGTGTGTGTGTGATTAGCTCTTTGAATTACCTTTCTTCAATAAACGCAAAACATGGGCAAACAAAACGAAACAGAACAAAATGAAACAAACGAAAACTTCAAACCAAAGCAAAACATAGTAGGGCATGCATACTACAGATACCAGAGTGTACTTGCTATGTCTATGACATGATTCCGGCATACTACATTTCATATTCATACCTTACGCCTTAAGTATTTTTCCCTCCTGGATAGAAACGTACGGTAACACTTTGTGCATGATAACATGTGTTGACAAACAGCACACTGTTTTGCGCGCGCTTGTGTATGCATTTTTAAAAATATGTATGAATAAGAGACTGCATTTTATTCTTGTGTTAGTTACATGTTTGAGAAAAGAAAACTGAATGCTTGCTCTATGATTCCCTTATTTCAGTTCTCATCATAGTTCTCATATTAGTTATTATTCTGGGTTTTTTTGCTATCATGTAGGCTTGAATTATATAATATAGACAAAGAAAAGTGGTAAGTGTTTTGTTGCTTTCAAAATTCACGAAGTCATGTAACTCCAAACAAAAGACAGTTGCCAATCACGTTTTAGGCCAGTAGATAGCATTACAGCCTGAAGTTATGTATCTTTTTGTGTTTGAGAAGGGGGAAAAGTTGCCTGTCTTGTTTTTTTGTTTAAGGTTGTTGTTTTTTTTACTTGAATACCCGTATCTTGCTTTTCATATAATATCTTGCTTCATACTTAAGATATCTTAGCCTTGCCTCTATTACTTAAGATTTAAATATCATTTTATTTAGCATAACTGTTCCTAGTGCCATGTATTAAGACAGTGATCGGTGCGGGTTGTTGATAATAACAACGCGTGCATAAGAACCTACGGCAACAAAAGAGTTGTCCCTGGCAAAAATTCTGTAGAAACATGACACGCTTGTAGGGAAACAATTACATAATTATACAGGCTGAAAACGTCACCACCCTCAAATACAAAGTAAAAGAAAAGAAAGGGGGGGAAAAAAAGAAAGAAAAAAGGGAGTGCTGCTCTTGTGGCGTCGCACTCTTTCCCATGGATAGCTGCCCGACCTTCTTGCAGAGAAATCTACCTTGACTGAAAGTGTTACACAACACAATACAATACATTATCGGCATCCTTCAGTCTCGAAAGACAATGGATTTGCGCTCTAGGTGTTCATTCTGGTACAGCGTCGGTTGTGGCTGGCCAGTCCGACACGGGAATGACAGTCCCTGTGGCAGAAGGGCACAGGTGAAGTCTTGACACTGGTCTGTCTGCCTGGGCATCACAGTACAGTTCAATACAATACAATACGACACAGTACAATACAATACAATACGACACAGTACAATACAATACAATACAATACGACACAGTACAATTCAACACAAATCAGTACAATACAATCTCTGTGTACAGGAGTGTGTGTCAGCCATGCGGGAAAGCTGGAGATGGTTAGGAGAGCTCGTCACCTGCTTGAACACACACCTTCACAACGCCGCGCACTATCAACAGGTGTGTCACTGTGTGTGTGTGTGTGTGTGCGTGTGTGCGTGCGTAGGACATGATTGCGTGTACATTTTGTGTGTGTGAGTGGGAAAGGATGAGGAGGAAATGATGTGTTTGTGTGTGTGTGTGTGTGTGTGTGTTGTGTGTGGGGGGGGTGAGGGGTATGAATAAGAGACTGCATTTTATTCTTGTGTAAATTTCATGTAAAAATTGAATGAATTTTCATGAAAGTAGTGCCTTTTCATATGATTTTTTTCTTCTTCTCTCTCTGTTAGTTTATTTTTGGCATGCTTTTTTAAACAAAACTAGTCATGATGATCTTTTTTTTTTGCTAATGCTATTTTTCTGACCGAAAAACGTATGATCTTTTCATGTAAAGATTCATTCTGGTACACGGACACTTCAATCTCATGGAATGGCTACACAGGTGTGCCAAAACATGTACTTTGCCTAAAATCTTTCAAGGGAAGTAAATGCTTTATTGCGCTTACTGTGGACAAGTAGAGTTTTCTCCCTGACAGGTTTTGTCGCTGGTTCTCGTGATATTTGTTTTCCGCGGTGGGGTGGTGTGTGTGTGTGTGTGTGTGTGTGATGTGTGTGTGTGTGTGTGTGTGTGTGTATGTGTATGTGTGTATTTGGGGAGTTACTCCGCACAAAGTTTTGTGTTGAGTATGTTTGTGTTATCTATGTCACCAAACATATGACTTACTCAGTTACTATTGCGTTAAAAGACTACCAAAAAAAAATGTGCATAAAAGAAGTTATGCGTGCATTTTATATACGAGACCTTGAATCAATACTCACAAAAGATTTGCTGAAGAATGAGATGGGAACCAGACTATTGCATGACGATCAGTGATGAAGAGGATAATGTAATGATACTGCAAAGGAAGTGCATGTGCTCTGAGACTATTTGACAGGGCTGTGCTCTACGCTTTCTTTTTGAAGGAAAACATGATAACAGTGACAGAAACAAATAACATGAACACAGAAAACAAAGCCCAAAAAACCCTTTATACAGTCAGCTTATGGGTGATTCAAAACCCACGTCCTCAACTTATTTAAAAATAAAAAGTCACAAGCACTTGTTATCACTAAAAATGTTCTTTTATCAAGAGACCACTTTTCTGAATAAAAAAAAGTTCAGTATTATCCCTTTCAGTGTTGATAGCAAACTTTTCTTTACCAAGAGGCCATTTGTCTGAAAAATACAGTATTATTATTTCAGTGCTGACAGCAAACTGTTGTTTATCAAGAGACCAGTTTTCTGATTAAAAAAATGCAGTATTATTATTTCAGGATTGACAGCAAACTATTCTTTACCAAGAGACCATTTTTCTCAACAGCAACAATAATTCAGTAATATCATTTCAGTGTTGATAGCAAACTGTTCTTTACCAAGAGGCCATTTTTCTGAAGGAAAACAGTATTCAATACTATCATTTCAGTGTTGATAGCAAACTCGTTGGATTTTTTTTTTTTTACCAAGAGGCCATTTTTCTGAAGGACAACAGTATTCAATATTATTATTTCAGTGCTTATAGCGAGCTGTTCTATACCAAGACACCATTTTACTGAAGAAAAATAATGTTCACTGTTTTTATTTCATGTTTTGATAACGTTCGACGTGAGGACCGAACTACTTGAACATAGACCTTTTACCTTCTTCTTCTTCTTCCTTTTTTGTCATGTTTCTCCCAGGGGACGTTTGACATTGACGAGCCTTCTCCATCTCTCTCTGTTTTGAGCTTCCTCTTTATTTATGCCCCTTTCTCTAAGATCATCTGCAATACAGGCAGCCCAGGTTTTGCTAGGTCTTCCCTTTGGTCTCTTTCCATCCACTACGAAGTTCATTGCTTAAGACCTTTTGGTTGAGACCTTTCACCTGCAGTGTATATATATAATTATATATAATGTGTTATCCCATGTTGGTGTTTCAGTTTTATCACGATGCCCAGCACCTGCAGACAGACCTGGAGCACTATCTGGAGTGGCTGGACACTGTCCCCCTCAGAGCCTCTGTCAAAACCAAAGACCCCGCCACCATGGCTTCACACTTCATGGTCAGTCTGCATGCACACAGTGCGCCTTGAATACTGGAATTGCGTACACATGCATGTGCATGCACATACGCGCACGCGCGCGCACACATATACGCGCATGCACGCACATACAGACACACACACATGCATGCGCGAGCAAGCACACACGCACGCACGTGCACACACACACACACGCACGCACTCACACACACACATTCTCTCTCTCTCTCTCTCTCTCTCTCTCTCTCTCTCTCCTCTCTCTCTCTCTCTCTCTCTCTCTCTCCCCTCTCTCTCTCTCTCTCTTCTCTCTCTCTCTCCTCTCTCTCTCTCTCTAACATTCTAACATTGTAAAACCATCCCGTAGTTATGAATGTTTGACTACATACCTGAGTTCCCAATTTGCATTTTCTCGAGGGAATGTGTTTAATACTAATTCTGCGTCGACATCATAATATCACCACACCTGCCCAGCTCTAGAAAGTGCACAACATTAGAAATAAGAGACAAAGTTCTTTATTTTTAAAATCGATCTAACAGAGCTATCTTTTAACTTCCAATTTATCCTGCATTTTTTGCCAATGATGATATGAAATTGTAATCTTACATCATGTAATTAAATGTGATATTTCGCCTTTAGTATGATTAAGTTTCACGTAGTCAAACTTCAGCCACAAAAAATCCCCACCCCAAAACAAACAAAAGATTTCTCTACTTTGACGGGATTATTGTTGTGATTCCTTATTGCTAGTTTCTTTTGTAACATACGTTACATTCCCGCTCGACTTTCCACCAGAAGTAATATGTATCGAGATGCATTTTTTTTTGTCCCTGTGAGTTTGCGATTTGAAAGAATTAGTAGGTAAAAGAGTTGAGGTTTACAGTTTTGTAGGATGTAGTGTTCTGTAAGTATTCAATATTCTTACATGCATAATATGAAAGAAATCTTCCCCTTTGGGGATGCCGGAGGTCTGTCAGTATAAATAGAATCCCAGCCTTCTGGAAAATAATTATGTGCTAGGAAGTTTCTCTTTTCTATCCCTCCCTTTGTTTCTGCCCTGTTCCTTTTCTTCCCGTCACCTCCTTCCCGTCTGTTTCCTGCCATCCAGGACCTTTCTCCTACCAATTATCTCCCACGTCGAAATCGGTCTCGCTGGGCTTGATCTTTCAGGCGCTGAACAACAGCGCCACGCATTTTCGTTATTATGACAGACAACAACAGTTGCTGTCTGAGCGTCCGACGACGAAGCAGAAGAAACAAGCCCAACCTCCCTTAACCTTTTTACTCCCCCCCCCCCCCCAACAAAAATAAAAGAGAAAAGGACAAGCTATGCTGATAGCTGCCTTGTCTGGTTGCAGAGCATTTTGAAACATCTGGTGGAGCTACAGGGGCGGGCGGACAGACTGTGTGAACACAGCAAGCTGGTGTACCCAGTACAACTGAGGAGAACGAGTGTTGAAGACGCCGGTAGGCCCCTCACTGCGAGAGCCCTGCTGGATTATACGCACAGACAGGTAGGGTTGTGTGTGTGGAGGTGGGGGGGGGGGGGGGGGGGGGGGGGGGGAAGGGGGAGTGTGTGTGTGAGAGAGTGAGAGAGAGACAGAGGTGTGTGTATGTGTGTGTGAGTGATCAGTAGTGAGAAAGAGAGCTGTTCAATAGGGGTGATTGGTTGATACAGTCCTAAAATCGGATAATATTCCTGGGACTATAATGTGATCAAAGAAGAAGTGTGTGTGTGTGTGCGTGCGCGCGCTCGCGCGCACGCGTGCATGTGAGTGTGTGTTTGTACGTGAGCTGACGTGCACCCAAGTATATTTTCATATGGACACTATGTTATCACTATATTAACAATGCCAGCAACAAAAGTGAATAAAGAATCTTTGCCAGAGAATATTAAGATTATTTTGGTAGGCTGGTTAGTTTGTTATTGCCGTTGGGTTTAAAGTATTGAATACGTGTTTGGTTTTTGTATAATGTCTTTGTGAAAATATTCATCACTGTTATTTATTTGTATTCATTGATACGTTTTGTTACTCTCTCAAAATTGTACTTGCAATTTTTTGTTTGAATAAAACTAATTGAAAACGAGTCATCGTTAACCATAAACAGGGACGATAACAATGGCAATGCTTCAAGCCAAGGTCACTTGCATGGAGTTATGTGCCTTACCTTAAATTGTTTATAATCCTCTTTAGTTTCCTTACCTCGCATGTCTTTTAAACTATGGAATGTTTGAGTACTCTCTATCCAAAGTGTGTGTGTGTGTGTGTGTGTGTGTGTGTGTGTGTGTGTGTGTGTGTGTGTGTGTGTGTGTGTGTGTGTGTGTGTGCAGATTTCGCTAACCAAAGATGAGGAATGCATTATCATGGACAATTCAGACCCAGAGCGGTGGATAGTAAGTCAATGTTGCTTTCTGGAGATTGTGTGGTCTTTAGGGATTTTCTTTTTTACTGTTTTTTATGATCTTGTCAAAGATTTGTTTGCTGGTTTCTCTTCTTCTCTTACTCCTTTAAAAATAGTTGGGAAGCTACACCAGAAGGTATTTGTGATGAATGTAATGAAAACGATTAACTCTTAACTCTGCTACACAATTTTTAAGTAGGGTATATGTTCTGCAAGTGAGCCATGAATATATATATAAATATAAATATAAATATATATATATATATATATATATGTATGTATGTATGTATGTATTCTTGTCTTCTTTCTCTGTTTCTTTTTTGTCTTTCTGTAATACCTTTAAATAACAAATCTCCAAGTTTAGGCTTTCACGCGTAATTTTTTTTTATACTGTTAATGGTTACTGTTAATGGTTATCATCTACTGCTGCAGTGCTTCTGTGTTATGTTAAATCTGTTAGTATTTTGAAACATCGCTCTTATGACCAGCCATTATCAATGACATTAATGGAACATTCTGTCGGCTTTGATTTAGTTATCAATAAGTCACCATAGCTTGGTACGTGTAATCCATATCCATTGCAAAAAGACAGACTCTGCAGGGAGAGCTAGATAGCAGAAGGGAGGCCTTCAGAGAAGAAGCTTCCTTTTAGCCAGTGTTTCAGCTCTTTGCTTCTCACTCAAGTTCAGACCCAAGAGCTCTGTATATTACGCAGCAAAATCTTTGTCAATTAAAATGCATGTTACATTATGACCAACTGTTTTCCTTCAGTTGTGTGTCTGCTTGTTTGAGACATCTTACATTACAGTCAGCTGTTTGCCTTTGGTTGTGAGTCAGTCTGTTTGATACATCTTACATCGTGATCACCTGTCTGCCTTCAATTGTGTGTCTGTTTGACTATTTTATTCATCTACTGCTTTTGTTTTATGTAGCTTATCTTTTGACTTCTTCAAACCAATCAGTTTTCTGGCTGGTTCTGTGTGCATTGCTTACTACATATAAAGGAGAGGTGAGCATGAAGATTTTAGACATGCTAAGATCATGTAAAAGTAAAAAGGAATACACACATGCATAGCTGTATTTCATAATCTGCTACACACCTTTAAAGTATTGAGACAAAGCGTGTTGTGGAGACAAAGCGTGTCAGTACATGTGTTCTGCAAGTGAACAAATGATGAACGTATTTATGTTTTTTGTTTGATGTCAGTGAGGAAGAAACAAACAGGGTTTAATGTGTTGTGCAGGTGCAGACAGCGGAGGGCACAGAGGGAGAGGTACCCTCCATCATTCTCGTCATCCCCCCTCCAGACCCTCAGTGTTTCGATAAAGCTCACAGGTAGATAATTATGTAGATATTGTTTGTCTCTCTGTCTACCTTTCTACATATTTATTCATTTCTTTATTTATTCATTCTTTTACTTTGAGGATAAGGGAATAAGCACTAATGTGTATTTTTACATATAGTCCCTGTGTGTATACAGTTTTGTCAATTTTATCATCCATTGCCACAGCACATAATTGCCTACTCTTCCGTCTACTTGTGTGTATGTGTGTGCGCGCGTCTGTGTGTGTGCATTTAGTAACAGCGTCTATTTAGTCTGGCTTCCTTTTCTTTCCAACTTTTATGGTTGATTCCGAACAATTTATGATAAACATGTTTTCTAACACGATATTCTCGTGGCAAATTATCAGATCCAATTATCAACTTATGCTCTTAAATTTCAACCAGAAAACGCAGTTAAAAACAAATTGCTGTAGAGGTGTGTACAAAAAAAACAACAACAGCCCAGAACAAACTTAAAGAAGAAAAACAAACAAATATCTGACAAAATGAAATGTGTGTGTGTGTTTGTGTGTTTGCAGTTGTCGGCGTCAAATGGCCATCCACTGGCGGACGACAGCGGAAAGGTTACGGGGTCAGTTGCATTGGAATACATGTTTTTAACGACATTAAAAGTTTTGCCTGTTATTCCTATTTCGTTTAACTTTATAAGAAGACCCTCGTGCCACACATTATCAAACGCTTTCTGAAAATCTACAAAGCAGCAATAAAGTTTTTAGTTTTTAGTGTGTGTGTGTGTGTGTGTGTGCGCGCATGTGTGTCTGTGTGTGTGTGTGTGTGTGTTTGTACGTGAGCTTGCGTGCACCCAAGTATATTTTCATATGGACACTCTGTTATTACTATATTAAAAATGCCAGCAGCAAAAGTGAATAAAGATTCTTTGCCAGAGAATATTAAGATTATTTTGGAAGCCTGGTTAGTTTGTTATTGCCGTTGGTTTTACAGTATTGAATACGTGTTTGGTTCTTGTATAATGTCTTGGTGAAAGTATTCATCACAGTTTATTATTTGTATTCATTGATACGTTTTGTTACTCTCTCGAAATTGCACTTGCAATTTTTTGTTTGAATGAAACTAATTGAAACGAGTCATCGTTAACCGTAAACAGGGACGATAACAATGGCAATGCTTCAAGCCAAGGTCACTTGCATGGAGTTATGTGCCTTACCTTGAATTGTTTATAAACCTCTTTAGTTTCCTTACCTCGCATGTCTTTTAAACTATGGAATGTTTGAGTACTCTCTATCCAAAGTGTGTGTGTGTGTGTGTGTGTGTGTGTGTGTGTGTGTGTGTGTGTGTGTGTGTGTGTACGCCGTGTGTGCAGATTTCGCTAACCAAAGACGAGGAATGCATTATCATGGACAATTCAGACCCAGAGCGGTGGATAGTAAGTCAATGTTGCTTTCTGGAGATTGTGTGGTCTTTAGGGATTTTCTTTTTTACTGTTTTTTATGATCTTGTCAAAGATTTGTTTACTGGTTTATCTTCTTCTCTTGCTCCTTTAAAAATAGTTGTGAAGCTACACCAGAAGGGATTTGTGATGAATGTAATGAAAACGATTAACTCTTAACTCTGCTACACAATTTTTAAGTATGGTATATGTTCTGCAAGTGAGCCATGAATACATATATATGTATTCTTGTCTTCTTTCTCTGTTTCTTTTTTGTCTTTCTGTAATACATTTAAATAACAAATCTCCAAGTTAAGGCTTTCACACGTAATTTTTTTTTTTTACTGTTAATGGTTACATCATTTTATCATCTACTGTTGCAATGCTTCTGTGTTATATTAGATCTGTTAGTATTTTGAAATATCACTCTTATGACCAGCAATTATCAATGACATTAATAGAACAGTCTGTTGGTTTTGATTTAGTTGCCTGTAAGTCTCAATAGTCTGTCACGTATCATCTATGTCCATTCCAAAAATGACAGAAACTGCAGGGAGAGCTAGATAGCAGAAGAGTTGTCTTCAGAGACGAAGCCTCCTTCTAGCCAGCGTTTCAGCTCTTTGCTTCTCACTCAAGTTCAGAGCCAAGAGCTCTGTATATCACGCAGCAAACTCTATATCGATTAAAATGCATCTTACATTATGACCAACTGTTTTCCTTCAGTTGTGTGTCTGCTTGTTTGAGACATCTGACATTACAGTCAGCTGTTTGCCTTCGTTTGAGTCAGTCTGTTTGATACATCTTACATCATGATCACCTGTCTACCTTCGATTGTGTGTCTGTTTGACTATTTATTCATCTACTGTTTTTGTTTTATGTAGCTTATTTTTTGACTTCTTCAAACCAATCAGTTTTCTGGCTGGTTCTGTGTGCATTGCTTACCACATATGAAGGAGAGGTGAGCATGAAGATTTTAGACATGCTTAGATCATGTAAAGAAAAAAAGGAATACACACATACATATCTGTAGTTCATCGTCTGCTACACAACTTTCAAGTATTGAGACAAAGCGTGTTGTGGAGACAAAGCGTGTCAGTACATGTGTTCTGCAAGTGAACAAATGAACGTATTTATGTTTTATGTTTGATGTAAGTGAGGAAGAAACAAACGGGGTTTAATCTGTTGTACAGGTGCAGACAGCGGAGGGCACAGAGGGAGAGGTACCCTCCATCATTCTTGTAATCCCTCCTCCAGACCCTCAATGTTTCGATAAAGCTCACAGGTAGATAATTATGTAGATATTGTTTGTCTCTCTGTCTACCTTTCTACATATTTATTCATTTCTTTATTTATTCATTCTTTTATTTTGAGGATAAGGGAATAAGCACTAATGTGTACTTTTATATCTAGTCCCTGTATGTATACAGTTTTGTCAATTTTATCATCCATTGCCACAGGCACATAATTGCCTACTCTTCAGTCTACTTGTGTGTGTGTTCGTGTGTGTGTGTGTTGTGTGTGTGTGTGTGTGTGTGTGTGTGGTGCGCGCGCGTCTGTGTGTGTGCATTTGTAACGCGTCTATTTAGTCGGGCTTCCTTTTCTTTCCAACTTTAGGGTTAATTCAAACATTTATGATACACATGTTTTCCAAGACTATTCTGTGGCAATAATCAGATCCAATTATCACTTATGCTTTAAATTTCAACAGAAAACGCAGTTAAAACAATTGTTGTAGAGGTTTGTACAAATAAACAACAACAGCCAGAACAAACTTAAAGAAGAAAAACAACAAATATCTGACAAAATGAAATGTGTGTGTGTGTGTGTGTGTGTGTATGTGTGTTGGGTGTGTGTGTGTGTGTGTGTGTGTGTGTGTGCGTGTGTGTGTGTGTGTGCAGTTGTCGGCGTCAAATGGCCATTCACTGGCGGACGACAGCGGAAAGGTTACGGGGTCAGCTCGTGCAGTTTATGAGCCTTGTGGCCGGCGACACCAAAGTGAAGGAGGTAAGCGCTACTTCTTGCGAGGGTTTTACAGACGATAGTTCAGTGCCTTTTCTTCTTCTTTTTTCTTCTTGTTCTTCTTCTTCTTCTTCTTCTTCTTCTTCTTCTTCTTCTTCTTCTTCTTCTTGCTATTCTTCTTCTGCTTTCTCTTCTTCTCTTCGTCTTCTTCTTCTTCTTCGTCTTCTTCTTCTTCTTCTTCTTCTTCTTCTTCTTCTTCTTCTTGCTATTTTTCTTCTTCTTCTTCTTCTTCCTCTCATCATTAAACGCTCAGACAGCAGCTGTTGTTGTCTGTCACATGAGCGAAAATGCATTACCCTGTCAGTAAGCACCTGACAAGTCAGGCCCAGCGCATCCCACCTCGGCGTGGGAGAGCATTGTTATCTTTTAGGCCTTTCTGGGGAAAAAGACAGGAAGGTGGACCAAGAAAGCACAACATAGACAAACAGGAGGTGACAGGGAAAAAAAGGAACAAGGCAGAAACAAAGAGAGGGATAGAAAAGGGGGAATTCCTAGCATAGAATTTACCAAAGGTAGGGATGTTATTTATAATGACAGGCTCCCGGCATCCCCACAAGGGGAGTTTAATGCTTCACCCCCTCCCCCTAGCCCTCATTCTGTGGCCCAGGTCAAAATCTTTATCACTTATTGGTCCAAGCAAAATGTGTGTGTGTGTGTGTGTGTGTGTTTGTATACATGCGTGCGTGCTCCCTTGCGTTTTAAACTATACCCGAATTCTCCAAACTGTCAAACAAATCTCTACAGTGCTGCTTCATTTTCATTTCATTTATTTCATTTCATTTCATTTATACCACTTTAAATCACGAGATATTTCTGCGTGAAATTCGGGCTGCTCTCCCCGGGGAGAGCGCGTCACCACAAGAGCAGCGCCACCCTTTTTTTGGTTTTGTCTGCAACTGTATTCCTTTCCCTATCAGAGTGGCTTTTTTCTAAGAATTTTGCCAGGGACAACCTTCTTGTTGCCGTGGGTTCTTTTACGTGCGCTGGATAATTGTGTGTAACACACGTGACCTCGGTTTATGGTCTCATCCGAAAGACTAAGCGCCCAGACCACCACCACTCATGGTGTAATGGATGAGGGGGGAAAAGTTTCGGGTCCAAACGGGATTCGAACCACCGCTCACTTCCGCGACCCGGACTTTTCGCATTCTATAGACAGGGCGCGTTCGTTACCTCTAGACCACCGATCCACTAGGAACTAACAAGGTGTGTGTGTGTGTGTGTGTGGTGTTGCAGTTCTCAGGCCTGTCCGGCGGGCAGAAGGCTGGCTTCATGAAGCTGCTGAACGAAGCCTCCAGGCAGCTGAGGGGCCGCAGTGTGGAGCCCGACCCCGACTACGATACCCTGCACTCCAACCTCGTCTCACTCCGCAAAGTGCTCGGTCAGCTCAAACCTGGTGAGTTCTCCAGTTGTGTGATGAGCGTTTTTTTTTTAATTTTTTTTATTCTTTTATATAGAGGATAATGGAATAAGCACTTATGTGGGTGGTTTTTTTTTTACATCCAGTCCCCGTGTGTATGCGGTTTTGTCAATTCTGTCATCTGTTCCCACCGGCACACAATGGCCTACTCTTACGAAAAGCGGAACAGGATTTAACGTGTGCGCAAGATGTTCTGCATGTGTTCGCAC
>CM054134.1:56025684-56038184 GCA_028751875.1 Rapana venosa
AGCCATGCCGTCCGTGAACATGGACTGTAGCTAAATTCTGTGTCTGTCTGTTACAGACTTGTGCTGTCCTGACTCAATTCTGTTACAGAGGTATGCTGTCCTGACTTAATTCTGCAACAGAGTTATGCTGTCCTGACTAAACTCTGTTACAGAGCTATGCTATCTTGACTAAATTCTGTTACAGAGTTGTGCTGTCTTGACTAAATTCTGTTACAGAATTATGCCGTCCTGACTAAATTCTGTTACAGAGTTGTGCTGTCCTGACTAAATTCTGCTACAGAGCCATGCTGTCCTGACTTAATTCTGCAACAGAGTTATGCTGTCCTGACTAAATTCTGTTACAGAGTTGTGCTGTCCTGACTAAATTCTGTTACAGAGTTGTGCTGTCCTGACTAAATTCTGTTACAGAACTATGCCGTCTTGACTAATTTCTGTTACAGAGCTACGCTATCCTGACTAAATTATGTTACAGAACTATGCTGACCTGACTAAATTATGTTACAGAGCTATGCTGACCTGACTAAATTATGTTACAGACCTATGCTGACCTGACTAAATTCTGTTACAGAGTTGTGCTGTCCTGACTAAATTCTGTTACAGAGCTATGCTGTCCTGACTAAATTCTGTTACAGAACTACGCCGCCCTGACTAAATTCTGTGTCTGTCTGTTACAGAGCTATGCCCTCTGTAAGCATTGATGCCAGCACCAAGAAACCCAGGTGGGCAGCATCCAATGCGAACTGTACATCCATGAGCGCGCGCCTCTCACCCCGGACACATCCTCACCCCTTCATCGGAAAGGCCTCAAACAGGAAACAGGAAGAGGAAGTGCACACGAAGCTGAAGAGGACGCACTTACATGGACATGACGGAAGTGACGGAGGAGCACAGTCGTTTCGTCATCGTAGGCGTGGTAGATCCCCGTCTAGCCAGGAGATCAGTGTCTATCAGGCGATCAACAAGGGGGGGGGGGTGGGGTGGTGTATGTGTGTGTGTGTAGGGGTGTGTGTGTGTTAATGTGTGTATAGGTGTGTGTATTAATGTGTGTAGGGTGTGTGTATGTATGTGTGTGTTGGTGTGTGTGTAGTGTGTGTGTGGTGTTGTTGTGTTGATGTTTTGTGTGTGTGTATGTGTGTGTGTTCATAATGATAAGGAACATGGTTAATTCAGTTTTTGAAGGCCGTCTGGTGCATATGAACTATGCGCACGCCCGAATGTGTGTTTGAGAGAAAGAGGGGGAGAGGGGTACTTTATATATGTGTATGAGTTGCTCAGTGTATTGTGGAGAGGAATGGGGAAGGAGTGGGATGTAGGTGCTTGCGGACATTCATTGGTGTGTGCGTATGCTTAAGAAAATGAGAATAATTGCGTGTGTATTGTGCTTTTGTAAAGAAATAAGATAATTATGCTCTCCATCCATCATGGAAGAAAGAGAGGAGATATATATAGAGAGACAAAAATAGAGACGAGAGAGAGACAGAGACAGAGAGAAAGAGTCGGACAAAGAAGCATTTCGTGTGTGTTGTGCTTTTGTAAAGAAATAAGATATACTGTAATCTGCTTTGGGAGGGAGAAAGAGAGGAAGAAATAGAGAAAGACATAGGGAAAGAAGAGTCGGACTGAGAAGCAGGCAGAGACAGCAACGGGATCAGAAAGCACACTTGCTGAAGCTATGTGCTTTAGATTATAGTTTTGCTGTTCCTTGGCTAAAGCTCCAAGGTTCACCAAGGGTGAGATTTTTACGTATGCGAACCGTTTTTCTTGTCCCATCATTAAGTAAGCCACATTCAAACTTCCGGAATACAGTTAGGAACTGAACCTACCAATTTGGCCTGGACATTCGGGAGGTACCTTCCTGCTCTTTTCCATTTCAATTGTTGTGGGTTCTTTTGACGTGCATAAATCCGGAAGCCTACAGGTCCAGTGGTTTAGAATATCCCTGAAAGGCTTGACAATCAGTTCTATTTTCCTATCAAACGGGGAAGAAAGGGCAAGTTTGGGAATCGAATCCAGAACCTTTCGGTTTTCTTGTTAGGCAGGTGAACGTCTTAACAGTCCTGCCACCTTCCTTCTTAGGTAAGAAATAAAACTTCTTGGTTGATATTGAACAACCTTACCAGGTTGATAATCATTATTGAAGTTCTTAGCCCCTTCTTACTTAGCCACCCTTCTCCTGTAATCTCAGGGCATTCTGGACCTGGCCAGAGGCACCTACACCAATCCAGACACGGGGCAGACCATGTCCATACCAGAGGCCATCCAGAAGGGCTACGTGCTGGTGGAATATGGCGACAACTTCACCAACGGCAACGCCACCAACGGCATGGACACTGTGGACGGGGGCGGGGCCAACCTGCTGAGTGGCATGGAGACCCAGGTGTGCTCTATCTCAGGTGTCATCGACCCCAGGACAGGGGAGTGCATTAGCGTGGCTGACGCCATTGCCGCTGGTCTCGTAGATCCCGGGACTGGCAAGTTCCGCAACCCAGTGACGGGAGAGGAGATGTCGCTGACGGAGGCTGTCAGGGCCGGCTACCTCCTGGCGGAGTCGGCTCTCCCTGAGGACGTCGGGGAGGAGGAGAATGGGGTGTTCACGTCTGTGGCAGTGGTTGAGGTGGCCCACAAGGTGACGGGGGTGGTGGACCCCAGGACAGGGGAGATCATATCGCTGCAGGAGGCTATAGAGCAGGGCATCGTGGACCCCGTGAAGGGAGTCTACAGGAACCCCGTCACCGGGGACGTCATGACCTTGCAGGAGGCCATGAGGAGAGGGCTTGTCAAGGCCAGGCCCTTTGACCCCCTCAAGGACAAGGACGAAGGCGACGTCCTCACTTTGCAGCAGCTGCAGATCCGACAGCAGAGGTTCTGTCCGCCCAGTGCCGCTGACGTGCAGTCAGCAGCGGCAGAGGCCGGCCGTCATCAGGACCCTAACGACAAGCTGTACGAACAGATCCGACACAATATGGACACGCATGCTGAGGCAGTGCTGGACCCCGCCACCAACAAAACCCTGTCGCTGGCCGAGGCCTACCATAGAGGCATCATCAACTTTGCGCGGGCCGAGTTCCGCACGGAGGATGGAGAGATCCTGCCTCTGGTGGAGGCCACAGCGCGCGGCTACCTGGAGCCCAGCGTGCTGGAGCAGATCCTGAAGACCTACCAGGAGAGCAGCGTGGGCTACCTCATCGACCACGGCCGCTTTGATCCCGAAACGGGTTTAGTCACCGACCCGGCTTCAGGGCAGGTGTTGTCACTGGAGACGGCCATAGCTCACGGCGTGATCGACCCCAGCACCACCTTCTTCTTTGACGTGGAGGAGAAGAGACTGATGTCGCTGAAGGAAGCTCTGGACACCGGCCGCTTCAGCCTGGCCAGCGGGCGTGTGGTGGACAGGGAGTTAGGCCAGGAGCTGACGGTGCCAGAGGCGGAGTCGTGCGGACAGATCTTGTCCAGGATAGACCCCGCCCATCTGGCGGCCTCCGCCCACACGCTGGCCGTGCTGCGCCCCCTCATGGACACCCATCTGCGAGGCGTGCGCATGCCGGCAGAGAAGCACATGGTGGACGTGGAGGAGGCCATTCTTCTCGGCGTGCTGGACATGCCGCATGCAGCATACGCTGACGAGACGACGTCAGCACCTCTACAGGTTGCGACCAAGAGCGGTAAGGTGGAACCCCGCGTGGCTATGGCTCTCTTCTCCGCTTTCGACAAGCTCTCGCTGCAAGAGGCCATCAACAGCGGGCAGCTGAACCCCAGAACAGGCAAGTTCGTTCACCCAGGCACCAACAAGTCCCTGGACATGCGGGCAGCCCAACAGTCCGGGCTGTTCGAGCCAGGCCTGGTGTACTGTGTGGACAAGGAAAGCGGGGCTGTCACCACTCTGGGTGCTATGATGGAGCAGGGTAAACTGGACTCTGCTAGTGGGAAAGTCCGCAGTGAGTCCACTGGGCAGTGGCTGACCCTGGAACAGGCCCTGACACAGGGACTGCTGGGTGCCAGCATAGAGCCCGACGGCCTGCTGGACCTGACGGCGTCTCTGAAGGAGATGATTGACAGCGGGCAGGTCAACCCTCGCTCCGCCAATTTCGTGGCTCCCAACGACCTGCGTATGTCACTGCGGGATGCTCTGGCCAATGGCTTCCTCACTTTGGGATCCAAGGTAGGCTGGTCTGTCTGCAGACTGTGGCATGAACCCTCTGTCTGTCTGTCTGCCTGTCTATCTGGTTGTCTGTAAATGAAAATTTTAAGTACATCAGTACATGCTGCACATAGAAAACTGTTCAAAAGTACGTTTCACCCATTAGATTCTTGATTTGGAATGTAGTTCGTGTGTCCTTTAAATATATGCACTTTATTTCAAGAAACCACAAAAATAAAACCTACATGACTTCTCATATGAAAATGGAAGACAGAATACTGACAATCCGCGGTAAACTATTGGCACTGTACAAGATGAATTAAGGTGTAAGAATTTAGATGGTTTTTGTTTTGTTTGTTTTGTTTGAAAGTTTTCGTGCCTTTGAAACGGTGAGATAGTCACTGACATGTTCTGAGTGACAAAATATTATAAAGCACTCGCTTATGCTTTTATGTTATTTCAGTTCACAGAAGAAAATTCACACTCGCAAAAAGAACGGATAAATATGACAAAGCTAAAAGCGAGTGTCTTACTTGATTCCCAATAGTACTCAATGCTATACCTAATGGGCTGAAATGAATGTGCATGTGTCTAAATCATTTTGCGCGGATGATACTTTAAATCGTAGAAAAGACTTGACATTCTAGAACTATGTCAGCCTACATCCATATCTCATTGAATACTCAGAGGAGGAAAGTCAGCGCTGTTTCTTGGAACGTGCAGGTAAAGCAGGATCCAGAGACCGGTGACGTCAGTCTGGCACGTGACGAACACGTGGTACGCTGCCTGCTGGACGTAAAGGACAGCGCTGATTGGCTGAGTGACGTGGAGAGGGCCCTCGCCTCTCAGAGGAAGCCCAGCCAGCGTCTGAACAAACTGAAGGACCAGGCTGAGGAGGCCAAGGTAGGGTGCGGTGTGGTGTGGTGTGCCCAGGCTGAGGAGGCCAAGGTAGGGTGCGGTGTGGTGTGGTGTGGTGTGCCCAGGCTGAGGAGGCCAAGGTAGGGTGCGGTGTGGTGTGGTGTGGTGTGCCCAGGCTGAGGAGGCCAAGGTAGGGTGCGGTGTGGTGTGGTGTGGTGGGTGGGGTGGGGTGGGGTGTGGTGTGGTGTGATGTGGTATGGTGGGATGTGGTGTGGTGAGGTGGGGTGTGATGTGGTGTGGTATGGTGGGTGTGGTGTGGTGGGGTGTGGTGAGGTGTGGTGGGGTGTGGTGGGTGTGGTGTGGTGTGGTGTGGTGGAATGTGGTATGGTATGGTGTGGTGTGGTGTGGTGTGGTATTGTGGTGTGTTGTATGGTGTGGTGTAATATTGTGGGGTGTGGTGTGGTGGGGTGAGGTGGGGTGGGGTATGGTATGGTATTGTGGGGTGTGGTGGGGTGTGGTGTAGTGGGGTATGGTGTGGTGTGGTGTGTAGTGTGGTGTGGTATGGTGTGATGGTGTGGTGCGCTATGGTGTGGTGTGGTGTGGAGTGGTGGTGTGGTGTGGTGTGGTGTGTAGTGTGGTGTGGTGCAATGTGGTATGGTGTGATGGTGTGGTGCGCTATGGTATGGTGTGGTGTGCTATGATATGGTGTGGTATGGTGTGCTACGGTGTGGTGTGCTATGGTATGGCGTAGTGTGGTATTTTGTGGTGTGGTATGGTGTGGTGTGCTATGGTATGGCGTGGTGTGGTATTTTGTGGTGTGGTATGGTGTGGTGTGGTATGGTGTGGTGTGGTATGGTATGGTGTGGTGTGGTATTTTGTGGTATGGTGTGGTGTGCTATGGTATGGTGTGGTATAGTGCGGTGTGGTATTTTGTGGTGTGGTGGGTGTGGTGTGGTATTTCGTGGTATGGTGTGGTATTTTGTGGTGTGGTGTTGTGTGATGTGTTGTAGGTGTCGTGTGGTTTCGTGAGGTGTGTGTTGTGTGGTATGACCTGGTGTGGTGTTGTGAGGTAACTTGTGGTGTGAAATGTGTGAGGTGGTGTGGGTGGAGTAGTTCTTTAGTGTTCCTTTTTCTTTCTTTCTTTCTTTCTTCTTTTATTTCGAGGATAATGGAATAAGCACTCATATGCTTTTTTCAACCAGTCCCCGTGTGTATGCAGTTTTGAAAATGTTGTCATCCGTTCCCACCGGCACACAATGGCCAACCGAAAAGCGGAACAGGTATTAAAGTGTGCACAAGATGTTCTGTGTGCGTTCGCACACGGGACCTCGGTTTATAGTCTCATCCCAAGGACTTTTGGGGAGAGTGGAGTCGGCACTGATGTTAACTCCAGAAGAAAAATGCTCTTGAATGAGATTTGAACCCGGGTCAGCAGATCACGAATACATCAATCTAACCACCAGGCTATCCCGTCCCGTTTAAGGGATGGTGTGGTGTGATATGATCTCGTTTGGTGGAGGGTATGTGGAGTGGTGTGAGATGGGATGGTGAGAAGTGCTATGTTCCTGTATGGTGTGTTACAAGCAGTATTTTATGGTGTGATGTAGGTGAAGTAGTGTGGTGTGTTGGGCATGTGGTGTTGTGTGATGTGGTGTGGTGAACAGTGAGATAAACAAAAATTGCAATCCCATCCTATTCCTATTATCATGGCAGCCGTGACATCAATTTCTCGACCCCCCCCCCACTTCCCCACAGATGCTGGTAAACTGTAGTGCAACTCCCTAATTTAATGACAACGACACTGAAGTCTCATCAAGTGTGATAACTTTGTAATTTGCCGCCACTTGGGGTAGAAAATAGTTGAATAGTTATTCAATTTGGTGATTTTTGTACGGGTATCATCTGGTCACTGATAATTTTCTTTTTAATTAAGTGTCTTTTGCGATTGCTGTCTTGTCGTCAAAAGAGAATGAGTTATCATCCCAAAGAGCATTCTAAAGTGTTTTAGGGAGCTCTTTCAGTTCGGCTGCTGCTGTGGTGGCTGCTGAAATTGTTCATTCAACTCTTTGAGGATTCTGCCTACATTATAAGAAGATTTAGAATTCTGAACATTAATACGGTACCTTTTTTTTAAAAAAATGACAGCAACAACAAAACCCACTCATTATTGTAGCATATCAGAATTCCACATCGTGTTATTTTCTTTTTGTCACGAAAAGAAACATCTACGGAACATTTACTCCTGTCGGCAAAGATGTGTGGTGAGTGTGAATGGTACGCAAGAAAGAAGTACAAATCGTATCGTAGCTTAGTTCAAGATTGAAGACAACTTAATTGTCTGATAAGACATAAGTTCTGGGCAACCCCCTCCTTCCCCTTCCCCCGTGTAGGCCTGCAACACAAGTTGGATGACCAGAAACCTTTATGTCCTTGTTCCCCCGCCACTCCCTCCAACATCTCTTTAACTTCTCTCCCATCGCCGCGAAGACGCTTGTGGTGAGGAGATTTTTATGCGCTTTATGAATTATACGATCCCTTACTTATTTCTCAATGCAGCTAACATATAACTAAATCTAAATAACATTGAAAAGCCCACGATACAACAGTACCAGTCCATCTATACATAGATAGACACAAGGCCGACGTTTGTGTTTTTCACAAGACTTTTTTTGCAATGTAAAATGTGAGGCTTTCTGATTCAGCACAAGCAGCGGAAAGTGTCGGCACTGGTGAAAAAGTCAGAATCCCAAGAAATATCAACGGTCCTTTTTGTTTTTTTTAAATCCCCAGGGCCTGCAACATGAGCTGTCTGACAAGGAGGAGGAAGTACGTCAGGCCATTCAGCAGGCGGAAAAGCTGGTGGCCACCTCTGGCGGCAGTGGTGGCAGTGGCCAGAAAGACGAGGCAGCGCAACAGGTCCAGAAACTGAAATACAACACCTCCGACCTCAGCTGAGATTGGACACTGTGAGTTCTGCTCTCTTCTTTTTTTTCTTTCTTTTTCTTTCTTTCTTTCTTTCTTTCTTGAGTTCTGCTCTCTTTTTTTCTTTCTTTTTCTTTCTTTCTTTTTTCTTTCTGTTTCTTCTTTCTTTTCTTTCTTTCTTCATTTTTTTCTTTCATTCGTTTGTTCTTTCTTTCTTTCTTTCTTCTTTCTTTCTCTTTCTTTCTTTTTTTTTCTTTCTCTTCTTTCTCTTTTTCCTTTCTTTCTTTTCTTTCTTTTTGTCATTTTTTTCTTTTTTTTTCTTTCTTTCTTTCTTTGTTTTTTGCTTATCTATCTTTCTTTTTTTTTTCTTTTTCTTTCTTTATTGTAATTGCCCTTCATGGGATGATTAAAGTGTTTTTGACTTGACTTGAATAAGTTAATAGTTTGGTATAAATAAAAGTAAGTTTGTTTTCAGACAACGTTACATATAGCTCGTATTTAATTTTGGCCTGATGTAGTCAGTAGAAATTTAAGTATAGGTCCTTCATGATTTGTTTACATAGAACCATAGCAGCTGCGATGCACTTCTCTCTGTAAGCCTTTTGGGCATTTTAGTAAAGACATGTTATTGAGTTGGCCAGTCTTTTAGCCTCAAGAAGGTTTTAAATAAATCGAAAATTTCTTCTGCCAGACATTTGGGAGTTGTGTTTATCTTTGCTTATATATATATATATATATATATATATATATATATATATATATATATATATATATATATATTATATATATATATATACATATATATATATATATATAAAGAAATATATATATATAAAAAAAAAATATATATATAAAGAAATATATATATAAATATATAGTATTGACGCGAGTAGAAACAGAAATATTCTAATAAAGACGGTTTGTTTTTTAAAAGTTGTATCTAACTAGATTTTGGGACTTTTTTTTTTCCAAACAATAAATGTTCACGTAGAATTGCTGTATTTTATGAAAGTGCGCTTTGAAAAGATGCATTATACTGTGTGTGCGTGCGCGCGTTCGAGCATGCGTCATTTTATGTAGGCATGCCTACATGCATATTTTCCACGTGTTCAACGACTATGCTTTCTCCACCACCCAGGCGGCCAGCAAAGCGGAGAAATGCAGCGACCAGATGATGCGGATGGAGGGGGGTCTGGAGGACTTCTACTTCAGGCTGGAGGAGACGGACTCCTGGCTGGACAACGCCATAGAGAGGACCCAGGACCTGCAGACCTCCCACACCTCTGTCCAGGACCAGTTCCGGGATTTCAGGGTCAGTGAGGGCACAGGAGAGGAGGAAGGGAAGGGAGGGAAAGGGGCACGAGTTAGTCACAGTGTAATGGAATGGAATGATCATTATAATTATTGTTGGGACGTGGTACAGCTGAGGGGGAGGAGAGAAGGGGAGGACAGGGGCAGGGGTCAGTCCTAGTGTAATGCGCTCGGACGCTATAGCCGAGTGGTTAAGACCGTTCTTCGGGCATACATCCCGAAGTCGGAATGCGGCTACCTTCATGATGTGCAAAATGTTTGCATACTCAACATCTCACCCTTGGTGAACCTCTGAGCTGTACCCGAGGAAGGAGCAGAATAGTGTAATGCAAGAATCTTTACTTTTGGTAGTATATTGTGATGTGGTACAGTGCCAAAGAGAGAATTAAACCCAGGGCCTGAAGACGTGCAGGACTCCGTCTCATGCCTTTAGTGTCAGTGAGGTTGGGTGAGAGGCAGACGTAGATCATAGTTGTATGCGCTATGATGTTCCCCCCCGTGGGGATGCCGGGGATGGGAGGGGGAGCTGTCAGTATAAATACCATCCTCACCTAATGGAAATTCTATGCTAGCAATTCCCTTTTTCATCCCTCTCTTTGTTTCTGTCTTTTCTTTATGCCACCTCCTTCTTGTCTCTTTTCTGCCTTAGCGGCCCATTCTCCTGCCTTTTGTTTTACAGAAAGACTTAAAACATAATTCTCCCCCACGCCGTGGTCGGATGCACAGGACCTCACTTTGTCAGGCGCTTAAGGGCAGCGCAACACAATGTTGTTCATATGGCGGACAACAGTAAATGCTATCTGAGCGTTCGACAAAGAAGAAGTTGTAGGCACTCTGATGCTAGGTGATGTAATGTAGCATAGGACAGTGCCTCAGAGAGAAGCCAACCCAGCAAAACCTGCAGACGGACACGCACCCAGTCCCTGCCCGTAGGGTCAGTAATACGATGAAAAGGACTGAGGATAGCAGGAGTGAGGTGGGGAAGCAAGAGAGGTCCCGTTATCGCCATATCAAAGAGAGAGCTCAGAAGAGAATTCAGAATTTGCACATCGTGCCAGGCAAACCGATCACACAACAGTTCTCCACGCCACACCTGAATATACCACGCCACACCAGAATACACCAAACCACACCCGAATACACCAGATCACATCATATCACACCACACCATACCACACCATACACCACACCACATCACACCACACCACACAGTAACAAGAAAACCCCAAGGCAACACACAAGACTGCACATCACCAAGAAAAATCGGAATACGTTCATATAAATACTACACAGCATCTTAAGACATATCACACCACACACACACCACACCACATACCACACCCACCACACCACACCACACCACACCACACAAAATGTTATCTTTTCGACCTTTACATCAACAATCATTACACTTTTCCCCTGTCTGTTTTTTATCTGCAGGATTTTGTGGAGGAAGTGAAGGGCAAAGAGGACGACATTTCGAAGCTGGTCAAATCTGCAGACGACTTCAAGGACCAAGCACAGGTCAGTCAGCCTGTCTGTCTGTCAGTCAGTCAGTCAGTCAGTCAGTCACTGTTTGTCTAGTGTGTGTGCTTCTTCAGCCTATCGTATTACTTACACGGGTGGTTTTGTGGTCGGGAGGTGAGGAGTGGGTAAGGTCATGCACCTGTCTGGGAAACGAGTGGTTTGTGGTTTGAATCCCGAAATTATCTTGAGTAGACGGGTGATCTTATTCTTCTGCTTCGTCTCGTTCCTAGTAGTGTTCGCTAGATATAGATTTTTTTACTGCAATCATAACGAGATTGCTTTGTGTGGAACTGGGCAAAAGTGTGTAATGAGAGAGAAAGGGGGGGGGGGGGACGGGGTGTAGGGAGGGAGAGGGAGAGAGAGCTGTCTGCGTTGTGAGTGAGTGATCCTTTTTTAGGGCATGGGGTCATGTGTTTTGCTTGCTTTTTTAATGCTTAAGTCTTCGAATTGAATGTTACTTGTCTACGTAATTCATATCTAACAGACTGGTGAGTATGTAAGTCAGTAAGCCACCCATAAGTTAACCGTTTGTGTCTGCCTTTCTGTCTGACTGTCTTCGTCATTTCCGTCCTTCTCTCCTCTTTTTTCCTTCCTTCCATTTGAAATCAGTAACCCGAAAAGTGTGCGAACAGCATTCCAAACACCGAGAGTAATTGTTTCACTGATAACAATCAGCCTGACCTCGGTGTAAATGACCCCACAACACGCGCTCACCGGCACACAGACATCCAGCATATCATTATACCTCTACCCCTTCTGATCTAGTTTTTTTCTCCTCCCACCCCTTATTACCTTGCTCTCCTCTTTCTTTCCGCCCCCCTCTCCCCGCCCACGTAGTTTTCAAAAACAAGGTGGGGGTCTGAGTGAATGAAGAATCCACTTTGTTAAAACTTCGCCAGTCGAACCCTACCTGCTAACAACCTTTTGAAGAGTAGCCCTCCACATACCCCCCACCCCCCATGCCCCAGCCTGCTCTGCCATGGTTGAGTTACCAAAGCCATTCACACAGGTATACACATACACACAGGCCTACCCGACACTTACACCCTGTGTGTAGAGAGTAATGTCGGGCACAGCTGGGTTCAGCCAACGTCTGCGGTTTCAGACACTTTGTATCTGGTGTTCATAATTCGTCAGAAATAATTCCGTTGAGGACCTTCTCCGTTTTCTCAAAGTGTTACCGACAGTATAGCACTCTACCTGTCGAAAACAAAATTACGAACCAAGTATTTTAAGCATTTGATTAAAGCCAACTGCAGAACATTGACCACTTGTGAAGTTTCAGGTGAATTCGACCACTTCCACAAACTTTTTTCCCCCCAAGATTATGAAAGAAATGTGTATGTCAGGCTTCTTATTGAGAAATGAAGCCATGCACACATAAGTTTCACCCTCAAGATTCAGAAGTTAGATTTATGTTGAAATCCTCATGCTTAGGTTAGAGTCTGCATTGACTCAGAAAGTCAAGTCTAATATTAATTTTGTCAAGATGACAGCGCTTGCAAGAAAGGAAAGCCTGTGTATCTAGACTCAAAATTTCACCATCAAGATTTAAAAGTTAGGTGTGCAGTAAATCTTTATGCTAAGGTTAGAGTCTGCATTGACTCAGGAAGTCAAGGCGAAGTCAAGATGACGGCGTTTGCAAGAATGGAAAGCATGTGTATCTCTACACACAAAATTTCACCCACAAGATTGAGGAAGTTAGACGCTCCGAGTAGTAAAATTGTAATGCTTAGGCTAGAGT
>CM054134.1:56045684-56085684 GCA_028751875.1 Rapana venosa
TCTCTCTCTCTCTCTCTCCTCTCTCTCTCTCTCTCTCTCTCTCTCTCTCTCACACACACACACACACACACACACACACACACACACACACACACACACACACACACCCTACGCGGAGGAAAAGTATTGTCTGAAAAGTTCAGTGGTTATCTGACTTGATCGTGTGCGTCAGTCTTGTTGAGAAAATTATACACCTTAGTCCGGGGTTTATTTTTACCCTTTAGGTTTTGTGTGGTGAAACTGGTGATTTGTACTGATGCCAAACCCACTGTCAGCGTCTGTGGTTTACAGATTGGATAATTAGCTTCCCCCAAGGCAATGTAGTTAATAAATTATATGTATACGTACAGTCTCTGTCACATCAAGTGTTATTGTTGTTGCTTTTCTCAAACTTTTCTTTTTAAATATGCCGTCTTCAGTGAATCCTCTCGGTCAAATCAAAAGAAAAAACCCTGTCCTTGTTATCGAATTGCATTATAGGAGTCAGTATCGCTTTTTTTTGAAAACTTTAAAATAAAAAAAAGTGTGAACTTTTATAGGTTGGCAGTCGTTGAAGTTACGCGGTTTTTGTGTTTGTTTCTGATTTCATGTTTGTTTCTGATTTCATGTTTGTTTCTGATTTCATGTTTGTTTCTGATTTCATGTTTGTTTCTGATTTCATGTTTGTTTCTGATTTCATGTTTGTTTCTGATTTCATGTTTGTTTCTGATTTCATGTTTGTTTCTGATTTCATGTTTGTTTCTGATTTCATGTTTGTTTCTGATTTCATGTTTGTTTCTGATTTTATTTCTTGATTCTTTTGTTTTCATTTTTGTGTTGATTTCTATATGTTAAATCAACAGCCCCCTCATATAAAGATATACTAACAGCGCAAAGCATAACCACACATACACAGCATTAAACAACATTGCGCTATACCACACAGTGCAATGCAGTGCGATAAAATGATGTTCAGTTCAGTACCAAACGACAATGAATAAAACAGCGCTGTGCACAGTTGTCAGTACAGTATCATGAGTATGATACAACCGTGGTACACAACAGCAGAGCACAATACAATACATTACAATGCAATACAATACAATACAATATAATACAATACAATACAATGCGGAGGCACCGTGGTCGAGTGGTTTAGGCGGTCAACTCGTGATCCAGAGGTCGCGGGTTCGATCCCCGCTCGGCTCGGTGTTGTGCCCTTGGGAAAGACACTTTACTCCTATTTTCCTCACTCCACCCAGGTGTACAAATGGGTACCAGCTCTGCTGGGGAAGTATCTGGCGACAGACTAGCGTCCTGTCACAGGGGTGGTGAAAAACCATCAGTTCGCTTAACGCTACAGAAACCGGGATAAGCTCCGGCTCTATGGGCCTTCTGGCTCGAAAGAACATACTACTTATACAATACAATGCAATACAATACAATACAATCTCAGCTGCCTTCAGAAGCTGTAGGTGCCAACATGTATTCCTAATACTCTTGTGTCAATGTGTGCAGGAGTTTGAGCGGGAGGTGGAGGCGTACCGCAAGCGGCTGCAGATCCTGCCCACCATCAGCGAGGAGAGCGAGGCCGGGGTGCTGGACGAGGAGATCGAGTCCATCGAGGCCAAGTTCAAGGACATCTCCAGGGAGTGTGCCAAGCACATGGACCGCCTGGCCGCCCTGGTGAAGCACAAGAAGACCTTCGACGACCTCAACGACAAACTGGCCGCCTTCTACCCCGCTGTGCAGGAGCAGGTGGCCGAGATCCAGAACCACACCTTCGGCACCGACCCCCAGGTGGATGCCCAGGACCTGGACACGCTGAGGAACCTCAAGGCGGAGCTGCTGGGACAGGAACGTCGCCTGAAGGACTTGGCCTCTGCCGGGGAGAGGCTGGCCGAGGGACTGCACGAAGCCGGGATGGTGTCTGAGGCGGAAGACGTGCGCGCCGTGCTGGACACTCGCTCGGAGCAGTACTCGGAGATGCTGGAGGAGATCGGGGAGCAAGAGGAGCAGCTGGACTCTGCGCTGACGGAGCAGCACAACGTGATGAGTCGTCTGGACGACGTGGAGGACAACATCGCGGAGGCGGAGAGCAAGCTGCGCGGCAAGGCCTTGGTGAGCCTGGACAAGGACAAGCTGGCCCTGCAGGTGCAGGAGCAGCGGCTGATGAACGCCGACCTGGCCAGCAACAAGGCCGTGCTGGAGCGCCTGGCCAGGGAGACCCACAACGTCAGCGGGGCGGAGGAGAGGCTGGCTGACGTCAGCACCAGGCTGGGTGACGTGGAGCGGCTGGCGGAGTGCCGGACGCGGGAGCTGGAGGAGATCGCCACGGGCGTGCAGGACTATGAGGCCAAGGCCTCCGACCTCAACGCCTGGCTGACAGACTCCATCAAGAACATGAAGACCTCCGCCAAAGGCACCTCGGGCAAGGCGCAGAGAGCTAAGGTAGGCCGGCGCGGTTTCGTTCTTTGTTGATTTTTGCTTTCTTTTAACTGGATACGCTCGGCTATCAGTCCTGCTGTGGCTCAAGAATTTGTCTTCTGTTTCTGTTACGTTGTTGCCAAGCAGGGTTTTGTTCTTGTATTCTGTTGATATTCTGGTAATTTCTGCAGCTTGTAGCTGCTTGTTAACTTGGTAATATCTTTAAAAGGTTAAATTAACCTGTGCTGGTTGAAGAATAAAATTGCACTGTCCGGAAAAAAAAGTGCAAAGTTTCTGAAAGTGCTAAAATTTAATGGTACAATTTAAAAGGATTTTGGAAAGAATTTAAACGCCTGCGCTGACGAGTCATTTTTTTGTTCTTTGGTTTGGTTTGGATGGGTTGGGGGATGAGTTTGGATGTAAATACTAGATCAGGTATTTTATTTTCATCGGTAAAATAATACTTCTTAAAAGAAAATAATTAGGAAAACAGTGGGTTATCTTCCCCGGCCGTTAAAAACCCAAAGCCATTGTATCTCATTCAGTCATAGAAATTCTTCAGTTTACCCTTACTTCATTACATAGTTATTGGTACAGCATTACATGTTTGTTTGTTTGTTTGTGTGTGTGTGTATGTGTGGTGTGATAGAGATAGACAGGCAGTCAGACAGACAGTCAGATAGACAGACAGACACAGACATTACAGTCTAATCAGGCAGACAAAAAAATAGCAAACTGATTTCGTAGACTGGAAACAAAACAATCATATGGTGTTATGTTGGAAAAATAGGAACTACGTGAATGACAAACAACCGCATGACACTTGAATAGAAACTGTGCTTTCTGTAGTACACTACACCACATTCAAATCATCATGTTATAAACCACACTATTAATACTACCCTATCATTGCTGTCATCGTCACCATTGTCATCATCATCATCATCATCATCATCAACAGTATCAATTCTACCTTATTGCTGTCATCATCATCACCACCATTGTCATCATCATCATCATCTTCGTCATAACAGTATCAATAATTAAATAATAAATAAATAAATATTCTACCCTACCATTGCTGTCATCATCATCATCATCATCATCATCATCATCACCACCACCACCATCACACCATCATCATCGTCGTCACCATCCTCCTCCTCATCACCACAGTTATCATCATCATTCATCATCATCATCACAACTGTATCAATCTACCCTATCATTGCTATCGTCATCACATCACCACCATCACCATCATCATCATCACATCAACAACAACATCATCAGCAGCAGAAAGCAGCACAGCAGTAATCAACAACACAACAACATCATCTCAACATCATCATGCATCATCATCATCATCATAACCACAACTGTATCTAACTTTAAACCCATCACACTCTCACTACCAACCACGCTTTCTCTGTCTCCATCATCTAAAGAGAAGAGGCATGAGGTGAGGACTGAGAATGAGAGCTCAGCGACGACAGGGTGCTGACCTACAGCCGCCACGTATCCTAGCTGACCTTGAAGCAGGTGAATACCTCCGGACCCGCTTTTTCAAGGGGTGCTTTCGCAGGTCAGTGGTGTTGGTGGGAAGGATGTGTGGGAGGCGCGGTGGGGGCTGGCGGGATGGGAGGAAGATGCTGGCAGCGGACGACAGGGTGGCGTGGATACGTTAAAACTGGCTGATATTGGGAGGTGTCAGGGGAATTGCTGACGAATGGGGTGGAGTGTCTTTGAGGTGGTGTTGTGTGTGTGTGTGTAGGGTTGGTGTTGTAGAAGAGAAGATGATGGAGTATGAGAAGAATGAGGTTGGGTGTGGGTGTTGAACTGGTAGGTTGGGGGTGGTGTGAGAGGGAGTGGTGTATATGTTTGTGTGTGTTGTGTGTGTGTGTGTGTGTGTGTGGTGTGTGGAGATGTGGTGATGAGGAAGGGGGGGTTTGTGAGTGTGTGTGTGTGTGGTAGGGGTTGGGTGGCGGAGGGGGATGGAGGAAGGTGGAGTTGTGTGGGGTTGAAGTTGGGCAGTATGGGGTGGGTGAGGGTGGTTGGTATTGTGCGGGGCGTGCGTGGTGTTGTGGTGTGTTGTGTTGGTGTGGTGTTGTGGTGTGTGTGTGTGGGGGAGAGAGAGCGATGGAGAGAGAGAGAGAGAGTAGAGTAGCCATTTTTGAATGTATGTGTTTAATGATTAAGACTTAAATTTTGTTGCTTCTGAAACAAATAATAACATATACAAACTGCGTAAGCATTTAAAGCCGACACGGACTACCGTATTTTTTTCTGCTTTAAGAAGTTCAACAGTGATCATTCTCATTGTTATTGTCACTGAAAAGACGCGACATTGTCTTTTAGAGGAAAGTCTGGGATGCGAAGGTTTCAGACGGCTGGCCGAAAACTATCCACATACCTAGCAACGAGAGTCCTCAGATTAACAATCATCATTATATTGTCTTTCTGTTACTGATGGTCGTGGTGAAGATGATGATGATTGTGATGGTGAATGATGATGATGAGATGGATATGATGATGATGACGATGAGATGGATATGATGATGATGAGATGGATATTATGATGATTTTGATGGTGATGATGATGAGATGTTATAATGATGATGACGATGAGATGGATATGATAATGATATGACGATGACGATGCTGCAGACCGTGAGTGACGTGGAGGGGTTCCTGAAGTATCTGGACAAGGCAGAGAACGACATCAACACCGCAGACCCCATCAGTGTCGACCCCGAGACCCTCAGGGTACAGCTCCGTGACCACAACGTGAGTGCCGTGCACCTAGTTTTACTGTATGGTAGATAGAGTAAAAACCCCTATGTGGCCTCTGTGTAGAAACGAGATTGGATAGATATGAGAGTAAACCGCAAGAAGTGACTTTAAACGATTCTGAAATGGAATGGTAGTAGCAAGTGACGAACGAGCATACACGGTTCTGCTGGAGTGTATACATTTGTTTTGATCATTTGACCTGGATTAATCGCTGAAGTCGGAACTTGCCTACGTAATTGGTGAGTTGTATAAATAAATGAATAATAATAATAATAGCAATAATAATAATGATGGTGATGATAACAACAATGATAATAATAACAATAACAACAACAATAATAATGATAACAATAATAATTCGTCGCAGGCTTTTCACGAAGACCTATGCCAGCGCAAAGTGGCGCTGAAAGAGGTGATCGCCAAAGGGAGAGCACTGCTGCACCAGACAGCCAACACCAAGACAGACGAAATTGAGAGTCGGTGGGACAGCATCGAGAACCAGGCTGACCTCTTGTGTCAGCACAGCGCTGACCGGCAGAGGGTGAGTCTCTAGTGTGTAGTCTGTCAGAGTGAAGAGGGTTTTTTGTCTAGGGGACGGTGGCGAGTATTGCCTTTTGCATTACAGGCTAACACCTATCGTGAAGATTTTTTTAAAATGTAAAGATTATTACAACTCGTTCATTGTGGACATGACGTAGTGTTTTCCATCAGTTCTGGATATATAGCAAACAAAAATGAAATTTTAAGAGTAAAAAAAAAAAGCTACCTGGTGAAATTTCTGTTATCGATTTTGTTCAGAAAAAAATAACAAAGTAAGTTGCTTTGTCTTGTTTACAGTAGTAAGGTGAATATGTACAGTCTTTTGTTGGCATTTGTTCCGAATTAGCGACTTCTTGTTTACATTAGTGTTCTTTACAAGAAAAAAAGAATCTGACTTTGCAAAAATTAATCTAATTGAGATGTTCAACTTGTGACATTTGTGTTTTAAGTCTGCTGAACCATACTTTTTGTTTAATGCCTATTACCAATGTAGCTTTCGTATAAAATTTCCACCGTCGCATGGCCATATTATGTTCATGTCATATTACCAAAGTCAAATCTTTCAAAGACAACAGTGAAAAAAATCCTACTTAAAAGTGCGTGTGTCTGTGCGTGCCTGTTTGTGTGTGCGTGCTTGCGTGTGGATGTTCGTGTGTGTGTAGGTTATGTGTGCCTACGTGTGGGCCTACAGGCGTGCCTGCGTGCATGCCTGTGTGTGCATATGTCTCCCTGTCTACATGCATGTCTGTGTATTTTAATATGTATGTATGTATGTATTTATGTATGTATGTATGTATGATGTATGTATGTATGTATGTATGTACGTTTGTAGGTATGTATGTAGGTATGTATGCATGCATGCATGTATGTATGTATGATGTATGTATGTATGTATATATGTATGTATGTGTGTGTGCGTGCGTGTGTGTGTGTATGAGTGTGGATATGGTTTTTTGTGTTTCTGTGTGTGCCTACGCGCGTGCATACCTACGATCGTGTCTGTGTGCGCATATGCCTATGTCTACATGTATAAAAACATGTATTATGTATGTATGTGTGTGTCTGTTGCAGCAACTGGAGTCAGCACTCCCCCTGGCCAGCCAGCTGAACGAGAACCTGTCTGAGGTGGAGGCGTGGCTGGAGGAGATGGAGGCGGAGCTGAAGGCCCAGGGCCAGACTGGAGACAACCTGGAGGAGGTCAAGAAACAGCACGACAACCTCAAGGTCTGCTTCTCTCTGTCTGTCTGTCTGTCTTTGAGCTGTTGGTGCCCTGTCGCAGTTTCTCTATAGCTTGCTTTGGTTTTGTGGGGTGGTTGTTTTTTTGGTCAAGTCTGTCTTGTGTCTTTTGGGTGTTCGTAAGCTTGACTGCACAGCAAGACACCACACTACATCACACTACATCACACTACATCACACCGTACTACATAACATTACTCCTCCCCGCACCACACCACACTACATCACACCACACCACACCACAACACACCACATCACATCAAACCACACCATACCATACCATATCATACCATGCCATACTGCACAGGACACCATACACCATACCATTTCATACCACACCATACTGCAGAACAAGACACCACACCACACCATTGTCAACACACCACATCAAACCATACCTTACCATACCGCACCACACCATACCATACCATACCAAATCACACCATACCACACCATACCACGCCACACCACACCATACCATACCATACCACACCAATACCACGCCAACACCACACAACTACCACACCACACTGCACAGCAAGACACTACACTACACCACACCACACCATACCACCCCATACCAAAACGGACCATACCATACCATACTGCACAAGACACCATACCATACGACACCATACCATCCCACACCGCACCTCACTTCACAAGACACCACAACCATACCACACAACACCACACCACACACCACACCACACTGCACAGCAAGACACTACACCGCACCACACCACACCACACCACACTTCACTTGATTCACATCACACCTGCCTGCCGATCTGTGCTGTGTCTTTGTCTTTCTCAGAGTTATTTGCTTTCTATTACTCTGTTTCTCTGCTTCTTCCCTCTTTTTTCCCAATCCACGTTGGCGATTGATAGAAAGGTGAATGATAGAAGGACATCACAAACCTAAGAAAACTGAAAGTCAGCAGAACATCAAAGAGTGTTCTTCAGTCGTCTTTTAAGAGAAGAAGGGAAAAAGGAAGGGAGCAAAAGCAGCGCAGTTTGCGCTAGGTTTGCCCCCCCCCCCCCCCACACACACACGCACACACACACGCACGCACGCACGCACGCTCTACGTGGCGCTGGTCAAACCTCGAGATTTTCCTCTTTGATGCTACTTGTAACAGCACAGCTGTATGTTTGTATATGTACAGTTGCATACTAGTAAATATCAGACCTATGCACATGCATGTACGTCTGCATGTGATTGTTCTGCACTTTCGCAGGTGATTCTCCTCAGTGATGTGAATGCACATTGATGGCTTCATGAAAAAACAACACCAATGCTTCGCTATTCAGTGTATCACCTGGAAATAAAAGTTTGACTCTGACTTTGACTTTGACTCTCCCTTTCCCGCAGACGACACAGCAAATCATCGACGACCACAAGCTGTTCATCGATGACCTTAACTCCACGGGCCTGGACCTGATGGACCTGTGCGGAGTGTCAGAGGCCACGGACCTGCACAACAAGCTGATGGCCGCCAACACGCGCTATGAGGGCCTCCGCTCACAGGCCCGGGCCAAGGGCAGAGAACTGGCAGAGAGGAAGAGGGAGTTTACTCAGGAGGTAAGAGTCTATCGCATCGGAGTTGCTTAATAAAAGATTAAAAAGTCTTGTATCCTTCGGATGAGACCAAACACAAAAGGACATTAATGAAAAACCTTTTGGATGGAAAAGAGGAAAAACGAAAAAGATACAACGGGGACTGAAAAGAAAAAAGAATGAAGTTATTATATCTCGATTAAAAGAAAAAAAAATAAAAAATACCCGGAAAGAAAGACGAAAATGTTGTAGAGATATTATAAACTGACGAAATGAACGAAAAAGCAGAAAAGAGGTCAGGTTAGTAGTAAAATGATGGAGTTTGGAGTGTTCAGAAAGACATAGTCTTTATAATTTGTGTTTTTGTAGATGCTTGTAGATTGATATTATGTGTGATGTTTCTGATTGTTGATTTTGGAACAGAACTGTAACACTAAGATGTTCTCAAACCGACAAAGATGGTCAGTCAGTGCTAAACTCCTCCGACCTGCCAAGTGAAGAACAATTGAACAATAGGGTTAAGAGACGATAAAAAAGTGGAGACGAATGTTGGATTTCATTCTGCATTTAAAGCCACGAAATGGTGAGTTTGGGAAATATGAAATTTGGGAGTGATAAACATTGTGCTATGCTGTTGTTTGAAATGGTTAATCAGTGTTTAAGGTAGTTTATTTATTCCTAGACCACGATTGGATGAGGTTATAACGTGTGGTACAGATTACAATTGCATTCAAAACAAAGACTTCTGAATGAATTACCCTTAATCCCTAAATGGGATAACGGGAAACGGTAGAGTAAAGAACCACATTGTCAGTGATTCGTTGATAAATGATATCGTTGATTAAAAATATGAATTACTTACTAAACCAGATTGATAGTAATAAGATAAGTAAAGGAAAAAATTGATGATTTAGAAAAAATAGACTACTGAAAAACACAATGAGGTACAGTCAAAGCATGAGATGAAAGACGTGTGCTCTGATGTGCACTGATGACAAAAATATTATACTAAGAACAAGAAAGACTACAAGAAAGCAAATGCATTAATAAAGCAAAAAGTATAATAGGAACAAAATCTGGAAGCAAGATTGATTTTCAGAGAGCAAGCATCTATATCGAGGAAAAGAGTGTACAGATTTGACAACACATGAATACGTGCACAAATCATGATTCCAATGGTTAGGCTGTGTAGCGAAGTGTTGTGGAGAACAGGGGACAGGAGCTTGGTAGAGTGCAATAGAGATGATTTACTGTGAACATTACCTGACTATGTGTTAATCTTTGGAGATTTGTTTTGGTTTATGTGGTTTATGTGTGTTGTAGTGTGCGTGCGTGTGTGTGTGTGTGTGTGTGTGTGTGTGTGTGTGTGTGTGTGTTTTGGTGTGTGTGTGTTGTGAGGCGGTGTTGGAAGACCTAGACCGCATGAAGCCAGCTTTCGGCAAGGTTGAGGAGATTGTCAGGAACCTAAAGGCGCATGGCATTGAAGACCCCGGGGAAGGTAATTACGGAGTCTCTTCTGGGTATCTTACGTTGACATGTGATGAATGACTTCAAAGCAATGACTTGATGAATGACTTTAACACAATGGCTGTACTGACGAATGACTTTACTGTACTGATGAATAATTTCAACACAATGCTTTGATGAATGACTTCACTACACTGATGAATGACTTTTACACAATTTTTTGATGAATGACTTCACTTTATTGATGAATGACTTCAATGTTCTGATGAATGATTTCAATGCTCTGATGAATGACTTCATTACACTTCAATGTATTGTTGAGTGACTTTAAGACAATGCTCTGATGAATGACTTCAATGTTGATATATTCACATAGGTGGTTTAAGTGACAACGCAAGCTATTTCTAGTCCAAACATTCCTTTACTTTTAAGCTGAACATTACACAAATACTCATTACTTCTTGTTCTTTTTTCTTCTTCCTTCTTTGTATTTTTGTTCTTCAAATACATTTTAGCGACAATCCCTTAAAGCAGATTTCTCCAGAAGATACATTTAAAAAGTAGCGAAGTGCTTGGTTAAGACATGTTTCTTCAAAGGAGATATCCCTACACACTTTCTATTAATTCTCCTCGGTCTGAGCTACTATCCAGGATGAGAGGCCCGGGTAAAAAAAGTCTTAAAAAACCAGCAATTACTACTCCTGCTATTTACTGCTGCTAGTGCTACTAACAATCAACCATACAACAGCCAGCAGCAGCAGCAACAATAACAACAACAACAACAACAACAACAACAACATGGTCCCCTGTTTCAGTGGAGGACGTGAAATCGAAGGCGACAGAGATCTCGGAGCTGGCCTCCTCTATCGGGCGGCAGGCAGGACAGCGGGACAAGCTGCTGAAGCAGACCCTGAAGGACGCGGAGCAATTCAATGACCTCTCCACCGACATCCTCTCCAGCCTCAGGGACCTCAAGGACAGCCTCTACTCCCAGCAGCTACCCGGGGTAGACACCGAGGCCATCCGAGAGCAGCAGAGCGAACTGGCGGTACGTGTAGAATATTTTTTTTGGATCGGAGTGTTTTCATTAATATGATATTGATAGAGTAATATAGATGGCGATCTGAGATTTACTCCTTAACGAAGTGAAGTGATAGCCTTAATAGGACCTCTGCGGTCGGTGGGACTACAAACAGCATGACTGGAGTGGAGTAGAGTGGAGAGGATTGGGTTGCCTCTTTTTTGGGGTGGTTGGTATAAATGATGTGACTTGTCGTTACGTTTGGCCATGGTTTGCTGCGATGGCGGTTCTTCAGATCTTGATTGATGATGCTGAATTAAAATCAATTATCTTTAGTCTTGTTCTGTTTGTGTGCCACAGAGAGTAAACTATAAGATCAGTACCCTCTGTTACAAATGTCTCCACAAAACAGCACCCGCCTACCTCTGTGAATGTCTTCACTTGTACACTCCTTCTCGTTCTCTCCGCTCTGCTGCAGATACCTTGTCCTTATGAATACATAGATTCAACCAATCCACCATCGGCCGTCGCTCTTTCTCTATTTCTGGTCCATTGATGTGGAATGATCTCCCTCTCTCTCTCTCCACCAAAAGCCTTCTTATGACACTTTTAAATCCAGTCTCAAGACATATTTATTTCAAACCTAAGATTTTCCTCTCCTGCCTCATCTCATAGTTTTTCCCTGCCTTCAACAGCCAAGATTCTATTGCCCTGCCAGGGTGTGTGACCTCTGTGTGTGTGTGTGTGTGTGTGTGTGTGTGTGTGTGTTGTGTGTGTGTGTGTGTGTGGTGCGTGCGTGCGTGGTGTGTGTGCGTGTGTGCACATTTGGACTTGATGGAACTATTGCTTGTCACTGGTTGTATGACTGTGTAAGAATGAGTTGAGTGCAAGCGCTTTGATTTGTCTCTGCAAGATATAGCGCTATATAAATTCCATTTATTATTATTATTATTAATTATTATTATTAGCTGGCTACAACGAGACCGGTAAACTTAAAAAAACTTAAAAACCGGATACATATGAACAAATGAATAGAAATGGTTAATCTTTTCCGCTCAAGATTGAACAAATATGTTGTCACTAAGTTGTTATACCTTAAGCGAACAGCTTGAAGCTTCGATTTAACTTGAAATCAAATGTTCACGAAATGAGAATGTGATGTACTTAAAGCAAACACTGAAAGGTTTCGCCATTAGTTTGGCAGAATTTTCTATGTGTGCATAAAATGGTCAACAATCACTACCACAACCGTCAAAGAAAGAACATCGAAAAAACGACAACAACCGCGAGATTAACACCACCACCACCACCAACAGCAACAACACCAACAACAACCGACAGCAGCAACAACCAACAAACCAAACCGAAGCCTGAAAAATGTCCAGACTGTGCCACACCACCACCACAACCACCAAAAAACAAAAACACAAACAAACAAACAAACAACCACCACAAAACCAAAACAAAGCCTAAAAAATGTACAGATCATGTCTAGCTTTTCTCTCCCGACCCTCCTAATATTAATACCAGCTCATCAACAATCATCACTATTTTTTCCCCCTGCCACTCTGTATCCAGGGCATCAAGACAGAGCTGGAGAAGGCCAAGGAGCTGACCACAGAGTGCCGGGTGCACGCAGACCAGGTGGTGAAGAACTGCGGGGAGCCTGGGCGCATCGAGCTGCAGAAGCAGCTGGAGGACCTCGCCCACCTGGCGGACGACGTCAACGACATGGTGCGGGAGAGAGGGGACGAGCTGAGGAAGGTGTACCGCCACGCCGACCAGTTCAGCCATCTGCTGGAGGTGAGAGCGCTTGCGCTGGGGTGAGGATGAAGGGTAGCGTGTTCTTAGTCAGTCAGTCAGCTATCCAGCCAGTCGGTCAGTGAGAGCTGGAGCGTGATGAAGGATAGCATGTCCACAAGTCAGTCAGCTAGCCAGTCAGTCAGTGAGAGCTGGAGCGTGATGAAGGATATCATGTCCTTAGTCAACCAGTTTATTTAGGTTTTTTTTTATATTATTTTTAAATTTTATTCTTTTATATCGAGGATAATGGAATAAGCATTTATGTGCTTTTTTCCATCCAGTCCTCGTGTGTATGCGGTTTTGTAAATTCTGTCATCTGTTCCCACCGGCACACAATGGCCTACTCTTACGAAAAGCGGAACAGGATTTAACGTGTGCGCAAGATGTTCTGCGTGCGTTTGCACACGGGGCCTCGGTTTATAGTCTCATCCGAAGGACTTTTGGGGGAGAGTGGAGTCTGCACTGATGTTAACTCCAGCCAGCCAGCCAGCCAGCCAGTCAGCCAGCTCATCATTCAGTCAACTCAGTTTCTATTTCTCAATGTACCCGTCATTTTGTGATAGTTGTCGATTTTCTTATTTTTTTTGTTTTGAGTCGCTGCTGACGTGTCAGGCCTTTGATTTATTTGTAAGTTCGTTTTCTCTTGAAATGATACGTGCCAGGTACCATCATTAAAGATGCGGAGAACAGGGTAGGTGTTGGAAGACTGGTGAAGGGGAGGGACTGTGATGAGAGCATTGGGGCAGTGCAAAGAGGTGAAAATAAAAAAGTAAATATCGAAACAAGAGCAAAGGGAAAATATAATACGTCCTGATTTTTAACAAACAAAAAATAACACATAAGCACACACACAAGCTCACACGCACACACAATACCGCACACGCGCACATATAAAAGAAAACGACCAAATACTGTTAGAAAACTGATGGAGGCTTTTTTTCAGTGTAGTTAATCAACTGTTCTCTCTACTCATGATCAATTACAGTCAACATTTATCTAGTGCTAAATCTTCGCTTGCAAGACTTGATCAAAGTGCCATCACATCAAACACTGACGCACACAGTACCACTCTTATGTAATACAGACGGGGATTTAATAGTACAGTGGTTAGAGCGTTTCGCCTGTGATTGGATGGCCCAGGTTTCAGCCACCACCAAGACACCCGTTCAAGGAGGTTTTTCCTCTGGGGTTAACATCAGTATTGACCCGAAAAGCCATTCGGATGAGACGATGAAGCAGACTTCGTGCGCGAATGTCCTCAGAACATCTTGCGTACACGTTAAAACCCGTTCTTCCTTTCGGAAGAGTACTCCATTCATGCCGGTAAGAACGGCTGACAAATATATTATTATATATACAATATTGTTGTTTACATGCGTACACACTATGTTTAGACACCATCTCATAAGTCAGACTTCGGCTACCTTAATGGTGACTAAAAACCAGTCGCATACGCAAAATCTCACCATTGGTGAACCTCGGAGTTCTAGCCGAGGAACGAAAAAACCAAAACCAAAACCCAAACTATAGATGTGCAGCAGTCCAAAGCTGAGGCGATTGATGAAAAGAATGTGAACTGGCTGCGTGCACACATGCCTAATGCTTACAGGGCAGGAGCGAAACACGGCCACACAACCTGGCGGCTGTAAGTCCGTGTTGAAGATCGCACTGATGCTGTGTGATGCTCACTGTGTGTGCGTGTGTGTGTGTGTGTGTGTGTGTGTGTGTGTGCGTGCGTGCGTGCGTGCGTGCGTGTGTGTGTATGTGTGTGTTTCTACCATTAATAAAGACAGCGTGTTGCACAAAGCATCTCCTTTGCTACTACAACTGTTTTGCTGTTTGTTTTTGTCTGCATCACGTAACTATAATCCCACTTGTGTCCATGTCTTTACATCCTAATAATAATAATAATAATAATAAATGGAATTTATATAGCGCTATATCTTGCACAGACAAATCAAAGCGCTTGCACTCAACTCATTCTTACACAGTCATACAACCAGTAACAACTAATAGTTCCATCAAGTCCAAATGTGCACGCACGCACATCATCATGGTTGTTTGTAGGAATTGAGGGATTACTTTGAATGACCGTGTTAAGTCTTCATCGGTTTTGACTATTTGATTCATGTTAAGCATTCTATGAAATAGGTGTGTGTAAGTGAGTGTGGGAGTGTGTGAGTTTGTATGTGTTTCTGAAAGTTAAGTTTCAACAAACAGGGCAGAAATCAACCTTTGAGAAAGAAGATCTGATGCAGTATATCCTTATCCTAATAGTAACGCAGTGGCAATGTACAATTTGATTTGTGTGTACGTGTGCCCTTTTATAGTTTGATTGATCTCTTCAACTGAGCAGATTTAAGCAGAATGAATTTACTTACACCACTTAACAGAATGATTCCAGGAGTTTATACTGATGCTTCTGTGGGGGTGTGCGTTTTATGTGTGAGTGTGTTTGTGAGTGAGTGTGTTTTGTGTGTGTGTGTGTGTGTGTGTGTGTGTGTGTGTGTGGTGTGTGTGTGTGTGTGTGTGTCGGCGGGAGGTTGGATGCGCTCGCATGTAAGTGTATGTTCCTGTGTGTGCGCGGGCGCTCGTGTACGCACGTGCAACACACACAAGCGAATTTTTTTTATCGGAATGTGTTATGCAGGTCTACAATGCGTTCCCTGTGGAAAAAAAATTCCATGCTGATAATTATGCCCTCATGGAATTTGTCTGCCTGTACTTCTTTGAAGAAACAAATGCCTTCCCTCACGTGTTATTACCAGAATAAAGACTTAACTCTTGCCATTTACTACAATCAGTTAATTTGGAAGAGTTAGCTAAAGTGCATGTCATAACTGTGATGTATGATTTTAGTGAAATTATTCAGAAACTGCTCGCACAAATAAGGAAGAAAAAAAGTTTTGGACTAGTGTAAAAATCGCCTTTTGTAAATGGATGAAATCTATATCTATAGTGTTATCGAATGGACAAAAATCTGATAAGTGTCTTTTGTTTGTTAAGCCATGCTGTATGGTGAAAGCCCCTATTCATATAATTTATTCTGGTACGTTTTCATATCGTATTGCTGTCTACATTCATGACATGATTGCCCTGTGTATTGTGACAATAATCACTTAAGACTGAACGGAATAAATCCTTGTAACTGTCTTTGACTCAGATGAAGGCATAAAACTATCGGTTGATTATTGTCAAAAAGAGTAAAAAAAAATCTTTTTTAAAAAGTCTGAGTCTTTGAGAGAGTATGCTACTACTTTAGCCATACTTACAACATTCATATTGGTAGCTCTTACCTACCAGTTCCTTGTCAGCCACAGCCCTATCCATACGTCTGCTACTATGTAAAACATCAAAACACGATATTTTGATCAATCGTATACCTTGTTAAATAAAAGAGTATGCATTGAATGAGAGAGAAAAACCCAGACCTTGCCCTACTTTTCTTCTTCTTTGTCAAACGCTCAGACACAAACTCAGGAGGAGGCCCTGACCAATGCAGTGGCACGCTGAAGGCCCTCCCTCCTAGGGTCCGAGGAGCTAGGCTGCCTGTCCCTCATCGGCAGGTCACCTTGCTTTTAATGCGTGTGGAAAAGGAGATTGCTTACAGAGAGGTCTTGTAACTTGACATCTGCAGTATTTATGTCGTTGGTGGAAAGCTTAACCTGTGTGCGTGTGCGTGTGTGTGTGTGTGTGTGTGTGTTGTGTGTGTGTGTGTGTGCGTGCGTGTGTGTGTGTGTGTGTGTGTGCGTGCGTGTGTGTGCGTAGTGTGTGTGCTGTGGTGCGTTGTTGGTGTGTGTGTGTGTGTGTGTGTGTGTGTGGTCAGGCCATCAACTCCTGGCTGCCCCTGGCAGAGCACAAGCTGGCGGGGATGAGGGCGCCGGCCAGCGACCCCAACACCCTGAGGGATCAGATGGAGGAGATCAAGGTAGTATACTCCCATGTACACATAAAAAAGTAAAGGTGTTCCATAACCTATATGGTTGTAGGGAGTGAGGCATTAGAGACCTCAACTTCTCAAGGGGCCAGCATATTGAGGGTAGCGCCCATCTCCTCCCTCGCTGCTTTACCTTCCCTGACCCTAAAGAGGGCAGATACCCATTTACAGCTGGGTAAACTGATTGTGAAAGAGCTCACCAAACAGAAACAGGCAAGAGTCAGTAACATCCAGGACAAAGAAGGGAATTGCCTAACAGAAAAGAAGGAAATCGTTGGCAGATGGACGGAATACTGTTCCGAACTCTACAATCATCAGACGCTAGGTGACCCCAGCGTTCTTGCAAGCCAAGCCTCATCGAATAAAGACAACTTCCCAATTCTACGCGAGGAAGTAGAAGTAGCAATTAGATCGCTGAAGAAAGGAAAATCAGCAGGAATCGACAACATCCCAGCAGAGCTGATCCAACACGGGGGAGAAGCAGTGACAGACATCCTTACAAGTATCTGCAACAAGATCTGGCAGACCGGAGAGTGGCCTACACCATGGACCCAATCACTCATCATAACTCTCCCCAAGAAAGGAAATCTCCAGCAGTGCCAAAACTACAGGACAATCAGCCTCATAAGTCATGCCAGTAAAGTCATGCTGAAAGTGATCCTGAACAGGCTGAAACCACAGGCAGAAGAGATCATCGCCGAAGAGCAGGCCGGTTTCCGCCCAAATAGAAGCACCACAGAACAGATATTCAACCTGAGGGTTCTGTGTGAGAAATACAGCCAGCATCAACAAGACATCTTCCACGTCTTCATTGATTTTAAGAAGGCCTTCGATAGAGTATGGCATGACGCTCTGTGGGCCACCATGAACAAATTCAACATGGGCCAGAAGCTGATCCACACCATCAAAGAACTCTACTCAAAGGCCACCAGTGCAGTACTCGTACAGGGCACGGTAGGGGAATGGTTCCGTACCTCAGTTGGGGTCCGACAGGGATGTCTGCTGTCGCCGACACTATTCCTTGAACGCATCATGACTGACGCCTTGGAAGACCACACAGGCACAGTCAGCATTGGAGGGCGAACAATCACCAACCTCAGGTTTGCCGATGACATTGACGGTCTGGCAGGAAATGAAGAGGAACTGGCCATCCTAGTGAAGAAACTGGACGAAATATCCTCCCGATACGGCATGGAAATCAGTGCCGAGAAAACCAAGCTCATGACAAACAGTGCCCAGCCAATCACCACCAAGATCACTCTCAGCGGAAAAGAACTGGAGACAGTTGACCATTTCAAGTACCTTGGAGCCATCATAAGTGAGGAGGGATCGAAGACCGAAATCCTAGCAAGAGCGGCACAAACAGCAGCAGCAATGGCAAGACTGAAGACCATATGGAGAGACAGAAACATCCCTCTCGGAACCAAGGTAAAGTTACTAAACGCGCTAGTCACCTCAATCATGCTTTACGCATGTGAGGCATGGACACTAAACGCAGACCTACAAAGGAGGATCCAAGCAGTAGAAATGAGATGCCTCAGAAGGCTCCTTGGCATCTCATACAAGGACCATGTCACCAACAATGAAGTCCGCAGAATGATCACTCAACAGGTGCGGGGTTATGAAGACCTACTGACCACGGCGAAAAAGAGGAAACTCAGATGGTATGGGCACGTAACACGCTCAGAAGGATTTGCAAAGACCATCCTGCAAGGAACAGTCCAGGGGAAGAGAAGACGGGGCAGACAGAGGAGAAAGTGGGCCGACGACATCCGTGATTGGACAGGGGAGGACTTCAGTGTCACCCAGGCACTTGCCCACGACCGCGCTAAGTGGATCCAGCTGGTCCACCGTTCGTCCACCATGCAGCGCCCCCACGACCCTGGCGGGTTACGGGACCAGTGAAGTGAAGTGAAACTGGGGGGCTGTACTGAAGCCAAGGCGCACAAATGGTCACCCATCCAAGTGGTAACCACCCTCGATGCTGCTTAACCTTAGCTGGGGAAAGCAAATGCTCTGACCTCTGAACTCTCCCGTCCCCTACCAACGTTTTATTTTAGGCCAGCTTATGTCAGGCCCCAGAGGGTAAGGGCGTGCTGAAGGGACGCTTGGAAAACAAAGAAACAGGGACAATTCCTACCCAGTCTCAAATCTCTATTTTCTTAATGTATTGGAAATGACCAGATTTTATGTTAAACAGGGACAAACATTGCCCAGTCTCAAATCTCTATTTCTTTATGTATTGGAAATGACTGGATTTTATGTTAAACAGGGACAAACTGTGCCCAGTCTCAAATCTCTATTTCTTTATGTATTGGAAATGACTAGATTTTATGTTAAACAGGGACAAACTGTGCCTAGTCTCAAATTTCCCTTTTTGGTAATGTGTTGGAAATGACAAGATTATTTGTTGAACGGAGACAAACGGTGTCTAAAATCTAGGGGGGGGGGGGGGGGGGGGGGTTGGGGGTGTTTTGGAAATGACAAAACTTTATGTTGAATTTCGAAACACTTACGCGAGTTTTGTTGTGGATTTATGCAAGCATACATCGACATACTACACACACACACATACACACACACACACACATACACACACACACACCCACACACACACACCCACACACACACACACACACACATGAAAACCAGAACGAGCATGGGATCGTCTTAACCATCCCGCCACCTTCCTTCCTTCCTTCCTTCCTTAGATTTTGATGTGATTAAAGGCATTGCTACAGAGAGGTGGGTACAGCGAACAGAACCAGGTGGACAACAGTCACACAAGAAGCACACATCAGACACAGACCTCAAAGACACAGACAACACAAAACACACACAAAAAACAAATGTTTTTGCTTATTCAAGTACCTCTGAAAAAAAAAGGTTTGACTTTGATTTTAATTTTTGATTTGAAAGAGGACACACACACACTCACAACACAACACCACAACCCCACACACACAACACAACACACACAACACACACCACACACCACCCCTCTCCTCTCTCTCTCTCGACACAAAAACCCTCCTCTCCTCTCACACACACACACACACGGCGCGCGGGGCCCACAACACACACACACACCACACACACACACAAAACACACACACACACACACAAAAACACACACACACACAACACAACACAAAGAGAGAGAAAAAGAGAGAGAGAAAAGAGAAGAGAGAAAAAGAGAGAAGAGAGAGAAAGAGAGAGAGAAGTGCTTCTGGTAGGAATAAACCCACGTCGTTTCTTTCTGACTTCGATAGGTAATTTCCCTCCTCTGGTACACTGAAGATAACTCTCAACTTGTCCATACCTTTTGCAGGCCAAATAAAGACAGCAGGGAAAGTCGGGGAAGGGGCCCCTTTCTATGAGTGACGTCATCGCACCTTGGACCAGTTAGAAGTGACGTCAAAATCAGGGTGACGCAGTGGGACCCAAAAACTCGGGAGACCTTCTGAGAAAACTGCGGGAAAAGATTTGTTATTTTTCTGTCAAGAACATTAAAAAAAAAATTTTGATTGCTCTTTCAAGAAAATTGCTTCTGCTTTGCTACTGTTTCCTGCTGCTGCAGCGTGATGCTGTGTTATGATGCTAAATCCTGCCTTCTAGCTGTTGCTGCTGTTGAGGTTTTTTCTTCTTGTTGGTTTTGTACTGTTGTTGTTTTGTCATTGTTGTTGCTTTTGTTGCCACACCTTTGGTGCTGTGGCTGCGGAAAAAACATTGAAGGTATAATGGTAAAATTTAGCGATGGTTTTTATGGTGTTGAAGATTGGCAGTTGTACTAAACGGCACCTGCAGCTGTATCGTTAGAAAAACTGAATGAAGAATGCTACGTTTTTTGTTCAAAAGAACCAGCAGATTTTGGCCCTTCTAAGAGAAATGTATTGGTTCTTTTATGAAACGACAGTGGAAAGGGGAAGTAGTGATGGTTAATTGATATACGACAAAAAACAAAAATAAAAAAATGTAGCACTGGGCAGGAAATAAAAATCAGGGGAAAAATCAAGCTGACAGCTGCAAAAAGCAAAACGAAAAGATACGATGGAATTTTAATGATAAAATAACAATGAAATGATGAAATACAATAATATGATGTGAGTAGTGATAAGCAGGAAAAACACAGGGAAAAAAAAACACAACGCCCCCCCCCCCCCCCTTCCCCGGCCCTCACTGCATAAGACAGAAAATAAATATGATAACGATAAAATTGAAAACGACAAAACTCAAGAATTCATGAAAGCAACGAAATGATAATGATGAACTATGTACAGCTGTGCAGTCAGATATCCACAACCCAAAAAAAGACGGCTTTCACCTACAAAATAAGCAGAAAACGAAAAGATGGACAAAAAATTGAAAAAAGATGAAAAAAAAACAATGTAACTATTCGAAAATAACGCTGATGTGAAAACTCTTGCGTGCAGCTGATGCAGTCGGGCACCACAACCGGGGAAAAACAGGCCGCAAGCTCACAAGGCGGTGGGGAACTGGGGGAAAAGGCCGGGCGGAGGGGGGGACTCCCCTCTGGTGGCCAAAAAGCCACGCATGGCCCATAAACGAGGCCCCAAGGGCCCTTCCCAAAGGACGCCGAGAACCAGATCCAGGAGAAGATGAGACAGGTACGTAGTGACTGCCGCCCATGATTGTCATATGAAAAGGAGTACAGATTTTCGGGGTCAGGGCGAATTAGAGTGAAGGTGGGTTTTTTTGTTGTATTGTTGTTGTTGTTTCTTTGTTTAGGGTTCACGGGTGGTGGTGATCGGGAATTTAAATTTTTGATGAATTAGGTAGTACGTGAATTAAATAGTAGAAAGTAATATGCAGACAGAGAGAGAGACACACATACACATACAGACAGATCGAGAGTGAGAAAAAGAGGAAGACAAACAGGGAGAGTGAGAGAGATGAGGAGAGAGAGAGAAAAGATAGAGAGAGAGAGAGAGAGAGAGAGAGAGAGAGAGAGAGATCAGCACCCACCATCACCACCCCCACCACCACCAATTTTGGCAAAGCTGCGATTTCTTTCATTCAAAAAGCTGTGCTGAAGCCAGTTTATAACATGAACAATTTTTTTTAGAAAGACCCTAGAAAAAAAACTACAGAAAAATGATAACAGTTGCCTAATACATGTATACCAAGTCAGAATGCGGCTACCTTCATGCACGATGGGCAAAAACTGACACGTACACAAAACCTCACCATTGGTGAAGTTCGGAGCTCTAGCCAAGAAACAGGGAGGAAAATATGCTGATGTTAAACCCAAAGAAAATAAATAAAAACAAAAAAGAGTCCGTATATTGAAAGCTGAGTGACACCCTGAGGGTGGCTGAGAGACAAGAGGACTGGAGGAAAGTGGTTGACAAAGCTTCGAAGGCGCCCCAAAGGATTCGGAATCTGAGGGATCGGTGACGGTGATATTGAAAAGATGTAGTGGGGGAGGCGGCACGGTAGTGATGTGTCCATGTGTGTGTGTGTTTTTTCCAGGTGAAGAAGTTCCTGGGGGAGGTGGACGGTCACCTGCAGGCCATCAATGACCTGCGGCAGGAACTGAAGAACAACCTGCCCTTTGGTGCCCTGCCCGAGACAGCGCAGACACAGTACAACGCCTATGTGGTCAGTATAGATTCCTCCCGCCGCCCCTTTCGTGGGGCATGCATGCGTGCACACACGTACTTACATACATACTCACACATACACATATGCACACACATACATACATACATACATACACACTCTATCTATCTATCTATCTATCTATCTATCTATCTATCTATCTGTCCATCTATCCATCCATCTATCTATCTATCTATCCATCTATCTATCTATCCATCTATCTATCTATCCATCATTATATATCTCCCTCTCTGTCTTTGTCTCTGTTTCTCTCTTTCTCTCCATCTCTCTCTCTCTCATTATATTGTCTTTCATGATAGTGCGCTGCTGCCAGTGTATTGTGCATTTTATTGCATTGTAAACTTACGAAAAGCCTTGCTTCTCCATAATATAATTATATATGAATATTATAATATATGCAGGTGATGTCAACATTATGTCATAAGATATTAATCTACCCACTGATATTCTATGAAGTCTAATCAGGAAATAACCTACCGTCTGATAGTGTACCAAATCTTATCTAATGAGAATGTATCAAATCTAATCTAATGAGAATGTATCAAATCTAATCTAATGAGAATGTAACAAATCTAATCTAATGAGAATGTAAACGTACATTTTCCTTACCATTACCCGACACTACTGATCTACTCCACAGAAACGGTGCCAAGAGCTGGACGGTCGGGAGAAAGCTGTGCAGAACTGTCTGGCCGCTGGCCAGCAGATGGTGGACACTGCCCGCCCTGAACACGCTATGCAGGTGTCTGAAAAAGTCAAACGTCTCAAAGAGAGGTGGCAGGACACCCGGGAGCGCGCTGTGAAACGAAAGGTGGGTCAAAGTCGAAGTCAAACTTTTATTTTCAGATGGCACATTGAAAAGCAATGCATTTGCTTTTTTTCATCGTGACCGTTTGCGCGCCTTGGCTTCTGTATAGTCCCCCAGTTCACCCAGCTGTCAATGGGTACCTGCCTCTTTAGTGTCAGGGAAGGTAAAGCAGCGAGGGAGAGGAGATGGGCGCCGCCCTCAATATGCTGGCCCTAGAGAAGTGAGGTCTCTGACACCTCGCTCCCCGACGACCTTATAGGTTATGGGACACCTTTTACATGGATGTAGGGAGGAGAGGGAGAAAGGCGGGGAGGGGGAGGATGTAGAGGTGTGGATGAAAAGAGAGAAACAGATTATCGATATGTGTAGGGGATAGGGGGCCCTGGGTTGGCGTCAGTGTGTGTGTGTGTGTGTGTGTGTGGTGTGTGTGTGTGTGTGTGTGTGTGTGTGTTTGTGTGTGTGTGAGTGAGTGTGTGTGAGCGTGTGTGCGCGTGTGTGTTGCTGTACATATCATGTATGCATCGTGTAAGACTTGCAACAATGTACCAAAGGCAAATTTTGTCCTTATTGTGGTATGAATGTTCACTACTGGTCAATAAGTGCGTTACCAATGTTCATTATATGTTTGTGCATATTGTACTTTTTTAAAAAGTAAAATGATATCGCAACCAAAGTAGAAATGAAGAGGAAGACTTAGAGAGAAGACAATTATATTCCATAACAGCGAGTATGTGTGTGCGTACACATAGAATAGCGTACATCCCATGCATGCATCAATTGGTCGTGTGTGCATGTGTTTATAGGCGCAAGAATGTCTTTTCTTGAGTTTCATGTATCTCTGAGTATGCTGGCGAATATTTGTAGTTTTGTCTTCCTGTGGATCATAAACTCCAGTGTGTTTGTATGTCTGTGTGCAATGAAAAATTATACACATGTAGATAGATAGATAGGTAGGTAGATAGATAAATAGATGGAGAGATAGATAGATAGATAGATAGATAGATAGATAGATAGATAGAGATGTGCCTTTGTAGTTGTACTTACACGGTCGTGCTGTGCTTCTGTGTTGTGTGCAGGCGAAGATGGAGGAGCACATGCAGAACGTGTCTGACTTCCACAGCAGTCTCAAGGCCTTCACAGACTGGCTGAACAGCACTGAGGTGTCCATGAGAGCTTTCGTCTACCCCAGCAAGCTGGTGGATAAAGTCAACCAGCAGATCGCCGATCATAACGTGAGCATCCCGTGTGTGTGTGTGTGTGTGTGTGTGTGTGTGTCTGTGTGTCTGTGTGTGTGTGCGTGTGTGTGTGTGTGTGTGTGTGTTCTTCAATTTAACGTCTTCCCACATACGTGATATTAGCCGATAGGAGAAAGAGGGAGGACTGTGTAAGAATCGGCATGTGAGCGGTTAAATGCATGTGCATGAGAGAGAAGGAGAGGAAGAAAGAGAGAGAAAAAAATAGAGAGAGGGGAGGGGAGAAGGTGTGTGTGCAGTGTGTGTGTGTTTGGGTGTGTGTGTGTGTTTGGGTGGGGCGGGGGGATATGGCAGGTCAGGGTAAGAAGCTTTGAAGTTGACAGTTCGGTGTCAGTTTTACTCACTATTAGAAAGCGAATCCGGCTGTTGACTTTTGTCATTTACTCCACAGCCAGTACAAAGTGAAGTTTTGTTTCAATCCCGTCCTATAGCTTGGATGACTCATTAATCAGCATACCTAAGACCTATAGAATGGTGTAGATTTTGACTAATAATTTGAAATATGAGGGAGGTAGGCCTGATAATAACCGAACTGAATCAGGGAGAAAAACATATGTTAATCTCCCTTGCGCTTTGACTATTATGTTGTCAAAATCGTATCAACACCTGGTTAATTTATCACTGACCGTATTTCATATCCATGTTCGAAAACTTAATGCTATATCACCAAAGTTTTCTGGGCGGAACTTCCAGCCCTCAAGTTTGTTTTGCGTTAAGACACCTTCAGCTGTTTAAGGGAAATACCCGTGTAGACTTTGTTCCATTGACCCTGTGAAGTCATGGCTAGTGTCCTATAGGACCACTCAACACTTTTCTTTCATCCCTTTTAGTTTTAGCCCTCTGCTGTGCTCTGGCTTTTGGCGAAGGTTCGTCTCAGTCACTGGGTACAAATGCAGACATTTCATTATATCAAAAACACGAGAAATTCATACTTTTTTCCCGACTGACCCTAACACAACACATCGTTGCATTGAGCTCTGCTCATTTCTGCATCTCTCTAACCCCATGTCCTGCCCTGCAGGCGGTACGGGAGGACCTCCAGGCACAGTCGGAACGCATGGCCACCCTGGACAGGACGGGTACCTACCTGAAGCACTTTGGTCGTAAGCAGGACACCATCTACGTCAAGAACCTGCTGGTGGGCATCCGTCTGCGCTGGAAGAAGATCCTGCGACGGACAGACGAGCGGGGACGACTGCTGCAGCAGGCTTGTAAGGAGGACAAGAGGGTGAGTGCGATAAACATTTTTGTAAAATTCTTTTACATCGAGGATAAGGGAATAAGCGCTTATGTGCTTTTTTACATCCAGTCCCCGTGTGTATGTGGTTTTGTAAATTCTGCCATCTGTTCCCACCGGCACACAATGGCCTACTCTTACATAAAGTAACTAATGTCATGTAGGGTCTTGAGTGTACGGGAAATCCCGATTGATCAGGTTTTCATGTAAAGCCTACTGTGTTCATTCACTGTCATTGTACTTGAAATTCTGCATGTCAGTATGTCTTGTTTGTATCAGTGGTTTTATTTAACATGTTTTCTCAGTTCAGATACATGACGAACGCGTATTTAGTGGCTAATTTGAACAATTTCGTTCATAAGCAGATTTTTTTAATCAACTTCACAAAATAGAGGGGGTTTTGCAAGCACTGTTATAGATAGGAATACTGTTTAGAATATATCCGTCTTTAAGTGAATGCTTTTGATTTCAAAATATATTTGCTACCCAAATGTGTTGAATATGTGCACGTTGTATACTTGGTAGGTAACGTTGCCCATGATCTTATGTGAACTGTGTGTGTGCCCAGTTCCATGACGCCTGGAAGGAGCTGTGTGACTGGCTGGACGAGAGCTCCAGCACGTTGTCCAAGTTCCTGAACCCCTCCGCCAGACAGCCCAACCTCATGAAGAACGACATCGATGAACTCAAGGTAGGACACCAAATCCTCACAGGGCACAGTTGTTTGTTTCATAACCATGCATTCTGTCTACCAGGTGATAGGCTACTGAACTAATATTTCTTGATAGCATGGTGGAACGTGCACAATCTCTTCAAGCCACGTGGAAGTATTTGACTTAGAGAATGGGTGACGGTGCAGTTTGGGGCTAAAGTATAGACCCTATTTAAGTCAGTGGCAACAATTCAGATCATTAACCTGTGGGTCACTGGACAGCACCGAATATCTTTAATTATTACACTCCACCATCATCGATTCGCCTGTCCGATTCTCTTGGAATCGCCAGAGATGAGACCCATCCACTCATTTTTGTTGTCTTACTGCTTTTTCTTCTCCGTTCTCCGTACGCTGTTCACTGCGCAAGATGAGTTTGTATAGCCAGACATTCTGATGATGTGAATGCACTATTACAGCTTTCGTTATTGTCAGCTGGTCTTCAAAAAGGGTCAGGGGCAGTCTTAGATCTGTTAGTAACTCCATTAAATTTTCTACTGTTATAAGTTGGGTGAGATCTTGTTGCAATGTCTTATTTTAATGTAAAAGTATGCATTGGATATGTCCACAATTACTCAGTTGTAAACGATCAACAACTTCTGGCCCTAGAAAAGCTGAAGTCTTCAATACTCCACTTCCTAAACGACCACTTTGGCTATGACATTTTTGTGTGTGTGTGCAAACAAATGGTCTTTGATGACTTCACTGGTGCATACCTTGGTTAGAACTGTAAGACTAACAGGATATTGCCACTGTTTGATGGAAATATGTTAATGATTCTTATATCACCGCTTGATGGTTTAAGAAAAGTCCGTTCTTCTTGCAACACGTTTATGAGCTCAGAATGAGTCACCCAGTTAGATGGCGGAAATTTATCATTGGCTGACTTGTGTGTTAGTGATATCGGAAAAGCCAAATTTAAAAGAAGTGTTCATGACTAGCGAAAACAAAGTCTAGTTGCACTGCTTTGTTATGTCGTTTGAGTCCAGTCGTACTGTTAAACATCAACGCAATTCTTTGTTAATGGATTCTGTCGGTGTTTCTCCATGCTTTGTGTTGTCTATTCCAGCAGTTTATGAATATTGTGCATGATGTGTTCATGGTAAAACTATATTGGAGATGTCATCTGATATAGTACACGTGTTGTGGGGTCTGTGCCTATTTAGTCTGGTTGTGTGAGTCAGAATGTTTCACTTAACTGTGCATTATGGTGTTAGTCAAAGTATGCTGTCTCATACATGTTCTGAACTGATGCTTCAATATACGGCAAGTGCATGTTTAAGACTGTCCATGTAATTTCATTTGTGACATGAAGTAGTATCTTTACGGCTGGGTTTTTTCGACAGTCATGAAGATTTAGATGCCTTTTAAAAAAAAATCATTCGTCAGCATGTGTCGTGATAGTGGTGTATGTGAATATTATGTTCCACAGAAAATAGATCAGATCATGGTGAGTATGAGCAGTTTGGCATGTTGTGGTACACACTGTGCTGTGAATGTTTGCTGTGAAATGTCCTCTCCCACTCTCCCCACCATTTGCCATCCCCCCTACTCTCTACCCCTCTCTATCTCTCTCTTGTCTGTTTCTCTCTCTCTCTCTCTCCCTCTCTTTCTGTCTCTTTCTCTACATGTTGTTTGTTGCTTGTTTGCACCGTTCTTAACCCTCTGAAGTTACAGTTTCCCAAGTTGTGTTATTGCACACAGAATGTCCCATATGCGCTGACCTTATCTGCTAACATTTTGCAGTTACTTGACATTTTTTAAAATCTTGCTTGACATCAATATAAAGTTTGTTCATTGGCTGTTTTTGTTGTTGTTATTGTTGTTGTTGTTGTTGCTGTTACTGTTCTTTTTTCGTCAGCATAGTGCCTGATTTAAGACTAGCTGAAGTGAGCAGAAGAAATCGCGTCGTTCTTTAGTTGTGCCTAGGTGTACAAACTATATGACATTTTAGTTTTATTTTCAGATTAGTTGTGAAAGCATCCTTTCAGCGTTAGTGGAAAAATAAATCGATTGTTGTGCGGTTTTTTTGTTGTTGAAACTTATTATGAACACTTTTTGAATGGAGGAGTGGCAGGGCTGAATTCATTCGCACCTTTTTTTTTTAAGGTGCATGCTTGAACGTCAAGTTGGTTTAGTATGTCAAAGTTAAAGTGGTTATGTGAAATTTGGGTGCACAGACTTGTATCACAACACTTTGTGGCTGACGATTTTTGTCTGCATAAAAATTGGCTTACATGCTAACTGGTAAACCGCAGTGTAGGATCGATACACACACATACACACGCACACGCCGCGCGCGCGTGTACGCGCGCACACACACACACCACACACACACACACACACCACACAAACACATATGCATTGTGAGTTGATTCATCACAGTTTTGTTGTTGTGTTTGGAGTTTTTTGTTCTTCTGTTTGGATAATGCTGCTGACAACGGTATCTTTTTAAACAATCTAAGCTCTTCGACAAGTGTTTGCACATGTGTGTGTGTGTGTGTGTGTGTGTGTGTGGATGCACCCAGCAACTCGATGTTATTTTCCTATGCTGGTATTCTGTTAACCTCGTTGTTAAAAACAAACCTCTATAAACTTAATATGGATCATGTATTGTATAATATTACGTTTTGGGGGGTTCACTTAACACTCAGTAATGCATTTATCGCAAAACAGGAGTAACTGCCAAAGACGATTATCAAAACAAACATGCATGTTACAATATTATATATCTCTGACGTATCTCGTATGTAAGAATCATAATGTCCACGTATTGAGTACAACTACAAGTGTAATTATTAATATGGTGATCAATGTTTCCCGTTATCAAAGTAACACTTAAGACATGGTTGTAGGTTTTATGTGATCATGAAGTTTTTCTCTGGATGTTGTTCAACGCTTCGTCGTTTCTTTCTTTCTTCCTTCCTTCCTTTCTGTCTTTTTATTTTCTTAGTAAGTGGATAATTCGTTTCTCCAGCTTTTTATGTGTTTAGTATACATACTGTAGAGAGTTTCTTAGGTATTTCTTTTTTTTTGGTTTTTTAGGTATAACATTAGTTTCCCAGTTCTTTAGTTCTTCATTCATCCTTTTAATGATCTTGTGTCTGGGCGATAAAAGTTGCATTGCATGGATGGATAGATGGATGGATGATTTCACTGGTGGGTACATTGATCCAAGGTATAAGTGCATGAAGAGGAGGGGTGGTAAACCTGGTGTGTCTAGATTCCTTCAGAAGTCGGGTCGAAGAGCGGGTAATGCGTAGGCCTACTCACTCACTCGATCTCCTGACATATCAAGAGTTAGTGTCTCTACAGTTAAACGGATATAAAAATGCACACACACACACACGCACACACACACACACACACACACACTACACAACACACACACACACACTCACACACACACAAACACACACACACACACACACTCACACATACACACTCACACACACATACACACACACACTCTCTCTCTCTCTCTCATGCACGCACACACGCACGCGCACTCATACTCAAAGATATACATGATGCCATCGTGCGTAGCACGGTCAAAGGGAGGTAATACACGGAGAGTTTTCACTCCTGTCTGTGGAAGGAATCTAGCGGATAACGGTTTTATTTTATTTATTTTGTTCTTATATTTCGAGGATAATGGAATAAGTACTCGTGTGCTTTTTTTCCATCCAGTCTCGTGTGTATGAAGTTTTGTAAATTTTGTCATCCGTTCCCACCGGCACACAATGGCCTACTCTTCCGAAAAGCAGAACGGGTTTTAACGTGTGCGCAAGATGTTCTGCGTGCGTTCGCACACGGGATCTCGGTTTATAGTCTCATCGGAAGGATGGGGAGAGTGGAGTTGGCACTAATGTTAACTCAAGAGGAAAAATCCTCTTGAACGAGAATCGAATCGGGATCAGCAGATCACGAATACATCACTCTAACCACCAGGCTATCCCAACCTCTCTCTCGCCCCAATCCCTATTCTTTAAAGTTGACTGGATATAAATGGCGTTAAGTGCAATCCTTCTGAAGTCAGGATGGGTGTGATGTCATGGGAAATAGTAACCTTTATCAACTGTGAAAAAATGTATCATCATTTTCCCATCCAATTAAAAAAGCTGCCATACATGAACTGTACATATTAGTTGACCGGCGGCCCGCGTTTTCTGCGGACGGTAAAAAAAACCCAACCAACATTGTCGGTGACGTCACACCTAACCCCACTTCAAAAGGATTGAACATACGCCAGGTGGAACAGTAGATAGGAGGGTAGATAGGGCCTAGTGAACGTTTGGATAGATCAGTAGTTGAGTGGGTGGATGGTTGAGTTGGTGGATAGGTCAGTGGGGTGAATCAATAGAGCTTTCTTGCAGATCCGTTGTAAATTATCTTGGGATTTTATGAAGTTATTACAATCAATTTCCGCTTGCTGTAGAAAGGTAACACCATGAGTTATGTCAAACAAAAAACCAACCCCAGTCTGATGTCCAAGTAGGAAAATTTGTGCTTATTACAGACGACTGGTTATATTAGTTTAGATTTTAGTGTAAAGCAGGAACCATTGTGTTTCTTTATCCTGTCATCGCTGAATGTGTCATGAGCTTTTTATCCTTGTTTTCGGTTGTTGGTGGCGCTGTTTTCACAGATTGCATGTATGGGCGTTACTGTTTTAGCATGTCCTTTTCAAAGTGTAAGAACAATTTTTTGTTTAGAAAAACAATTAAAATCGATTTTGTCTTCAGAACTGGTACTCAACAGATTTTTTTTAAAAAAGGAATGTTGTAGTGTCTTAAATGACAGGGTCGTCGATTTTTCTCCGTTTTTTTTTTCAAAGGCCTATTGTTTGATCCATTCTCTTCCAGAGGAAATACAATAGTTTTGATAGTATAACAATTTACAGTTTATATATAGTGCTTGTGGGTGGGTGGGTGTTTTGCAGATTATTGATTTAATGGCATTTTGACTCAAATTCATCGTATGATTTAAAATTAAAAGAACAAAAAAGATTGACTTCATTAAATTCTAAAAACGTCAGGTTAAAAACCTAACAATACATTATTTGTAAGTTTACTAAACAGGCGACAATAGTATACTCAATGGAACTTTGAAAAAAGTATAATGTTCTTCAGCTTGCAGCTTTTTATAACTGCAAAGATTTTTTTTTACCCCGTGTGTGTGTGTGTGTGTGACACACAGAGAGAGAGAGAGAGAGAGAGAGAGAGAGAGAGAGAGAGATATGTAACTGTGGTTGGTAATTGTGCGCGAGAGTGAAAGAAATGCGAATGACATGAACTGGTACTTTAGCACCAAAGATCACTATACTACGCTGATTTCTCGAGCAGATAGCCGTTTACTCAACACAGCAAGGTGTGTCTGAAAAAAAACAAAAATGTTGTTCTTGGAGAAGTGTCCATGATCAACAACACCCTCTGAATGAACTGTTCCAGAAATTCCAAGTGCAACTGCAAGCTAAACACCCGACATTTTTCGCCACAACCCGACTGGGCCGAAACCTCAAGGACCGCTGCACAAAGACGGACCCGGAACGTGACGTCCTCAATAATATGCTGGAGCAGCTACGTAATAAATGGAACGCCGTCAGATCTGTCGTCACCAAGAGGTGAGCTTTAACGTCACTGTCACGAGGACTAGTTGGATGTAGGAGGAAGAGATAACAGGGAGTGATAGGCAGGGTGGTAGAGAGAAATGAAACCAGCTGAGTAGGTGGTAGATGAAGCTTTGACAGATTTGGGGGGTCGCTGTATTGGGAAAAGGAACTTGGCTTGATATTAATTCTGAAGGTTTATAGATATGCTGGGGTTTTGGGGTTGCTTTTTTTGCTTTTCTTTTTTCTTTCCTTGGTTAGAGTTTCGAAGTTCACCAATGGTGAGATTTTGCGTGTGTGACCGTTTTTGCCAACGATGAAGGTAGCCGCACTGGCAGGTCTGCACTTAAAGTTGACCTGGGAGGTCGTAAATATCCCAACTCTTAATTCACCAGACGCCATCGAGGGTCGAACCCTCGACTTCATGGACCCACGGGATTGAAGTCGAACGGTCTTAACCACTCGGCTATAGCGTCTATCCTATACTGTTCTGAGATCTTGAATGACACCGATTTACTGTGATGGTAGTAGTGGTATTTTCAGATCTTTGCTAACTTTTTTTTAAAAAGGAAAGTATAGGGAATAAGCAAAAATAAAAGATCATTTGTAAAAGTGAAAGACTATTACCCGACAAAGATTAGGCATCTTGAACAAATTTGGTCTTTATAAAGGACAACAAATAAGCAAACAGTGCCCTCTCTTCATTTCTCTTATCGAATTAGATCGGCAACTTAATTTGATACCCCTTTCCATTGTCCGTTCACAAAGAGAGAGAGGGGGATATGAAGAGTCATTGTGTTCAGGCTTTTCAACCGTTCACAAAGGGACATTGGGATGGGAAATGTGTAAAATTAAAATAATCTAAAACAAGACGTATTGTATAAATGATAAAGCACAGTTAAGTTATTATTATTACATGGTTACCACATGGTGGAATTTATGGCTGATGAATGCCTTGTATTATTTTTAATTATGCACAGGCAAATATAACTGTCACATAAGCATGTTTTTTCACACTGCACTGATCAAAGTTAACCATGGAACTACACACCCCAGCAGTGTGTGTGTGTGTGTGCAAATCTGTCCAAAACAGGAAAGATAGTTGACAAGTTAACCATGGAACTACACACCCCAGCAGTGTGTGTGTGTGTGCAAATCTGTCCAAAACAGGAAAGATAGTTGACAAGTTAACCATGGAACTACACACCCCAGCAGTGTGTGTGTGTATATGTGCAAATCTGTCCAAAACAGGAAAGATAGTTGACAAGGTGTATATATCTTTAACCCTATGTGAGCTGATTGAAACGTTGCAGTCGACTGGCATGTACCTTGGGATATGATGTGGCTATGGGTTTTATCTTATGCCCCAGCCAAGTTTTCCAATTTAGAGACAGTGATGCATGCTAGGTATGTTCATGTAACTCGCCGAACACTCACATTACCGTGCACACCAAGGGAATTAAGGTACCTATACTGAAAATTTTTTTTTGGATTAAATAAAAATGTAGTGGTCAGCATCATTACTCATAAAAGTCATATCTTAGCTGCCCTAAGGTGTGAATCAACCATTCCCACATTTGTTCTAACCCAGCTGTGGTGGTCATCAAGAATACACAAAGAAGGCCAAAAAAACACTGTAAAGAAAACTCCGCACCCATCAGCAAAATCTGCCTTCTATCACAACGTCAAAAAAACCCAACACTAAATCTCTATCCTTTTAAAACTATAAAGCCAGCATGGTAGATTGTGAACAAAGAAGACCTTCTAGACAGGGGTTATTTTGACCTTGCCACTCGAACTATAGGAATGTGAACAAAGACAGAGAGGACCTTGCCACTGCACTACACGGATAGCCTAGTTGAAACGGGTTTGTATGGGTAGTCTGGATATGCGAATTGTTTTGGAAGGTGTGTTGTGTCAGTTCCCACGATTCAGACACTTTTACACACTAGCACTTGGCGGACAGCCATTCGACGCTTAGTTTGACACATACGTAAGTGACTGTGTCGCAAGTTCCCTAGATTAAGATTGATCTTCCTGGCACAAGTGTGTATTAAGGACAGTGTGTGCACTGGAGTTGCTGAGAACACAAGAAGAAAAATGGGGTGTTGCTTTGGGGACTGCTGCAAGTTAGGCCTAGGGAAAAGGTCCTTGATAGAACTTTTTCAAAAAGTGTTCTCTCTTCTCCGGGAGTTGGCAGTCAGCTGCAGGAGAAAAAACGTGAATGAGACATGCATGTAAGTGATCATAAATGTTTGATGATGATGTTGCTATATAGTGGCAAATATTTGTTGTATGTGTATCAGTTGGTATATTATTGAGTCTTATTTGCTAACACATGTCATTGTATATTAGTCTAGATAAGTATAGCAGTTTGATGCATTGCAGCAGCAAAGAAAGTCGTGTGTGTCTGAACTGATATGATTTGGGATGTTTAGGTGAGTGGTCTTAATTAGTTTATAGACTTCCAAACCAGTTTGACTATGTTCGCAGCGGAACCTTAAGGAAAATCGCCTGTTAAAAAACAGGTTTAACAGATTTTACAGGTGTAAAATAACTCCTGTGGCCCGCCAGTGCTGCCCCCAAAACCCCCGATCTTAAAAATGAAAAAAAATATTCGAGAACATTTTGTTGCAAAATTAAATTTTAAAAACTGAAGTAATTTAACTAGTGCTCTACAAAATCGTTGCACCTATAAAGTCAGGGGTCCTGGAGGATAAAGGGATCATTTTATTGTTCAAACAGCTCCAGTGGTGAAGTTCAGCTGTTGGTAACCCACGCATTGTTAGAACATTTAGAACTGATAGGGAACATTAGTTGAAAAAACGCATCAGGGCCTACAGCTGGATATCAAGAGATAGGCTACATATGTATGACCAATATTGATAACAAAAATAGTGTAGGAAAACAAGCGCAGGTAACCTTTTTCTCGTTCCTCAGCTTCAGCTCCAAGGTTTACCAATGGTGAGATTTAGCATATATGTCAGGTTCCGTTGTTGCCCACAATGAAGGTAGCCACATTTCGACTTGGGGGAGGCAGAAAATAAGCAAGAGAGAGGTCAGGGAAAAAACAGAAACAGAGAGAGTGATAGAAAAGGGGGAAATTTCTAGCACAGATGTTTCAGAAGGTGGGGATGTTGTTCATACTGAAAGAGCCCCCCCCCCCCCCTGAACCACCACGGGGGTTATCTTTCTTTGGTTGTTTTATTGTGCCTAGATGCGGTTGAAGTATCCGTATTTTCTTTGAATGGAAAAAAGCCCGAGTTACAGAGAGGAAGAGTGAGAAGGCAGAGGAAAAAAATCTTCTCCATCATCACCAAATAGATACAAGCCTAGATATTGGCTTAGAGGTCTTGACCCGGACACGCTATAACTTGGGTCAGTCATCTTTTAACTGCTGTAGATGCCGGTGTAAGTGTCCTCACAAGCGACCCATCACGGTAGCTAACGCCAAACGGTTGTGTTGGTTTGCTACCCAGTCCCCGTAGGGATGCTGGGGTCCTGTCAGTATCAATAGCACCCCTATCTTCTATAAATTCTGTGCTAGGAATTCCCTCTTTTGTATCCTTCTGTTTGTACCTTGTTCCTTTTCTTCTCTTCACCCCGTTCTCGTCTATTTTCTGCCTTCTTGTCCATTCTCCTGCCTTTTTTTTCCAGAAAGTTCTAAAAAGATTTTCTCTCCCATGCCGAAGTTGGATGTGCTGGGCCTGAATTGTCATGCGCTTAACGACAGCGCAACGCATGTTCGCATTGAGCGCTTTGATTTGTTGCTTTACAAGATTCAGCCCTATATAAAATCCATACATTATTATTATTATTATTATTCTTATTATTATTATGTGACAGACAATAGTTGCTGTCTGAGCGTTCGACGAAGAAGTTTTCTCCCCTAGGCCACTGCTGTTCTTAGCTACGCTATCAGTAACCAGATACTGGAATATCAATCGTTACATTGAAAGTATCATAGTTACATGTGTGTGTGTGTGTTTGGTACATTACAGTCAAAACAAGCTGGACGAGGCCTTGCTGACCTCAGGGCGGGTGTCGGATGCCCTGCACTCCCTGCTGGACTGGCTGCAGAAGGCAGAGGCCACTCTGGCTGAAGACCTGCCCGTCATGGGAGACCTCGACACTGTCCACATGCTCATTGAACAGCACAGGGTATGCGACTGTCTGGTCTGTCTGTCTGTCTTCTGTCTTTCTAGGACTGTCTGTCTTCTGTCTGTCTGTCGCTGTGTGTGTGTGTGTGTGTTTCTCTGTTGTTCTCTGTGGTTTCTCTCTCTCTCTCTCTCTCTCCTCTCTCTCTCTCTCATCTCTCTCTCTCTCTCTCTCTCTCTGCCACTCTGCCTCTCTCTGTCTCTGTCTCTTTCTGTCTCTCTCTCTCTGTATGCAAAAAGCAGGAATCACAGTGGCTGAAGACCTGCCTGTAGTGGAAGATGTGGATACTGTTCACGTGCTATTTGAATGTTTGTGTGAGTGAGTGAATAGCTGAAGATTTGCCTGTCTTGTAAGATCTTAACGCCGTTCCTATGTTCATTGAGCATCGGAGGTTGTTTTTTTTAACAATGACATCTCTTTGTGTGTAATATCCTTATTGTCGTTGTTGTTAGGATGATGATAATAATGATGATTTATATTATAATAATGGTAAATGCGACATAATAACAATAATAATTATGTTAAGGATAACAATAATGATAAAGTACACTGCATATGGTATCATTTTGAATAAAATTGAGCGCGCGCGCGCACATACACAAAAGTTTTATGACACCCTTTCTTTTCTCCTCTGTGGTACAGAACGTACAGCAAGAGCTGACCACCCGAGAGCCGACAGTGACCACCATGCTGACCCCGGGTAGTCTGCCACCAGACCAGCACCAGGAGCTGTCCCACCTGTGGAACAAACTGTCCCACCTGTCCCAGATCCGTGAGAACAAGCTGACAGACGCCCTTAAACTGGTAAGAGGATCTCGGACCCACTTTCTAGCCAAAAGATGTTGAGTGGGGGTGGGAGGTCCTTTTTTTGTTTGTTTGTACAAATCATTGTTTGTAAGCATAGTTTATCTCTAGCTCTTCTCCTGGCCTCCTTCCCGCTTTTGTTGTCTCAGAACAAGTTTCCGTTTTGTGAGTTTCGTGTTTTGTTTTGTTGTCGCTTTTTTGTGGCTGCACATTCTGTCGGTGACTTTGTACATGATCAGTTTCATTGATAGAGGGATCCAGTCCTTACTCCTGATATTTTTGGATCGAAATTGCTGGATTTCTTGTATTGCCGTTTTCTTTTGTGATCTATGTGGTTTGTTTGTTTGTTTCTTTCTTGTTGTTCTTATCGCCTTCTTTGTTGTGTTGTTTCTCTCTCATTGTCAGAGTTTCATTTCTGTAGGGTTTTTAAAAATCTATGTTTGGTTTCTCTCGGTGTTATTAATATTGTAAATGTGATTGTTTGTGTTACATTCCTTTTCCTGATGCATTGTCTGTGTGTCCTGGTATGTACTGTTTTGTAGCAAAAGCTCATCTTGTTTTTTGCCAAATCTTTTTCTTTTCAATTTTCCCCATTTGTGTGTGTGTGTGAGAGAGAGAGAGAGAGAGAGAGAGAGAGAGAGAGAGAGGTGGGGAGAGGGGGTTGCTATAATTGCTTATAAAAAGGCCATTTTGTTCCATTCTTTTCATGATTCTGTTTTCTCTCGTTTTCTATTTGTGTTACCACACCTGTACCTCGGTCAATTACACTATAGAAGTAAAACGGTATTTCTTGTTATGAGATATTTTTAATGACTGCTTTTAAAACAAATTCCTTTTGTGTGTGCGTGCATGCTTGCGTTGTGTGTGTGTGTGTGTGTGTGTGTGGTTGGGTGATGCGTGCGTGTGTATATGCCCGTGTGTGTGTGTGTGTGCAGGCGGAAGAGTTTCAGGAAGTGGTGACCATCATGAGGGAGTTCCTGCCTGAGGCAGAAGCCCAGCTGAAGTTCCGCTCCTTGCCTGACGATGAGGTGGCCATCCTTCAGATGATTGAGAAACACGAGGTGACCGACCGCTGTGAACAATGCTTTGGGGTTTTCTAAATTGTCCTCTGTTAGTCAGAAAGTATTGTGACGGACGCTGTAGCCTAGTGGTTTAAGATCGTTCGATTTCAATCCCATGGTTCCATGAAGTCGTGGGTTTGAATCCCAGCTGCGTCTGGTGAATGAAGGGTGGAGATTTTTACGATCACCTAGGTCAACTTTAAGTCCAAACCTTTCAGTACCTTGATTCCCCTTGTGTAAATACCCATACAGAAGATCAAGTATGCACGTTAAAGATCCCATAACACATTTCGGTGTTCGGTGGGTTACGAAAACATGAACAAAACCAGAATAATTCCCGAAGTCGGAATGCAGCTACCTTTATGGTGGGCAAAAAGGTCGCATACGCTAAATCTCACCATTGGTGAACCTGAGAGCTCCAGTCGAGGAACCAACAAACAAAAGAAGAAGAAAGCGTATCGTTTGTCCATGTGCATCAGTTTATTACATGTTTGTGTGTCAGTGTGGATTTGCACAATTTTGTTTTTAGATATGGTTTGTGTGAATGCCGGATGAGCATAATGTTTATCTGTTTGTGGTTGTGTAGAATGTTTTGTTTGTGGTTGTGCAGAATGTGTTCATGTTTGCGTCATCCGGAAACTTTCTTTTTTAATTTGCGTGGTGATGCAACAACATTTTGAAACACTTTCGTGTACACGTGCAACAACATTTTGAAACACTTTCGTGTACACGTGCAGAGCGTTTAGATACTTTGGGGGTGGGTGTACCAAGTTTTGAAGTATTTTTCGTGTGTGCATATTTGTCTTGGTATGACTTGCGTGTGACTGTGCAGATTTTGAGCAATTTTTGCATGAATATGCAAACTTATTTTTTGTTGAAATGTATGGATATGGACATGCAACAATTTTTTTTAATAAGTTTTAATATACTAGCATTGTGGATAAGGATATGCTGATTTTTTTTTTTAGAACCTACATTGAGATATTTTGTGTGGGGATGTGGGATTTCAAGATTATCTTCTTATAGATTATATACACAGAAGTTTCTAATCTCTGTGTGTCTGTGTGCTGGGTGTTTTTCAATCAGAAATTTGAGGAGGATCTGAAGAACCACCAGGAGCACGTGGACAAGATCAAGGGCCTGGCGGAGGAGATCCTCAGCAGCTGTCACCCCAACGCCGTGCGCTTCGTCAAGTACTACCTCACCATCACACAGACCCGGTGGGACCAGGTGTGTATACACGCTGTCGTGCAGGCGCGCGTACATGCAGGCGTGAGAATAACCATGTAGACACATACATACATGTATTCATCACTCTCGTCTCTTGTCTTTTTTTCTTTTAAACTGAGACACGCGCAAATACACACACACACATACACTCACTTATTCCATAGTGCCTATTCCACTATCCCCGAAATAAACGAATACAGGGAAAAAATAAATAAACCACCCACGCACGCACACGCACGCACACCCAACACACCAACAGACACACACACACACACACATACACACGCAAACCTTTCCCTCCTAGTACACATACTCACACTCTCACACTACCACCACCATCACCACATTATACCCACCAACACACAGACACACAACCCACCAACACACACACACACACACACACACCACACACACCACAATACCCCTTCCTCCCCGCACACACACACCACACACACACTACCCTACCCCACCCACCCCATCTCCACCCTCCTCACAAACAACAACCCCCCTCACCACCAACCAACACAACTCCCCCCCACCCTTACCCCACCCCCACCCCCACCACCCCCCACACACCCCACCCTACCCCCCCCCCCCCCCACCCCCCACAAACAACCTCACCCACCCCCATTCCACCCTCCTCACAAACAACAACCCTTCACCACCACCACCCCACAACTCACCCCCCCACCACCCACCCCTCACCCAACACCCACACCCAC
>CM054134.1:56088184-56153184 GCA_028751875.1 Rapana venosa
CCATCCAATGCTGTGTTGACAGGAGCTGTATTCAGAGCTGGGCAAGCTGTCCGAGTCCGAGGACTTCATGAAGATCATGTCCACAGAGGTGAAGGCCAGCCCCAGTCCGGCTCTGAAAAGCGGCAGGTCAGTGTGGTCACCTGCTTACCCGTATCCTTGTCTCCTGTGCTGTGTACCTAAGTCACACACAGTGTCATCTCGGGTTTTTGTGTGTGTTTCAATCTGGTTGAGTGGGTTGATTGAAAGAATGTCTGAAGTTTGCCTTAGGGGGAAATGTATGTCAAACTAACCATAGTGCCTAACCTTTTCACCACCAGCCATCCTGCTTTGCCCAATGGCTACCTGTCAAGTGCTAAGGGAATTCCTAGGCACTGGCACAAACTGGTGTCTTTTAAAAAAAAAATCTTATTAAACAGGACAGTGGGAGTATCACGATGTCACCTTAGTTTGTTGTCACATTTTCAGCACACTGACATTGGCAGTGTGCCATACCTGTTACTACCCTATTATGACATCAGTGCCAAATGGGTTAATTATCCTGTGTTGTGTACATAAGTCACATACGGTGTGATATTTAAAAAAAAATAATTGAATGGGTTGATTGAAAGAATGTCTGAATTTTGATGTATTAAGGGGAAATGTATGTAGACTTTTTCAGATCAGATTCTGTTTGACAGGGTGTAAACATGCAGGTTAACAAAGAAGTTAACACAAACTCTGGGGTCATCCCTTCTACCCCATTTCTCTCTCTCTCTCATGGCATGGTGTAAAGAAGCATTATGCTTATTAGAAGTATTTGTATTCGTATTCTTTATCTGTCTCTTTCACTCATACACACGCACACACACACATAATACATCCATACATACATACATACATACATACATACATACATACATACATACATACACACACACACAAATGCACGCACACACATACACACACACACACACACATACAACCTTATTTCTCTGCTTGCCTGCCTTTCACTCATTCAACCACCCATCCACCCACACACCCACACCCACCACTACCACCACCACCACTACCACCATCACCATCATTATCATCATCATCCCAACCACCACATCAACTACCACAGCCATATGCACCACCACCACCACCACCACCACCACCAACTAAAAACACAGGCCATCCAACTTCATAACCCCCCACAAACTGGATCGTTCATGGCTATATTGGGTGTTGCAGCAACATGCGGCTGAACGAGACGGGCCGCTACAACCCTCGCTACGCCCTGCTGCAGAACAAGTGGCGGACGGTGTCCCGCATGGCCATAGAGAGGAAGAAGAAGCTGCAGGACGCGTACGACATGCTGCAGGAGGTCAGTTCTTTGCTGCAGGCAGCAGTCTGGCTTTTGTGTTTCTTTAGCGTAATCTTGTACGTTTGAAGACATGAATGTGTGATACTACTTCTTCGTCGAACGTGCAGACAGCAACTACTGTTGTCTGTCATTTGAACGAAAATGCATTGTGGTTTTGCTAAGGGCCTTACAAGTTAGGCCCAGTGCATCCGACTTCAGCGTAGGATAAAATTATCTTTTAAGTATCTTTTAAGAAGGGGACGGGATAGCTCAGTGGTCGGAGCACTCGCTTTCCCCCAGCCAAGTTAAGCAGCGTCGAGCGTGGTTACCAGTTGCATGGGTGACCGTTTGCGCGCCTTGGCTTCAGTACAGTTTCCCCAGTTCACCCAGCTGTAAATGGGTACCTGCCCTCTTTAGGGTCAGGGAAGGTAAAGCAGCGAGGGAGAGGAGATGGGCGCCCGCCCTCAATATGCTGGCCCTAGAGAAGTGAGGTCTCTGACGCCTCGCTCCCCTACGACCTTATAGGTTATGGGACTCCTTTACCCTTTACCTTTTAAGTCTTCCTGGAAAATTAAAAAAAACCGGGGCAAGAAGGCAGAAAATAGACAAGAAGGAGGTGACGGAGAATCGGGAAACAAGGCAGAAACAAAATTTCCAGAAAGTAGGGTTGCTGTTTATTTCCTTTTCCTTCCCTGTGTGCAGCTGGAGAGCTTCAAGAACTTCGACTTCGAGCAGTGGCGGGCCAAGTACCTGAAGTGGATCCAGGCCAAGAAGTTCCGCATCACCGACTTCTTCCGCCGCCAGGACAAGAACGGAGACGGCTTCCTCAACCAGGAGGAGTTTGTCAACGGCATGCTGCAGTCCAGTAAGAGCACGCTAGGGCTCGGCACGCACGCGCGCGCGCGCGCGCTCGCGTTCACACACACATACATGTATTCATACATACATACATACATACTTACATACATACATACATACATACATACATACCTTACCGTGCATTACATCAATACATTACATACACACACATGGATTATGTTTGGCAATTATGCAGAATCCTCCATATAATTCAAGCTTAGAATGCGGAACTTTACATTTGCTTGGTAATATTATGACCCTCCATCCGCCTTTTTTTGTCTGTATTTACAGATTAATGCTCCGATATTGTGTATTGTCTCTGCTTGTCTGTCTGTGTCTGCCTTGCTCTTAATTTTTTTTCTCTCTCTCTCTCATTCACTCTCTCACTTATTCTCTCTTCTCCCCCATTACTCTGAGCCCTGTGCATGCATGTATGCGTGTGTATAGTAGGTATACACACGCATACATGAGCGTGCTTTACTCATGTTCCTACATTGTACTATATTTTTGCCTGCAGAATTCCCCACCAACAAGACAGAACTGAACGCAGTTTTCGACATCTTCGACAGAGAGAAGAGAGGAGTCATCGACTACAAGGACTTTGTGGACGCTCTCAAACCGGACAAGGTATGCAGGGTCTTCTCTGTATGGTGGCTTTCAGGAGTTACTTTTATGATAATGCTATGCAACGTTAACACATTGTGTCTTGAAAGGGTTTCGTTTTGTAAATCAAGTCATTGCAAAGTTTTTTTTTATAGGCCTATTGGAAGCAGTATAAGTTTTAAAAGGTGTACGTTTGTTAGTTTAAGCAAAATTTTATTAGTTTAGAACAACGTAGCACCAATGTTGTAAGTTTGTTATAAATAATGAAAATTATGATGATGATGATGATGATGATGATGATGATGATGATACTTGTAGATCTATTGGAAACACTGTAAATCTATAGATTTCATAAGTTTGTTATAGTGATGATGATATAAAAATAACGATGATAATGGCTATTACATCATCATTATCACCATCAAATATCACTATTACTCTTTTTTGTTGATCATTTTCACAGGCTTCAAACTCTCATCCTCAGCAGCTTGAAGCTGAATGACACCAAAAATGTTTACAATAATTATTTTCTTTGAACTAGTATAAGCCACAATCACAACTTGAAAATCCAGCATAACTCGGCCAAGTGCTAAATTTAACCCCTTCCTTTTCACCACGTCCAAGTACGGTCAGTTTCTGCCATAATTAGCACCAACTGGGATGGGATGGATAGCAGCTGAAAGTAAAAAATGTAAAGGTAAAGGAGTCCCATAACCTATAAGGTCGTAGGGGAGCGAGGCGTCAGAGACCTCACTTCTCTAGGGCCAGCATGTTGAGGGCGGCGCCCATCTCCTCTCCCTCGCTGCTTTACCTTCCCTGACCCTAAAGAGGGCAGGTACCCATTTACAGCTGGGGGAACTGTACTGAAGCCAAGGCGCGCAAACGGTCACCCATCCAACTGGTAACCACGATCGACGCTGCTTAATTTGGCAGGGGGAAAGCGAGTGCTCCGACCACTGAGCTATCCCGCCCCCTAGCTGAAAGTAGCTAGGAGGAAACTGACAGCTGTGCAGTGTTTTGCTACTGGTGTCGTGATGTAAACCGAAGGTCTTCTTACTCTTGTGTGCTGGTTCTTCCTGGGAGAGCTGTAATTCAGCAATGTAAACTTGTTTTCAGTTCCGAAACTCTAGCCGGGCGTTGTCGGATGACGAGGTGATACAGGACACCATAGAACTGGAGACTGCCAGCTGCACGTGCCGTAACCAGTTTACAGGTTACAGGGTGGATGAGGGCAAATACAGGGTGCGTGTCCTTTATGTGTGTGTTTTATTTTATTTATCGTTTTATTTATTCTTTTATATCGAGGATAATGGAATAAGCACTTAAGTGCTTTTTTTTTTACATGTAGTCCCCGTGTGTGTGTGGTTTTTGTAAATTTTGTCATGTTCCACCAGCACACAATGGCCTACTCTGACGAAAAGAGGAACAGGATTTAACGTGTGCGCAAGATGTTCTGCGTGCGTTCGCACACGGGGCCTCGGTTTATAGTCTCATCCGAAGGACTTTTGGGATAGTGGTGTGTGTGTGTGTGTGTGTGTGTGTGTGTTATGTGTGTGTGTGTGCGTGTGTGCGTGTGTGTGAGAGTGATGTCGAAGGGGGTGTATTATGTTCTTTTTTTACCTAGAACGTTTCAAGTAAGACTTAAGAGTGTGATTCTGCTGTAAAGTCTGTTAGTATTTGTATGCGTATGATAAACTTGTTTTGATTTGGGTGGGGCGGGGGGTGTTGTTTTTGTTATTTTGAATTCAATAAATAAGGGTTTTTTTCACTTTGTGCAATGACTCAATCGTGACCATGAGAGTCTATATCTGTGCGTAAGTTTGCGTGTACAAGTCTTCAAAATAATTATATCTGTATAATATTATAAATAATCATCTATATATATTATAAATATATATTACATTATAAATAATTATAATGTCTATATAGAGATATATAATTATATCTTACAGGCCTACATTTTGATGTACCTGTCTTTGCATGTGAGAGTATGTATTCATCTCCAAAAGCGTGTGTATGTGTGCACGCACGCGTACGGGGGAGGGGTGTGTGTATGTATGTGTATGTGTGTGCGTGTGTGTGAGAGTATTTACTCATTTGTATGTGTGTGCGTGTGTGGTGAGAGTATTTACTCATTTGTATGTGTGTGCGTGTGTGTGAGAGTATTTACTCATTTGTATGTGTGTGCGTGTGTGTGAGAGTATTTACTCATTTGTATGTGTGTGCGTGTGTGTGAGAGTATTTACTCATTTGTATGTGTGTGCGTGTGTGTGAGAGTATTTACTCATTTGTATGTGTGTGCGTGTGTGTGAGAGTATTTACTCATTTGTATGTGTGTGCGTGTGTGTGAGAGTATTTACTCATTTGTATGTGTGTGCGTGTGTGTGAGAGTATTTACTCATTTGTATGTGTGTGCGTGTGTGTGAGAGTATTTACTCATTTGTATGTGTGTGCGTGTGTGTGAGAGTATTTACTCATTTGTATGTGTGTGCGTGTGTGTGAGAGTATTTACTCATTTGTATGTGTGTGCGTGTGTGTGAGAGTATTTACTCATTTGTATGTGTGTGCGTGTGTGTGAGAGTATTTACTCATTTGTGTGTGTGTGCGTGTGTGTGAGAGTATTTACTCATTTGTATGTGTGTGCGTGTGTGTGAGAGTATTTACTCATTTGTATGTGTGTGCGTGTGTGTGAGAGTATTTACTCATTTGTATGTGTGTGCGTGTGTGTGAGAGTATTTACTCATTTGTATGTGTGTGCGTGTGTGTGAGAGTATTTACTCATTTGTATGTGTGTGCGTGTGTGTGAGAGTATTTACTCATTTGTATGTGTGTGCGTGTGTGTGAGAGTATTTACTCATTTGTATGTGTGTGCGTGTGTGTGAGAGTATTTACTCATTTGTATGTGTGTGCGTGTGTGTGAGAGTATTTACTCATTTGTATGTGTGTGCGTGTGTGTGAGAGTATTTACTCATTTGTATGTGTGTGCGTGTGTGTGAGAGTATTTACTCATTTGTATGTGTGTGCGTGTGTGTGAGAGTATTTACTCATTTGTATGTGTGTGCGTGTGTGTGAGAGTATTTACTCATTTGTATGTGTGTGCGTGTGTGTGAGAGTATTTACTCATTTGTGTCCGTGCGTGTGTGTGAGAGTATTTACTCATTTGTGTCCGTGCGTGTGTGTGAGAGTATTTACTCATTTGTATGTGTGTGCGTGTGTGTGAGAGTATTTACTCATTTGTATGTGTGTGCGTGTGTGTGAGAGTATTTACTCATTTGTGTCCGTGCGTGTGTGTGAGAGTATTTACTCATTTGTATGTGTGTGCGTGTGTGTGAGAGTATTTACTCATTTGTATGTGTGTGCGTGTGTGTGAGAGTATTTACTCATTTGTGTCCGTGCGTGTGTGCATGTGTGTTACAACAGTTCGGAGAGAAGCAGAAGATCGTGTTGGTGCGGCTGCTGAACAAGACAGTGATGGTGAGGGTAGGGGGAGGCTGGGTGCCACTGGAAGAATTCGTCTCCAACAATGACCCCTGCAAAGGTCAGATCAAAGTCTCCCTCTCTCTCTCTCACCTTTCTCTTCCCTTTTCTCCCCCATCTCTGCCCCCCCCCCTCCCTCACTCCTACCCCACCCCTACTTTCTCGATGATGCAAAAGCGCACATACAGACAAAAACATAGCTCAAGTTAGGGATTATAATTATACTCGTGCACGGCCATAACAGTGCTAGATTGCCTGTAAGCAAAGTATGCAGGCTGGGAAGATGTATTCATGCACCCGGCTGTGTGCGTGCTTGAGACATTGTGCACACACACACACACTTCCGCGCACAAATACACACACGAACATAAATACACACACACACGCACACACACACACACACTAATTCACATATGCCACACACTAGATGACGCTACACCACATATAATGGCTGACTCTGTCTGTTCCTTTCCCCCTTCACTGTCTCTCTCTCTCTCTTCTCTCTCTCTCTCTCTCTCTCTCTCTCTCTCTCTCTCTCTCTCTCTCTCTCTGTGTCTCTCTGTGAAAGACATTAAGAAGTTGACATAAGATAATTATTGGATTGTGTGCTCCGTTTGATAATACAGGGTCAGTCTGTCCACCCATTATCTATTACGTTTTTGCATACGCGCATTCATAATCGGTCATGTATACAAAACCCATTCAGGAACTCGCTTGCACAAACCAGACACACACACACACACACACACTCACACTCATGCAGACAGACAGACAGACAGACAGAGAGAGAGAGAGAGAGAGAAGAGAGAGAGAGAGAGAGAGAAATCGTTCACATTTTTTAAGATACAGCAGAATGTAATCTTTAGCAAAATTACTGATTAAATGTGCTTGTTGTTGAGTTTTCTGTACAGAAGGAATTCAGGTAAGTACATCAAAAGTGTACGAACATTTGTACTATAAAACATTCATTTCTCAAACGGCATTTCATGAATATTATCATTTTTAGTGTGTGTGGTTGGATTATTGCAGGGATTTCCAGGTCTTGTCTTGTTCACATTTATTTACCTACCATCTCTCGTGTCCTCAGAACTGGTGTGTTTCATATTCTGATTGATTCACACCGACGTCTTTGTGCCGTGCGCCAGTTGATCCAGTAAAATTCCGATTCGTTCACTTTGCAAAGTGTGATGATAATAATAATGATAATGCATACATGTATACACCTGTCCAGTCTTGTCAAGACTGTTTACACGGAGCTACAGACGGCTCATTGACACGCATGCACGCACATACAGAGAAATACACACACTCATACACACACATACTACTACTACTCTTCATTCTCCTACCACTACTTTGACTACTATTGCTACAAAAACAGTCATACGTGTTTATGTTCCAAACGCTCCGCGCCTAATAAAGCCCGTTTGGAAAAAAATGGTGCAGAATGACACTTTAAGGAAAAGTTATGAACAAAAAGAGCATACTACAAAAAAGATCGTCTTGTTAAAAAGCTGATGCAGCAGTTCAGTGGGTACTTAAAAAGAGGACGGGAATCAAGAAACCTGATGATAGATTATGAAAAAAGACAATAGTAGTAACTCGATGAATTTATCCAAATATGTCCAACTTTAAGACACATCTGAGCATTCAGTTCAAGGTTTAATGCTGTGCTTGTTGCTTTGCTTCTTTCAATTTCTTCTTTGCAGTTTGATTTTTAGTTTTGTTTTGTTGGGTGACTGTTTTTGCAAGCACCTTAAATGCCGATTCACTCCAGAAACGGAGCAGTGATTCGGATGACCGCCATTTTGACGTAGAGATGAAAAGGGCTTATGATAATGCCATTGCTTGGATTTTGTTTCGTATTTTTCAGATCATTCAGGTTGATATGGCATTGTAGTCGTTCTCAAACTTTACTTTGTAGAAAACTCATTTTTATTTTTTCTTGATATGTTTTCTCCAACTCCCACAACAGTAGCATAATTCATTCCCAAGACGTGTATGACACGTTAAGCTACTGCCAGTTTCATCTTTTTCATGACACTTCTTTCTCCACTGCCAGTTTCATCATTATCATACTCTTTCATTATCATACTTTTTTTAAAAGACATTGTTCTTTCTCCACTGCCAGTTTCATCATTATCATTTTTTAAGACATTGTTCTTTCTCCACTACTATTTTTTTAAGACATTGTTCTTTCTCCACTACTACTCTTTTTTTTTAAAAGACATTGTTCTTTCTCCACTGCCAGTTTCATCATTATCATACTCGTATCCACTGCCAGTTTCATCATTATCACTCTTTTTTTTTAAAGACATTGACACTTTTTTTTAAAAAGACATTGTTCTTTCTCCACAGATCAGTGCTTCTAAATTTAATTCTGATACCATAATTGCCTGAGGAAGAAGAGACTATATATATTCTGCCTCACTGATTAGTAGAATGTCCAATGTTATCATACATTTCAACGTATTGAAGTATCAGACCTACATGAAAGTCCTATGCAAGCAGAGTCCAATGCTGATTGACATGTTGACGCCATGTTTTTAGGTTTCTCCTATGATGACCTGGAGGACAGTAAGTGGGGAACGACGTGTCCCTCTGTGACCCATTTTTCTTGTTTTCAGGCTGTTGGTTTTACAAGGTTTCATTGCAGCTTTAACATTTCCTTCTCTTTTGGCATTTATGATAAAAACAAATCTAACCATTTTCCTCATTCCTATTTTTTACATCCCTGTTTTCCCTCCTCTTCAGTTTGTCGTACCTAACGGTTTTTTCACTTTTCATTTTCTCATCATACTCCCTGCAAATGATAATCAGGGTTTGTTCTATCACATCTAATCCCATCCTCTTCGCCAGTATATTAATTATATCCATTCCTTTGGTTTTTGACAGCAGAGTGACGGAATAACTGTCCCCCTTTTGTGACATAACCGGACTTGTCTAATAACGCTTTTGAGAGGGAGTTTTATTAGTTGCTTTAACGTTGAAGTTTTCTTTTGTCTTTCTTTTGTCGTGGCCCGTGCTTTGTGTCTGTTGGCCTGTACGTACGTGATGTGTATGTATGTATGCATGCCTTGTTGTTCAGCCAAGGGGAGGACTAATCTTGATCTGCGAGATATGTTGGATGACTCCACCTCGCACTCCCCCAACTCCTCTTTCACCGGCACTCGCCGCAGCAGTACAGGGCGAGTTTCGCCTTTCCCCGCCTCCGGGAAACGGCGAACAAACGATGCTGGCGGCTACGCTTCCTCCACGTCATCAGGTACTGCTGCAGCTGTTGCTGCTGCAAGGAGTGTGTCAGGCTCATGTGCGGCTAGTCACCCATGTAGAGTCGCCCCAACCCTTCTCTCACAGCTAGCTTTTTGCTGTGAAGGTTTGAGTTCCACCAGCGTTTGTCACCTGCTAACTCAACAGCTTTTGATTCTATTGTAACAGAGTAGATATATTTGATCTGCCATAACTTCTCAGCTACAGCATGAACAGGGAGGATATGGCCTCTAAGAAAGAGGAGGCATAAATATTTCATTTTACCGACGGCATTTAACCACCATCCAAGGAAATAGGGGACTGCACAATTTGCAGGTGCGTCACAACAGCACAGTATGAACAGGGAGGATATGGCCTCTAAGAAAGAGGCTCCATAAATAAGTACATTTTAATAATAATAAATGGAACTTATATAGCGCTATATCTTGCAAAGACAAATCAAAGCGCATGCATTCGACCTAATCTTACAGTCATACAACCAATGACAAATATCAATAGTTCAAACAGATATTACAAACATGGACCAAGTCAATGATCGCATAGGCAAAGTGCAAACAGGGGATTGTATTCAACCACCACCCAAGGAAACAGAGCGCTGCACAATTTGCAGGTGTGTCCCAAACACGTCGCTCTGATCACATGGGAGGTAATCAAGTTATCGCACCATCACACTATATTTAAGTTATCCTGCAACTGGAACAGTTAAGCCTGCGCCCCACTTATTCCTCATGCTTCATGAAACTGATTTAAGATGAAAGAAAGCAGATCAGTTATAACTCATAAACTAAACGAGTGCCAACTATTTAGGAGAATTTAATGTTTGTTCATTGGAAATAGAATGTTTAGATAATGTTCTTTAAGTAAAAGGAAAATAGAAATTTGTGCGTAAGTTTGGATGTGTCTTCTGACACAGTATGCTCTTTACTACCCAGGTTCCCTGATTTACAAACATAAAATGATCAACCCGTGCCTCCCTTTAAGGCATATTCGTTGATGATGCACTGATTAAGATTATTTAGGTGCATGTATTAGACAATCTGCATACCTTAGCATGGATGATACCAGTACGCTTTGGCACGTGCATGACATGTAGCTATTCCACGTGGTCCACTTCCTCCAATTTTACATTCAGTTACTGCACAGCATGTCCAATATTAGTGGTTAAGGAATCCTATTTTTGAAGAAAGCGTATGAATACATACTTCTGCTTTAAGTATCTACATGCTTGCAAAGATAGGCTGTGTATGTATGCATGATCCTTAAAGACAGCCTTACAACGCATGTACAGTGCAACGTTTACAGACTTTTACTCTCAGGTTGGCCATAAAATGTGTAACTGCGTTTATAACACACACACGCGCGTGCGCGCGCGCACACACACACACACATGCACACACACACACACACACACACACACAGCGCGTGCACCTTCAGTGCACAGAAAGTCTTGTTCCACCTACAATGTCTACGAACATAATCACCTTTAGACTGCCATCGAGAATAAGCGTTTGATACAACATATCACACACACACACACACACACACACACACACATGCACACCATTTTCAACAGTTGATACTTTTTGCTCATATGTAACTTCTGATAACTAAATCAAATTATTTTTCCTCTGAATTTTATTTTGTTCACAAACACTTATGGATTTACTATGTGGGGTTTAGGTTTTGTTGTTGTTTTTTTTAGTTGAAGCGTGTATCATCCGCGAACACAGTTGTTCTCGTAGGTCACCTAAACAAATCAAAGCCCACAATAAAAACAAAATGCAAATGCTTGTTCCACCAAAGGAAAGCTTATACAGTGTTAAAACTAAAGAGACCCTCAAAAGTGTTACATCTAAAATTGAAAAAAACAAAAAAGAGCCCACGCGTTTACTTAAAACAAGCCCCTCTTCTTCCCTCCGCGTCACTTGTAGTCGCCCTTCTCAAATTATCTCCTATCGTATCCACTTAGCTCCCTTACACTATTGCCCAGAGTTGTTGTCGGCAGCATGTGACATTTTGCCGACAGTTTTTTGTGTGTTTTTGTTATTGTTGTTGTTGTTTTCCCGAACACAAAAGAGCACTTTTGTTTTGGGGGATATGTTTTGGTGTGAGTAAACATGCGTGTTTGTTTGCGAAAGCCTGCGCTGAATTAACAGTATGCATTAACTATATATAACATAGCGTTGTGTGTGCTGCGTGCTTTGAGTGTGTTGGTATTGCACTGGTTTGGGCGACCTCACTGTATTAACATGTCTTGGTAACGGAGGGCTTGATGCGGCGGGAGGTGCAGCAAAGGTGATGGATGGATGCATGCTTTGCAGAGCTGGTAACCCATACGTATGAAAAGACACAAATAAGGCAATGCTCAGCATGCGGTATATATATCGTGCGGTGCTTTTCAACGCTAATAGGTTTTTTTGCCATCACATGAAGAGGATCAAGCTGGCCTCGATGGCTGGAGGATAAATAATTGCCGTTTTTCTTACCCTCGTTTCCACATTGTTGTAGATGGTATGGTCAACGCTTTTCCGGTCTTGAAACGCACGGAAATTGAAATGAAAATTAGTTGACTGACACTTTGAAACAACAGAGGAGATCGGGTCTGAAGGAAAGAGACCACGACAATGGACATTTGATCTCCCCCCTTTTCTTAATTTACATGCAAGGAATTTGTCAGGTCCTTTGGTCCATGTACACCCAGGGAGTGAAAGCGAAGTTTGCTTAGATGTAAAGAGTGGTCAGTGGGTGACACGTATTTCCTCTGTCTACTTGGTATTTCTGGTGTTCCTCCGAGAGGAATTCTCTATCTCAGAGTTGCTTGAAAAATCTTTCTTGCATCCGTATCGTGAGTGCCAGTCTATTGACCTTGCCAAAGCTTTTATCTGCTTTCAGTTTTGACATCAACCTTCCTTTGGAGGATCTGAAACAAAAGTGAGCTAAGTTTTAAATTATCTAAATTTTGCTGTAAAAAATCTACACTTCCCAAAATGCATAAGAAAGTTACTATTTCAGTTTCGATCATTGCTTCAGTTACGAACGTGTTTTGTTTTAATCCACACTTTCCATGTTAAAATTTCTCTTTCGGTTTTACATCTGATTCATGTTGGAGAAAAAGTCTCCTAGATCGAATTGGTAGTAAGTGGTAAAAACTACAGAGAGTGTTTCTGAAGTTTTGTCTCGTCGTTCTAGCCTACTTCTTCTGTTCCTCCCTGTCAGATTTGTAGTGGCTAGTTTGGATGCTCAGAGCTATGGCCATCTTTGCTGTTTGCGCCATAGTCATCAGTTTTCAGTGTTACTGTGCAGGACTTGCAGACAGTAATGAACCGTCAGTGAGTTTTCTTCTTGACTAATAACAAATTTATCTTTTTGTTCTTGCCCTGAGAAAAATGACCGTGTTTGATCCTCTTCATGAAGTGTTAAGACAAGATGACCAATATACTTACGGCCACGCTTTGGTCACTCGTTCTCATATCCGGCTTGAAAAGCATGCTCATGTAAACGGTCGTCATTTGACGACACGGATAACCATATATAACCTTCCAGATAATCCACACAATAACTATAACCACCTGGAAACGTCCACCATCAAAATTGCATGCTCTGCCAGAGTAATCCTTTGCGAATCGCCTTCAAACATATCGTTGACCCGGCCGCACGAACGACAGCACGAAACCAGTTCTCCACTGCATGGCTGCTACAGCACGTAGCGAGGTGATGGCACAAGGCTACGACCGTAGTCGGGATGGCAGCGTCCGTAGCCAGGCGTAGCCAGTACGTCTGGAAAACTAGCTGCCCTGTAGCTGTAGTCGGGATGGTGTGGTGAGGGCATGCAGTAGGCCTGGCTGCAGGCATCAGCATCATCGTCAGGGAGAGGCAGGGGTGAGTCAGTGTCAGGTGGTGATGATGGCAGGGTGTGTGTGTTCCAGCAGGCAGCGGCGAGTCGTCCTTACGCCGAAGCCGTATCACCTCCTCTATGATCAATCTCTCCAGTAACTCCTCCTCCTCTCTACAGCGAAACCCTGACTATGGTACGTTTCTTTGACTAATCCTCTACCCCCCCCCCCCCCACTCCTCTTCCTCTTCCTTCTCCTCCTCCCCCTCTTCTTCCTCTTCTCCTCTTCTTCCTCCCCTTTCTCTTCGTAGTCTTCACCTCTTCTTTTTTTCTCTTCACTTTCTTCCCCCTTTTTTTTTCTTCATCCTTATCTTCTTTTGTTTTCTTCCTCTTTCTCCTCCTCCTCGCCGTCGTCTTTTCCTTCTCTCCTTCCCCTTCTCCCCGATTTTTCTTCGTTCACTCTTCATTTTTTTTAAAATCCGATATTATTTAGTTTTGTCTGTATTTCCCCCCCGTGTTGTCTGGTAAGAGTGTGTGGGTTCAGGCTGAAGGTATTTCTCTGTGTTCTGAAAGTGTGCTGTTTGACAGTTTTTTGAGTTCTTTAACTTTCACAAACACAGAGTTTTGGACTAACCTGACAATCATTCTAGAGGTAAGTATGGGCAAAAGGGAAGGGCGAGGGAAATGAGAGAATTACAATTATTATACGAAAATCCGATTTTTTTCTTTATGTGAAGACAGAGGTGACTTGGTGTTCAATGTGGTCAATATAAACACCTTAAGGACAGACTTCAGCTTACGTACTCTCAGAAAAAAAAGCCCCTGTTGCGATTTGACAGCGTTACAGTATTTAGCCAGAAAGGTAAGATGTACACTTAGTAATATAGTTTGAACGAAAATATGTGATGAAAAAAAGCGACCCGTGATACATATAAGAAATCATCAGGAAAAAAAAAAGAAATAGATTCATAACTAACTGAAAAGAGATTTTTTCTCTCTAGATTTAAGTTCATTCTCTCTCGGTCTGCCTCTGTCTGTCTGTCTGTCTGTCTGTCTGTCTCTCTCTCTCTCTCTCTCTCTGTCTTTCTGTCTCTGTTCGACTGTCTGTCTTCGTCTGTCTGTCAGTCGGTCCATCTGTCTGTCTCCTCTCTCTCTCTCTCTCTCTCTCTCTCTCTCTCTCTCTCTCTCTCTCTCTCCTTCTCCTCTCTTTCTCTCTCTCTCTTTCTCTCTCTCTCTCTCTCTCTCTCTCTCTCCTCTCTCTCTCTCTCTCTCTCTCTCTCTCTCTCTCTCTCTCTCTCTCTCTCTGTCTTTCTGTCTCTGTTCGACTGTCTGTCTTCGTCTGTCTGTCAGTCGGTCCATCTGTCTGTCTCCTCTCTCTCTCTCTCTCTCTCTCTCTCTCTCTCTCTCTCTCTCTCTCTCTCTCTCCTCTCTCTCTCTCTCTCTCTCTCTCTCTCTCTCTCTCTGTCTAAGAGAAGTAGATCCTAGCTGTGCAACAGAACGTTTACACCAGGAAATCTGAGATCATAATCTAGTCGCCTTAGTAGCGCCTTACTAGTTCTGTTCGCTTGATATATATACAATGTTATTACGATAACTAGCAACGCTTGTTTATATGCTACTCATATTACTTTGTTGTTGTTAATGTTAATATATCACTGTGCAATATTATGTAAGTATGATATGCATTTGAAAATTGGGCCTTAGACCCAATTTGTCTTTAATGTAGGCGTTTTAGTTTTTTTAAGTTAAAGTGGTGTCTAACCTTCCTGTGATTTTTAGAAGAAATAAAATGTTTGTAGTATTTTGTAATCGTGCAGATTCATATGCTTACTGATAGAAGTTGTTACGATATGTACTGTTGTCATGATTATATCATTGCTTTGTTTGTTATTGCTTGATTCTCATTACGTGTTGCCTATATTTGGAACGGTGTATTTTACGTTACAGGAGGGTATGTGTGTGTGTGAAAGAGAGAGAGAGAGAAAGGAAAATGTGTGTGTATGTGTGTGCCACGAAGAGAGAGAGAGAGAGAGAGAGAGAGAGAGAGAGAGAGAGAGGCGCACCGGGTGGGTGGGGTGGGGGTGGGTGGGTGGGTATGGATGCTTTTGTCATAAGGTTTTAAATGTATACAGTATAATACAGACTGGCTGACACTCAGACACAGTATGTACCTGGTGTTTAAACGGATGGGTGCACGCAAGATACATTCTATAATTATGGACGTTTGTACGAGATTAGTCGACACAGTTATATTCTGTGTGTTTATATTGTTTAGGTATGGTGGTTAGAACGTCGATTTTGTTATATGACGGCTATCTGAAAGCGCCGGTTCCAGTCGCTCACTGAGGTGCCTGTTTGCGGGAACCATTTCCCCTGGAATCAACAGTGGGTATGACTCCATTCCCCTGTAAGCCCTTCGGATTAGACTATAAACCCAGCTTCCATTTGCGAACGCACGCAATGCGTCTCTTGCATACGTTGAAAATGAACTATTTTTTTCGTAGAAGAGTACACCAGCTGTGATTGTGCAATAGATGACACAGTCATAGTGGTATAAGTTACACTCTGTTGATTTAAAGAGGGATGGGTTCCGACAGGTTTTACTTGTCTAAGACACACTGCTGGGGTGTGCATATAGAGATTAGCTGCCGTAAATGCATGTCGTGTGTGTATCATTTCTTTGGGGTGAATGTATTGTATAGTGTATTATCTGTTGTCGAAACCAGCCAACGAAAACAGATGGAGTGTGTGTGTGTGTGTGATGTTTGACGCAAGGGAATGTAAATATGACACAGTATATGATTTATACGATATTATATATATATATATATATATATATATATATATATATATATATATATATATATATATATATATATATAATATGTATGTATATGTTGTTTGACACAAAAGACTGTAAATATGCTGCAGTATATGAATGAATGTGACTCAATATATACAAACTAGCTCACACAAACAAATGCTCTTTGTGTGTGCTGTTTGACACAAAGGAATGTAAATATGACACAGTATATACTATATGACACATTACACACAAACCATCTGACGCAAACAGCTGTTGTAATGTAAATATGACAGTATATTATACACAAACCTTCTGACGCAAACAGCTGTTGTAATGTAAATATGACAGTATATAATATATGTCACATTATACACAAACCATCTGACGCAAACAGAAGTTGTGTTTGCTGTGTGACCTTATGGAATGTAAATATGACATGGTGTATAAATGTATATGACACAATATACACAAACCATCTGACGCAAACAGAAGTTGTGTTTGCTGTGTGACCTTATGGAATGTAAATATGACATGGTGTATAAATGTATATGACACAATATACACAAACCATCTGACGCAAACAGAAGTTGTGTTTGCTGTGTGACCTTATGGAATGTAAATATGACATGGTGTATAAATGTATATGACACAATATACACAAACCATCTGACGCAAACAGATGTTGTGTGTGCTGTGTGACCTTATGGAATGTAAATATGACACGGTGTATAAATGTATATGACAACAATATACACGAACCATCTGACCCGAACAGATGTTGTGTGTGCTGTTTGACAGAAGCGGACCTAGAGATGCAGCGGTACCACCGGCAAAGAGCTGGTATTAGAAGCTAACTGATGTGCACCCTGTATTTTCTCTATGTATACATACGATTATACAACTGTGGCATAATTATCCATCCCTTCATGTTGCTGACCCTGTAGTTACCGCTTTGCTCATTTTCATTTTCATTTTCATTTCAGCCCCGCCAGTAGACCGGTGCTGTAACCCTGACATTTGCTGATGTAGCTGTAGTACTTGTTGTTTTGAGTTTGCCGTGGATTTTTTTTGGTGTTATATCGATCGGTCTGGTAACTTACTGGCCAGTCTGCGTGGGTCTCTGTTGTGCAAACCTGGTTTTTAATTTTACTTGCTTAGGTCTCTCTGTGTGCATAATGTCTTTTAAGATCATTGGGGTGTCCTTATCTCATGAAGTCATATTCTAGAAACAAGAAAAAGGGGAATGAATGGACAGTACCAGTAGGGAATTTGTCAGTGCATTACTTTTTCTTTTCTCAATCCCATTAGCTCAACTAGGCCCCTGTGACCAAGGGGAAATCTCGTGAAGCGACTGTAGTTGATAGTAATGCCACCCTCCGAAGATTCTTTTCGAAAGGAAAACGAGAACAAGAATTTTTAACAAAAGACTTTGATTTATCAGTGAAAGAGTGAAAAAAGGCCTTTTAGTCAGAAACGTATGAAGGATACTAAGCAAGGCTTTCTTCAAACAGAGACGCAGAGAAACAGAGAATCTAAGGGCTGATGCTTGGCCAGCAAAGGGCTTCGTTTTCGCTCTGTGAAATCCTCCTGTTCTCTAGCTCATTTTTAGAATTTAGAAGCTGATTGGTAGGTCTGCTGGTGTACTGATCATGACAGCTCAGGCTGTTTCTGGGACTCTGACAAACACACTATGCTTTTAGCTTTGTGTAGATCAAAGCAGGGATGAAATCAAGAGAACAGAGAAAGAAAAGTCCAAAGCCATACATAATGTATTTATTGCTATTACCTTAGCAAAGGCCTGCACTTATAATTGCGAGAAGCACTAGTACTGCAATAACAGACCGCGTCGATGTATCAAAGATGTTAAGGTTAAAAAGGAAATTCTCGTTTCATAAAAGCAGCTCTTTTCTACTTGGGGTGACAAAGAGAGTGATGCATATGTCATAGCTTAAGTTATAGAGATGTACACTTTCTGACCTAAGCCTCGATACATAACGGTAAAAGGCGAGAAGACGTAAACTTTCCTGACCTCAGTCTCCAAGTGTGAAGTATTCTCGACATTCTGATTTGTCACGGTAAGCAGATGATAAAATGACCACCTGTTTTATTATTTATAGGCTCTTCTTTGTTCGCATAAAAGCAATTTTACCTAGTTCGGCATGTTATGTCAGAGATTTAGTGACCCGTCGTCAGTCCTGTTCCCAGCTTCAAGTAGGTGCCAACAGCATTGGAAAGAACTCGCTGCCAATGTTTAACATTTGATTAAGCAGGAGAGTTCTATAAGTGGGAAACAAGTCAGAACATAAGGTTTCTTTCTTAAGCAGGGGGGAAAGAAGTGTGGAACAAATTTTTAAAGAGAGAGACTTCGGGGACAAAATCTAGAAGCACTTTTACTGTTTGAAGCGCTCGCTCTGTTCAGGAGGACAAGTAATCTTGAAAATGGGAGTACGTTTAATGCCATGAATAATGAAAACGTTGTCAGTCGAAGTGCCCGTAACAGGCACTGTGAAGTGACTTGCGAATGGTGCATAATTTACACCTCTGATTTCTGTTTTTAAGTACTGCACCCAACTCTACTCTCATGATCAGTTCTCGGTATCAGGGCTTTTTTCAGGCACTGAGACTGTCTTTGTTCCTTTATGATACTATGAAATAGTAAACCTAGTATCAGCATTGCACGTTTCATCCCAGTTTGACTAAAATGAAGCTGAATGTCAAAGTCCTTCAAATGAGACTATAAACCGAGGCTCCTGGTGCGAATGCATGCAGAACATCTTGCGCACACGTTGAAAATCCCTTCAGCCTTTCGGAAGATAGGCCATTGCGTTCCGGTAGGAATAATAACATTTTTAAAAACGCTTGCACTGTCGGAATGCGGCTACCTAAATGATGGGGATAAAAACGGTGGCATACGCAAAAATCTCACCCTTGGTGAATCTCGGAGGTGTATCCGAGGAACGACAATAAAAAGAAACCCGTCAAACCTGTTGTCATTCATTACATCTGTCCTTGTATTTCGTGTCTTGTGTTATAACAACGTCAGGGGTAGCCACCACTTGAGACTCCACTTTAAACGCTGGAACTTAAGGAATATAGATCATTGTTTAGATGCACTTGACACGCATAAGCATGGAAAGGTCCACTTACTTGTCGGTAGTTTTATTAACAATAGGGTATTGAAGGAAATTTTGCAACCCGTTGCAGTTATAATAGATAGTCATCATCAGTTGAGGTACTGGGTTAACCCAATCGTAATCATCGATATAGGCATTTCTAAAATCTGCTCTGCATGTTTTGAGAGAATTTTACAATTAATATAACTTTACAATAATATATTTATTTTCTTCTTTGAGATCGGGTACTTATTTTGCATATAACATAACTACCTCATCGACATCATCATATGCAAATCTGTATGCAGCTATATTAATTATCGAAGACTAAAATAATGCAAATTGATCAATTATCTCGAAACTGCAAGGGTCGTTTAAACATAACCATCACTATCTCTCTGATCTGGGTTTCTTCTAACGCTGTCATCATCTACAATATGAAAGAAACGTCTTTTAATCAAAGGACTGGTGGGAAAAGGTAAACTCTATAGAGGGTTTGAATTTTTTTTAAAGAAAATAAAACCAGAAAAAAACAAAGGGAGCAAATTGGTAAAGTGTGTGGGATGCAGATTTTGCTTACAATAGGTGGGTAAGTTTTCCTAACAACTAGACCCTAGTTGTGGTTACAAAAGTAATCAAAATAACGAACGTACTTGTGGCCGTGTTCCAGACCAGTTATCAAGATTTATCATTCTAAAACATATCTTTTTTGTTTGTTTATCGTTTTGCTTTAAAAATGGACTGATTGGGGGGAAAGCGCTTGTGGTTGTGGGGACTGTTGTTATCAAATCGTTTAAGCGCAAGCAATGGTTTTGTTCTTTGGCTGTGATATCTTCTTAACGGCTGATCGTTACGTTTTGGATAAATAACTATGTTGCTCAAGAAACAAAAAAAAATTAAGCTTATTCAAAGCAAAAGTTCTGATACTTTTATTCCTTTCCTCTACCTCCGTAACTGCGTTGTCAGAATTGCATCTACCGAATTCCTCTAAAAGGTCGGTTTTTTATAGGTAGTTGACGAAGTTTAGATTAGGAACTCTCTTTTTGATTGTTAAAAAAGACGGCTAGATAGCAGAGTTAGGTGCATTTTGTTTTCTTTGAATGTGTACAAAATTGATAAGGATCCCATTACACCGAAGAGGTATAAAAAAAATCTGTAGTTTTGATTATAAAGCGATGAAAGAAGTTTTACTCTGTGGTTTAATAGTTTTTGTTCAAAGTTTTAAGTACTTGCTGGGGAGAGAGAGAGAGAGAGAGAGAGAGAGAGAGAGAGTGTGTGTGTGTGTGTGTGTGTGTGTGTGTGTGTGTGTGTGTGTGTGTGTGTGTGTGTGTGTGTGTGTGTGTGTGTGTGTTGCAGTTCTAAGTGATCGGTGTCATACGTTAATGTTGCAATTCGTAGAAATCTTTTTACAAACCAAGGTCCATTTTGTTTTGCTTGTGAATTCCTTTTAGATAGGGGATCATTTAGGACGCGTGTGGTTTAAAACCGCAATCATCTGATTGTTTATTTCTGGTTTGCCTCTACTTAAACTCATTTCAGTTTCAGCTTATTTTTTATGATTTCTTGCACGCATTGTCTGTTATTTTCTTCTAGGTTTCTTGCACTTAACTTTCAGGATTTATATATCATTTTTTTCCTTAATTCATTTTAGAATTATTGCTCAAGATTTTTTCAACAGTAGTGGTTCGAGCTATATTTCCTGTCCTAATTGTTCTTTTTGTGTGTTTTTCTTCTTCCTCGTCGACCTCTTCTTCTTTTTCTCCTCCTTCTCCTTCTCCTTCTCCGCCTTCTCCTCCTTCCTCCTCCTTCCTCCTCCTCCTCCTTCGCCTTCTTCTGTTTATTCTTCGCATTCTTCCTCGTTGCACTCTTCTTCTTCGCATTCTTCACATTCTTCTTCTTCGTATTTTTTTTAATTGGCATTCTTCTTCTTCTCCTCCTCCTCCTTTCTGTTTATATATACCGACCTATCTTTCTATATCTGTATATGTATGTGATTTTTTTCATTAACTGCCATATAAGATATCTTTAACTTTGATTTTCCTTGTGTGTGTGAGTGTGTTCATTTTGTGTAACAGTGCTCAATGTACGTGTTATTTTCCTTGGCAAGGAGAGAGTAGAGGTCTAGCTTTTAGTTCCAGCTGCCAACGACCTTTCCTCCGCCCTTGTTGTCTGTCCCTGACTGAAGGAAGGAATGTATACCTGTTACTAGTAGTAGGCTACTCTTTCTATGTAGTCCTCGGCTGTGCCATTTTAGGCAGTACAACTTTAGCTAGGCTAGGGCTTTTAAAAGTCGTTTCAGATGCTTTTGTTTTAGTGTGTGTGTGCGTGCGCGCGCGTGTGTGTGTATGTGTGTGTGTGTGGTGAATAGTGGAGGTAACTTAACTTGTCGACACTTTGACCAAGCATGGCTGTTTGACCCTCTGTCCCTCTGTCTGCTGTCTGTCTGTCTGTGTCTCAGTGTCTCTCTCTTTGTCTGTGTCTCTGTCTGTCTGTTTTGTCTGTCTGTCTCTCTCTTCTCTCTCTCTCTCTCTCCTCTCTCTCTCTCTCTCTCTCTCTCTCTCTCTCTCTCTCCTCTCTCTCTCTACCCCCTGGTATGTGTTATTAGTATGTTAGTAGAGTAGATATGACACACGACTTTGCTGATCTTATTCTTTGCTTTGAATATTGTTATATTTATATATATATATATATATATATATGCCACACGACTTTTGCTGATCTTTATTTCTTTTGCTGTTGAAAGTCTTGTGTATATTTACTATTCAATATTTTATTGTCTCGCTTCTCGGGATAAAGGAGGGAGGGCGGTGGAGGGTAAATGTTTTCCCGCTTTTCTTTTCCTGTTTAAACCCAACCAGTTGTATATTTGCAGCAGTTCTTATGTTTTAAAAATGAATGGTTGGATTACTATACTACATCAAAGAATCCATATTTGATAGCAGTCAAACATCAACCCGTATGTTTTTTAACAGAAAATTTCCTCAAAAATTTCGCACTCCATAGAATTGTGGGACTGACTATTCTGTGACCTTTCTCGCCAGGGTCCACGGGAAACCTCGCGGGTCAAAGGTCAAGGACACCCAGGACGCCGGTGTCGTCGTCAGCGACGTCGGGCGGTCGCCGCACGCCCACGGCACCATGGAGCGGCGGAGGTCAGGGGTCACGACCCCGCGGGCCACCACCCCCACCGTGGCCTTCGGCTCGGGCGTGCCCCGCTCCCGCCCCACCACCCCCAACTCCTTCTCCACGCCCCAGCGCCGCAGCACCACGCCCTCGGGGCGTACCACCCCTTCAGGGCGCACCACGCCAACGGGGCGCAGCACCCCTTCGGGGCGCACGACACCCACGGGGCGTACCACCCCCACCCGCCAGCTGGGCCCCCACCCCGCCACCTCCTCCGTCACCACCCGCCATCGGAAACTGCCCAATGCCCCGACCGCTGCTTCCGCCACTCACCACCACCCCTCGCTCCTCCTCCTCTTCCTCTTCTTCCTCGGGCCATCACAAACATCACTTTCCTGATTTGAAGTACTGAGAGAGAGGAGAGAGAGAGAGAGAGAGAAGAGAGAGGAGGAGAGAGAGAGAGAGAAGAGAGAGAGAGAGAGAGAGAGAGAGTGTGTGAGTGAGTGTGTGTGTGTGTGTGAGTGGTGTGTGTGTGTGTGTGTGTGTGGTGTTCAATAGGACGAGGTGTGTGGGGATGCAAGGTAAGCTGGTCATCTGGAGCTGTGCTGTGTCAGAGAAGTGTGGATTAAGGAAGGCCACTGGTGGCTCAGTTCCAATAGTGGCCAGGGCCAGGTCCATAGCCAAGAGAGAGAGAGAGAGAAAGCACTGTACTGTGTTTCCTTGCGTCACAGCCTGGACCCTCATGTGGACAGACTGCATGCACTGTTGGCCCTCTTCCCAGGAACCGTTGTCAGGTCTGCAGTCCTGATGTGGCTTGTGTGCCTTTCCGTATCGGTGACATGAATGGGAACTTTATATATGGTAGGAGCTCGTGTCAAATCTTTCCTGTGGGAGATCGTGTTCAGTGTCTAGCATGCGGGATTTCTTCAGGGAGTTCTTTCGTGATGGCGGGTTTTGGATGAGCTCTGAAGCTTTGATCCTGCCCAAATCTAGGACTTCTACTCTCTCCTTTTTCCTTAACTTTTATGTTGGAACTCTGCTCCTAAGAACTTTTCAGCAGATTACTCCATTTACTGAATAAGATAAAGGCTCGAAATAAGACTGGAAATGTGTTTATAAAACAAGATTGTGATATGTCAAAAGGCCACCACAGAGGAAGGTGAAGTTGAAACATGGCAGTGTGGTCGAATCTGTAAATGATAGTAACTTTGGGGGTGCCAGGCTTCTGGCATTTCTTCTTCTCACTTGTTCACAGAAAATTGGAACACAATGATCGTCAGGCTTTTTTTTATAAAAAAGTTGGTTTTCTTGTTTATAACTGTAGCTGAAGCTGCTAACCGTAAAATGTTGTTTCATTCGAGTCATTGCACACCAAGGTTTTGTGATGCAGTTAATGGTTGAGATGTGTGTGTGTCTCGTTTTGCAGGGTATACATAAAAGAATTGTAAAGTCATCAGTAACAGAGAGAAATTCAACAAGTCCTGTTCCTTTTCAGTGTTATGGTCACTGTTGTAGAACGTGATGAAATGATCAACATTAACTGCTGTGGATGATGTCAGTCATCATTGATTAATATGCATCCGTAAGAGGACAGGAAAATGCAGCAATAATTATTTTCGTGTATGGGTTATGGGGGTATAAAACTTTATCGGTTTTCTTTTTTTACGAAATTGATATCCACTCTCTAGTTTGGAAATACCCACAGGCGGTAGAAAGAAGATTCATGTAAAGACAAAATGGTCCTTGAAATTTTGTCACAATTCTGCTGACACTGAAAGTGTTGTAGCCGAGATGGATCTGAGCCTGGCTCAACATTTGCTTGGAGTTTGTATTTGCTTGTTGTCGTTTCGTATTGTAAGTGAAAAGAGAAAGCCTGTGTGCTGTCGATCAGTCTCAAAGAAGTATGGTACTGACCAGACCTGAGTGCACACAACACATACTGAATGGAAAAGGTCCTGCAACTGCTGACGGCCACAGGGGAAAAAGTGACTTGATTTTAAGATTGTCATAGTTATGCCCATGTGTTGTGTCCGTCTGTCAGTATTTGTCTGTGGCCCATGTTTAAAAGCTACCATGATAAAGTTGTCTGACATGTGTGTTTGACTCAGAGAACTTCTGCAATGCATGCCGTGTTGTGATTGTTACGGTAAAAGTTGTTAAAGGGTGTTAGCTGAAAGAACATGTCTCTTTTGTTTGTTGTCAAGAAAAGCTGGAACAGACAATGGAAAGAGATTTTTTTTTTTTTGGGGGGGGGGGGGGGGGTTGATTAAGGCATGGAAAAATGTCTGTTTTGAATGTAGGCTGTCGTTATTTAGAAAAATGTTTACGTGTCATTTTTTATGCAAGAAAAAGCTGCTCATAAAACCAGTTTTTATACAGTTTTTAGGCATCCGTATGTTTAAAGTTTTTACAGCAACTGAATGCTTTTTAACTGATCATTGATGCAATGGTTTTTAAAGAAACTTCTCCAAAGCGACCTCTACAAAATCGTGTTTAAAATGTAACGGAGAACTTTTAAGTGTTGTACTGTGATTTGTAAACTACGAAAGTCGAAGAACAGGAAATCGAACTAAACTGCGAAAGTAAGTAACTGACCAAGCAGCCAAGGAGAGAAGAAACTTGCACAGAACAACGATGGAGAACAGGCACCACAGCTACCACTGTCTGAGGAGGAGGAGGAGGAGTAGCCATGCACATGTGATGGTCATAGAGAAAGGCGCACATGCATGCTGAGACTCGAGGTATTTTCAAATGCGAGCATTTCTTGGAGGTCTGAAAATCGTCCATGTTCGGGTGGAAACAAAACCCTTTGCTGTGTTCTGTAATGTTCTGTTCTGCTGTTTTTTCTCTCTCTCTCTCTCTCTCTCTCTCTCTCTCTCTCTCTCTCTCTCTCTCTCTCTCTCTCTCTCTCTCTCTCTCTCTCTCTCTTCTCTCTCTCTCTCTCTCTATCTATCTATCTCTCTATCTCAGTGTAGGTAGACTAAGACAGGTACAGAATCTGCCTTATGACACCAATCTTGTTTGTTAAAACCAACCAGATATATTTGTGTGTGTGATGGCTGACTAAAGCTGACTGAAAACCATGAACAAATTGCAAAATAAAAACCAAAATAACCTTTTTAATTTAAGAAGTAGAATGAAAGAAGTCAGAAAAACGTTATAACCCACACCAATATCAAATATAAAATCCTTTTTCTTAAAAACTCCTTCGTTCAAAACCTTTTCTACATACTGAAAGCTATTCCCAGCTTTTGCTTAACTGCAGTCTCTCAACTTGGCATGTACGTGAAAATGTTTCTGCATTGTTTATCTCAATACATGTATACCTCATTAACTGACGAGTGCTTTGACGGAAAAAAACCAAAAGACTAAACTGCGGAGAACATAGTGCACCTACAAAATGATGCCCCCTGTACATAGTTCCTTGTACACGCCCTACCCGGTTAGTCACATCTCAAAAAGTGATTTATGGAAGCGGAACTTGAAGACAATTTTTGTGTGGTTTTGTTTTCTCTCTGGGACTTGGGAGATACTATGATATGGTGCTTTACCTAGGAAACCAGTAATTCCTGGGTATCTGTCTCTCTAGTGTAGTTTTTTTAATGGAAAAATAATGCGTAACTGTATGTTAAAAAATATTACAGTGTATCGTTGACACGTTCTGACATGACTGATAGTTCAATATTTGAAATTGTGTATCATTTTTTTAATATCATCTGTATGGATTTTTAAAAGATATTATTAACAGTATAGAATTTTAGAATAACTCTTATGCAAAAGATGTGGATGGAATGCAGGATCATATTCATGAAGATGGTTTATGGATTTTTTAATCTGTAAACTTAAAAAGATTTTTAGCACAAGATTTTTTGTTTACCAGTTGTGAGCCTTTTAACCATGCAGCATATTCACTGTGAAAAATCTTTATAAATGTATTGAGAATTGCTTTTCTTTTTTTATTCACAAGAATTTTATCGAGTTTGAATTTCTTTTGGTATGAATATGGAGAACAAGGTGATCACGATGATAACTAATAATGTACATGACACTGCCTCTGTGTGTAGGAGTGCGTATGTGTATGTGAGTGAGTGAGTGAGGGGAGAGAGAGAGAGAGAGAGAGTAAGTATAATGATGTGTGTTGTACACGCACATATCGGGTTTTGTGATTTATTTAGCAAAGGATTCACAAAGATTTTCTTTTCATGTTTTCACAGAAGACAGTGTGGAACATTTGTTCGATGTAAAGAAAGCATCTTTTCAAGACAAACTTATTTTTAAAGCGTGTGCGTGCTGTCTTCTTTGTAGATCTTCGCCTTGTTCTGGAACATTCCAAACTGAAAATTTAGTCAGATTTCTATTTATATATTATAACAACATATCAAACACTCTCATATTTTACCCATATGTATACCATACCAGTTTGTACTTCTTCGCCATTCCATGAATCATATCATGTTGTCTATTTATTATCGCTTTCATACACGTCACAGTTTTGATACCGAGAAATCATTATCGCTCTCATCATTAATCATGCGAATCGGTCTGTTGCCGTGGTTGTAAAGTTTAGACCCTCGTTACAAGGAGACTGTAGCCAGGCAACAAGCAGTCTTGTGGCGAACAGTGTAACTTAACGACCACGAAAACACGCTGTGTGTATGTGTTTGTTAATGCGTTCGTCAGTGCGTTCGCCAGTGTTTGTACAAGTCAGGGGGCTGGGTGAAGGTGAGGTATATATATATATACCCTATAAAAGCTGCAGTGTGGAGATCACTATGTGTACCCGGGGTGGGAGGCTTTGAGTGTCTTTTTGTCTATTTACATGCTTCCAGAGAGAACTACTGTAATAAAATATACAGGTCCCAATTGTGTGTGTGTGTGTGGTGGTTTTGATATTGGTGTGTGTGTGTGTGTGTGTGTGTTGTGTGTGCGCGCGCGCGCGTGTGTGTGTGTAATCGTGAGAGAGAGAGTGTGGTCATATATGCACGCCACTCGCTCTGTCTCTCCCTCTCTCTGTGTGTCTCTCTCCGTCTCTCTCTGTCTCTCTCCCTTTCTCTCTTTGTCTCAGTCTGCCTGTCTGTCTCTCTCTCATTCTCTTCTTTGACCATCCAGCGGTTAAGCACCCAGCAAGACAGTGTTAGGTGCATGGTTGAAGCCCCGTGAGCCTCCCCTTACCCATTTTCTCTTCCTACTACAGAGCGCGGGGCCTGTCTTCTGGACAGGACGAGGAGCCAAGGTCTTGTCTGTAACACTGCATTTAGAAGACGTAAGAGAACTCACAAGAACAAGAATAGTTCTTGTTGACAGAATTGTATTAGAGAGACCCACTGAAATAGAATTGTATCAAAAGACCTACTGAAATAGAATTGTATCAGAAGACCCACTCAAATAGAATTGTATCAAAAGACCCATTGAAATAGAATTGTATCAGAAGACCCACTGAAATAGAATTGTATCAGAAGACCCACTCAAATAGAATTGTATCAAAAGATCCACTCAAATAGAATTTATCAAAAGACCCACTCAAATAGAATTGGATCAAAAGACCCACTCAAATAGAATTGTATCAAAAGACCCACTCAAATAGAATTTATCAAAAGACCTACTCAAATAGAATTGGATCAAAAGACCCACTCAAATAGAATTGGATCAAAAGACCCACTCAAATAGAATTGGATCAAAAGACCCACTCAAATAGAATTGTATCAAAAGACCCACTCAAATAGAATTGTATTGAAAGACCCACTCAAATAGAATTGTATTGAAAGACCCACTCAAATAGAATTGTATTGAAAGACCTACTCAAATAGAATTGGATCAAAAGACCCACTCAAATAGAATTGGATCAAAAGACCCACTCAAATAGAATTGGATCAAAAGACCCACTCAAATAGAATTGGATCAAAAGACCCACTCAAATAGAATTGGATTAAAAGACCCACTCAAATAGAATTGGATCAAAAGACCCACTCAAATAGAATTGGATCAAAAGATCCACTTAAATAGAATTTATCAAAAGACCCACTCAAATAGAATTGGATCAAAAGACCCACTCAAATAGAATTGGATCAAAAGACCCACTCAAATAGAATTGTATTGAAAGACCCTCTCAAATAGAAATGGTCACACGTAGACATTTGAAGGTGTAAGGGCAATGTAGTTTCTGGGGAAAACAGCCTGAATGCTATGCACAGAACCTGTGAATGTCTTTTCTCCCTGAAATTCGATTAAACGTAACATCTCTGTCCTTTCAAGCATATCGCACAGGTCAGAAAAATGGAAATAAAGAAAGAAGTAGGCAAACAAACATGTCACTAGTCACCTGATTGTACGCTGAACATCAAAAGTCCTAGACAAAGCAACGCAACAAGGGAAAAGGAAGAAAATGAAACAAATTATGCAGTTTATTTATTTGTGGCTATCAAGATTTCGTTTTGATGTAACTATAGAAAAATGAAAACCACAATTTTCCTGCTATTCTGTACAGAGACTTTAAAAAATTGTTTTTCCAAAGTTAACATGAACTGTTTGTTATAAAAGAACAAAGTGACAAGTATCAGGTCAGAGTTCATGATCTAATAAAGGAACAAAGTCACAAGTATGAAGTCAGAATTCATGAACTGATAAAGGAACAGACAGGTTTCAGGCCAGAATTTATGAACTGATAAAGGAATAAATTGACAGATATCAGGTCAGATTTTATAAACTGATATACTGACAGGCATCAAGTCAAAATTCATAAACTGATAAAGGAACAAACTGACAGGCATCAGATCAGAATTTATGAACTGATAAAGGAACAAATTGACAGGCCAGAAGTTATAAATTGATAAACAAACTGACAGGCATCAGGTCAGAATTTATAAACTGAAAAACAGACAGGCAGCAGGTCAGAATTTATAAACTGCAAAACAAACTGACAGGTATCAGGTCAGAAGTTATAAACTGAAAAACAAACTGACAGGTATCAGGTCAGAAGTTATAAACTGAAAAACAAACTGACAGGTATCAGGTACATATACTCTTGTTTCCAGCCCCAGACTTCAGCTGACTGAAGAGAATGAGATAAGATTGTTGGCTGGTAAAAGCAAATATAAGACCATACAGGCAAGTACCTTCTGAGTTTCAATACATTCTTTTGATATGATATCAACACCTGCCATCGCAACATGAAAACAGCCATACTGTCTACAAATTCATCACAACTGCTTCAACACAAGAACGAATATAGAGCAAAAGCATGTTGGTAGTTGACACTTCAGGCACTCACTACACCGAAATAGAAAAGTGTGTTGTCACGCTTAATAATAATGTCTGCTGCAATAAGTAGACTGTCTTCAACGCACCACTCCTTGTTCACACTTACACCATGATCATGCTGGCACAATGTTCCAAAAGTACACTGCAATAGACATAGGAAAAAGTACTGCAGCACACACACACACACACACACATAGGCTACAGAGAGAGAGAGAGAGAGAGAGGAGAGAGAGAGAGAGAGAGAGAGTTGTCCCCAGCAAAAAATCTGCTGAAAATGCGCTCATGATAAAACATAGTAAACAATAATGCAACTCTGCTTTGTAACAATTCACTTTTGCCAACGAAAACAGCTAACTCTCTTAAAGAAGAACCAGTTTAAATGATGACGATGAATAATTCAATATGCATATGATAAATCTACTCAGAGGATGAATCTGTTAACATCCCATTAAGTATAATGCGTTCATGGCAGGTATTCAGTATTCCGAGCATTGGAAGAACAGCAATTATCAATTATTTTTGGATTAACGTAGATCCGTCCCTCTATCAACAGTTTTCTTAGTTACATTAGTTACAGGTAAACCGTTTTCCTATCAGGAAAAGCTACTGATACAACCGATAAGATGCAGCATACATTTTGCCATTCTTATTTTGCTGTCTCTGTTATTTTTGTCCGCAATAGATATATGGCGAAGGAAAGAAAATGGTGGAAGGGGGGAAAAGCTTAACAGAGAGACACTGGGAGACAAAAAATGTCCCTTTCAGCTTTGAAGCAAACGACTTGTTTTCCAACCCATCATGCCACAACGCTCTGCCATTTCTTCCCCAGGCTGGGGGGTGCAGGGAATTGATAAACTCCCTTCCAAAACAAAACAAAAACAACAACAACGAAAAAACGAAAACAAAATCCCAAACAGCTTCCGGCTTGAAAAGTAAATGAAATCGGTTTAGGCATCTGGGATCAAGTCGAAGCGGTTTGGCATTTTCTTGTAGAGCTGGGCAGTTGTTTTAACAGGGGTTCTCATTTCATCGGGGCTTGGCCTCTCCCAATAAAGAGCTTGTCTTCACACCAGGCGAGGTGTGCCCCAACAGCAAGTGACGGAATTATTGATTAAGTGATCTCCCTTGTGATGTCGATCGCCACTGATCTCCCTTGGGAGGGAGCTAATCTGGAGTGCCCTCCCTTTATCTTTGCGTGCACTGCTCGGGTCAATTTTAGTCGCCCGGCTCTTGTCTCTGGAGTGCCCACGTCCAATCCCTTCCATATTGGAGTGTTTGGGCGATGAAAGTTTAATGAATCTAATATAAAGCGAATCAACTTATCCTGCAGGGCCCAGCTGAAGGCTTATTTGTGCACAGCTAAAGAGAGAGAAGCCGGCCCATAAAGTCATTAGCGGAACGTTCTTGGCAAGGGTTTGATCCCTTGGAGGCAGCCCCTGGTGTCAGAATGCTTTAACCCACTCGCCTTCCACCCCGCCCCCCCCCTCCTCCGCCCATTTGCCTGGGTTAGGGGCGATAACTGACTTTGCACCGCTCCCTCCGCCATTATCGCCTCTCGCCCGGCCTTAGCTGCCGCTCAGAGGGGCAAAAACAGCATGGCTGCCGGCATAAATAATGCATGCACCAAGTCTACTCTGCCTCTAACGGAATTTCTCCTCGCTAATGCACGTGATTTGATCAGAGAGAGGCTGGGAAGAGGGCAGGCCGCGGTGAGTGCAGCGCCACCTCGCCATCCTCGGCGACAGCTGGCGGACTGAGTTGTGTCCCCTAACCACACACACACACACACACACTCACACACACACACTCACACACACACACACACACACACTTTGTTGTTGTCGTGGGGTGATGGTGGGATGAAGAATATCAATATAAGGAGAGGGGATTGACAAATCACAAACAGGTAACATCATGTTGGCAGACAATTTCTCTCCTGATGGATAAGGCATGACCGGGTATTCAGTCTCCCACACAGTAATTATTTAAGAGTCGGAGACAGTGACAGTTAACTCAGCTATGCGTCTGTGTGTCCCATCCTACGTATCCCAATTAGGTCTGTGAGTATGAGGCAGACTGACAAGATAAACCCATGACTGAAATGTTTGCATGGGCTGTATCAGTTTGTTCGAATATCACTCTCTTCTTCCAATAATCCTCCATACTACTCTTTCCTGTTATCGTTTTGTGATGGCTTGTAGCCTTAGAACCATGCAGGGTTATACCATAGATGTTTTTCTTCCTTCCTCGGCTAGGGCTCCGATGTTTACCGGTGGTAAGGTTTTGTGTATTCATGCAACCCTTTGCCCACCATTAATAAGTTTGTCGCATATCCAGTCCCTGTGAGCATGTGGTTTTGTAAATTTTTTCATCCGTTCCCACGGGCACAAAATGTACTAACCTACACTTCCAAAAGGCGGAACAGACAAAGTACATGTGAATGAATCACTAGTAACAACAATGACACCAAACCCTAATAACAGAAAACCGAGAAGAAAAAAACCCTGAATGAATGACTGAATAAACGAAACCATGATTTTATAAAACACACGAAAACCTTGAACGAGCGACAACAAACAAAGAAGACATTTTCAGCTTAGAATGTCCAAGGGAAGATACTATTTATAGTGACCATCCACCCCCTCTACCCCCCCCCCCCCCCCCCCCCCCAGTATCCCTATGGGGGATAACCCCTGTCTGTCCCTGCTTTACCCCATAGATTTCCAGGGAATGTCAGACAGATCTCTCCAAGGACACTGAGTCATCACAACGCCCGCCACCACCACCACCACCTCCCCCCCTACCCTCCCCACCCACCCCTCCAGAAGACCCAAGGCGTCAGAACTGGAGCCTGTGCTCTGAGGGTACCCAGAACGCTGCTTGGAGTGTGGCCGAGCTGAGGTTCTTTCCTTCACATTGGCTCTGATTCCGCTCCTTTGCAAGTCCTCCAGCTGAGAGGTTAGACTGCGTTTCCATACAGGTGCAATGGCAGGCGCTATATCTTGGTGTTAGGAAGAGCGGGGTAGCCTAGTGGTTAGAGCGTTGTGCTCGTGATCTGATGACTCGGACGCACCAGTTTTAGGAAATTTTTACCTGGACTTAACTTCAGTACTGACTCCACTTCCCCCCAAAAGTCCTTCGAATGAGACTACAAACCAAGGCCCGGTGTGCAAACGCAGTCAGAGCATTTGGCGCACACCTTAAAAACCCGTTCGGCCTTTCAGAAGAGTAAGCCATTTCATGCTGGTAAAAACGAACGAATGACAAACTGTTAAAAAAAAGGCATGCACATAGATGTCGTGTTTAAACACCATCCCCGAAGACGGAATGTAGCTACCTTAATGGTAGATTAAAGCGATCACATAGTTAAATCTCACCATTGGTGAACATCACAGTCTAGCCGACAAACGAATAAGAAAAAGTGTTTAAAAAATGTATTGAAACAGTATCCATCATTCGTGAAAAGAGAGCCCAAGAATGGTCAGTGGTATGGACGACACGCGCGTAGCTAGAATGAGATCTGCGAAGTGGAGTGTATTGGCTCCATTAAGCCTAATTGTCCAGGACACAATACCTGAAGCATTCAGCCCAGTGCAGTTCCTCAACCACCACTTCTCATGGATTGTACAGTGACAACAGTGTATCAGAAAATCTACGCCATTCTGTTCAGTAAAGGGATATCATGACATCGTCAAAGCAAGCACTTTTTTGCTGTCATTCTGAATAGAGAATACTTACAGGCAGCATCTGTGATGTTCCCAATAAAGGCAAACATTCTTTAACACGTTTGAGAACTAGCCCGAAGAAGCAGACAGGTAACTTCTGCCGGAGACTAAACTAAAGGACTACATTAAAACTAGCGTCAGTAGCCTACTGCCTGTGATCACTCCGATGGGCTTGAGGGTTTGTGCGCATTCATTCATCCATTCATTCATTCATTCATTCATTCATTGGCTTGTTTGTTTATTTGTATATTCGCTTGTTTGGTGTATTCATTTATCCATCTATTTGCCAACGTCTACTTTGGGGTCTGTAATTTTCTTTCATATTCCTTGTCATTCCAGTACCAGTTGTCAGTGTTAGGCGACAATGAATGAATGAATGAATACATGGTTTATAAAGCACATAAACCATAAGATCAGCAAGGATGCACAGGGAAGTCTTCAGCTGTCCAGATATTTTGTACTGTTCCAGACGATCCAGGAGTCAAGGGACAGCCTGAAGGCAATAATTATCAAGTGGCTGGTTTTATCGCAGGCATCAACATGGGCAACATGATCAGCCTTTATTCGTTCTTTTCTTAAGTGGGCAACATGATCAGCCTTAACACTGTTGTTGTTTTTTCAAGTGGGCAACATAAACCCTAACATTAATCTTTTCTCAAGTAGGCAACTTGATCAGCCTTAACATTGGGTGTTTTTTTCCTCAATTGGGCAACATAATATTATAGTCAGCCTTCACATCGATCTTTTCGCAAAGTGGGCATTATGATCAGCCTTAACATCGACCTTTCTCAAGTGGGCAACATGATCAGCCTTAACATTGTTCTTTTCGCAAAGTGGCAACATCACATGATCAGCCTTAACGTCGTTCTTTTAGCAAAGTGGCAGCATCACATGATCAGCCTTAACATTGTTCTTTTCGCAAAGTGGCAACATCACATGATCAGCTTAACATTGTTCTTTTCGCAAAGTGGCAACATCACATGATCAGCCTTAACATTGTTCTTTTCGCAAAGTGGCAGCATCACATGATCAGCCTTAACATTGTTCTTTTCGCAAAGTGGCAACATCACATGATCAGCCTTAACATGGTTCTTTTAGCAAAGTGGCAACATCACATGATCAGTTTGAACATGGTTTTTCTCAAGGGGGCAAAATGATTATGATAAGCCTTCACATCAATCTTTTCTCAAGTGGGAAACATGATCAGCTTTAGCATTGATCTTTTCTCAAGTGCGCAACATGATAAGCCTTAACGTCGTTTCTTTCTCAAATGCGCAACATGATAATCCTTAATGTCGTTCCTTTCTCAAATGCGCAACATGATAAGCCTTAATGTCGTTCCTTTCTCAAATGCGCAACATGATAAGCCTTAACGTCGTTTCTTTCTCAAATGCGCAACATGATAAGCCTTAACGTCATTCCTTTCTCAAGTGGGCCACATGATAAGCCTTAACATAATCTTTTCTCATGCTGGTCATTCTGATTTGTTCCCATCATGAATACTTTATTATCTCAGTGTTAACCCTCTTCGGTATACCTTCTCTACTAACTTCAGACGACTGTGTCTATTCTGAATACTGGTTCTTGATTCGGTGCTGTGTCTCCTCCTGTGGGTGGCCTTCTACTGACCTAATCTGACGCAATCTTAAGGCTGCTCAAGCTTTAAATACCACATAAGCTTTGATGCAGCTTGGGAGACATTAAGGGATTAAAGGCCAAAGTGAGATTGGAAACCACATTTTGTTTTGGTTTCTAATTTGTTATAGCTCCTGATCAAATGGGGGACACACACACACACACAAAGATAGACATACAGACAAACTTAGAGGCAAACTGTACTCAAGGTTTCTTTTCTTATCATTTCTCAACTTGGCAAGAACTACCACAAATAGATACAGACACCTGGTAGGGTAGTTATCAAATTCAACCAAAGAAAGCCTTTCCAACAAACAAACAAAATCAAAGCAGAAACAAAAACGAAACCAAAACACAACAGAAGGTGTGGGTTCAATCTACCCACTAGGCCCATAAGGCAGTAAGCTGTAGGCAGGAACTAGAAAGGGTTGGGGAAAACCGGCATCCATGTTTTTATTATGACTGCTTTCACCTCAGGTCACGTCAGATGCAGAATGATAAACAGATGTAAGTCCCCTGTGCACTGCACACACACACACACTCACACACACACTCACTCATTCACACACACACACACTCACACACACACTCACTCACTCTCTCTCTCACACACACACAACACAACACACACCACACACACATCACACAAACACCACACACACACACCACACACACACACACACACACACACGATTTGTATGGCTTATTATCGTTTAGGTTGGTTTTTTTATGTATGCATATATTTTTATTATATTTTCCCTGGATACAGACCACAATCACACACACACACTCACTCACTCACACCACACACACACCACACACACACCACACACACACACACACACACACACACACACACGATTTGTATAGCTTATTATCGTTTAGGTTGGGTTTTTATGTATGCATATATTTTTATTTTAGGCAGATGGCTTGATGGGGGGGAAAAGCAATTGCACTGCTTATTCAGGGTACCATCTGAAAATACAAAATTGACTTTGACTTTCACACGCACACACACACACACAGAGGAGCTAACACCATGGATTGACAAGTGTCAAACAGTGAGTTTGATTCTATCATCAGTACGTTACAGCAGAATTTTTGCAATCCTGACCCAAATGTGTGCAGAGGAATGGAGTGTATGTCAACAACAATGAAAGCCCGAGGCCATAGAGCTGAGTATCACTCCCGTAATGAAGACACTTCAAACCTTGTTATTGATATTCCAGCCCTGCAGGTGTAGTATCCTCTGGACCTGGTTGGTGATAGGCTATGCCGCTAGAGGGAACAAAGTTGAACGACTTCAGCCTAGTAATACATTCCAGACTACCCTGGATATTAATCTTAAAATTCCATAATCATAATTTTTTTTGTTACCATCATTGATCAGGGTGTAATTTAGAGAGGGAAAAAGTTCCATTATGTTAATGTCCTTGCCTTAGCCAATGAAGGTGTTTTAGGGTAAAAACTAAAGACACTAAAATTCAGTCCAGAACAAAACTTTCCAGGAACAAAACTTCTCAGAAACTTCTGATTGAAGATCAGGCTTGACAAGGCCTGGCAAATGGATATCAACATACAATGTTAATCACAACAGTCGCAGGAAAAGAGACTTCTTAGTAGGACTAACCGTCCGTTCAGTACTTTGCCTCTGCGCTAACGGTGCCCATTGAAGAGCTCACCACTCCGGACTACTAACAACGGGGGCTAGGCTAGCTCTAAGCCGACTTCCAACTCCCTCTCTCTCTCTCTCAGCAAGCCGGCCATTTCTCGCGAGACTTGTGACGTAGAGCAGACGGCAGTAATCTTGTCTCAAGTCTCGTGCTCGGGGCCACGTCTCGCGGGGTTTTGGCCGGCTGAGCCTCCTAGCTGGACTGGTAAAGCGGCCGGCAAGTGGTGCTTCTCATGCAGATTGCGCTCAGATGGGAGTCGTTTGTTGCCGGCCCCAGTCTCCGGCTAAGTTCTTTAGGCGTGATCTTCGCTGGGGTTTATGTGGCTGATTCCCAAATCACGCGCACTTTGTTGTATCAGGCCACTTTGACTTGTATTGCCTGCTGCTGCTCCCGATCTTGTGATGCCAATGTTGAGTCATAGGTCGCTCCTCTTACAGACTGGCAGGCAGGCAGACAGACAGGTAAAGGGCAGGCAGGCAGGCAGGCAGGCAAGACAAGCAGGCAGATAAGCAGGGGACAGGCAGGCAGGTTGGCAGAGTTGCTTGTGTGTGTGTGTGTGTGTGTGCAGAGAGAGAGAGAGAGAGAGAGAGAGAGAGAGAGAGAGAGAGAGAGAGAGAGAGAGAGAGAGAGAGAGAGTTGGACAGTTCTACATTATGGTAAGGATAAAAATACTAAAACGCACGTAAGTAGCCATCACCAGGAGATGCTGGCGTGTGAACACGACAACTAAATCTTCAACTGAAGCCGTTGGATGAACGAAGGTAGCTGATGCTGACTTCTGTTGGGTGCTGACAGGACAGCAGTCCTTCTTCATCTTGTGCTATATCACCGCACCTCCTCAACAACTGTACTAACTGACCGACCGTCAGCGTTCGCTGACACACCACCATCCTTTTGAACGATAAATGATCACCTCATCCTAGAAAGAAAGAAGCTCTATGCAGAGCTGGACAGCAGGTCTTCAAGAGAAGAGACCCCCTTCTAGCAAATGTTTCAGCCCTTCACATCTGTCTCTGAGAGGGTAGCCAAGCCACACCTAGGTCACGGCTTCTGAATGCCCCTCTATCCCCGTGGGGATGCCGGGGGCCCTATCAGTATAAATACCATCCCCCACCTTCTGGAAATTATGTGTTAGGAATTCCCTTTTCTATCCCTCTCTTTGTTTCTGCCTTCTTCCTTTTTTTTACGCTGTCACCTCCTTCTTGTTTATGTTCTACCTTCTTGGTCCATTCTCCTGCCTTTTTTCCAGAAAGACTTAAAAGATAACATGATGAACAATTCTCTTTCACGCGGAAATTGGATGCCCTGGGCCAGAATTCGAGCCCTGCCATTGGTGCCCATATCACCCAGTAAGGGCAGCCATGTAAGCAAGTGCTACCTGAGACAGGCTGGAATAGTTAGGTCAGGGTGGTAGTCCTGCTAAAGATCCCTATGTCACTGGCTTCTACATGTTATTGTCACAGGCTGATATGTCAGGTCAGGCTTTTAGGTATGCTACTACCATACATGGCCAGCTTTAAGGCCAGTCAGTACAGTTACATGTTACTATTGTCAGGTAGCCCAGTACATGTTACAGGCTGCAATTGTCAGGTCAGGGCTTTTATGTAGCCCAGTACATGTTACAGGCTGCAAATGTCAGGTCAGGGCTTTTACGTATGTTACTATTGTACAGGTAGCCCAGTACATGTTACAGGCTGCAATTGTCAGGTCAGGGCTTTTACCTATGCTACTATTGTACATGCAATAAATAATAATAATGTATGGAATTTATATAGCGCTGAATCTTGTAAAGCAACAAATCAAAGCGCTCAGATTACTTTTTTTCATGTATGCGTGTGTATGCGTTTTTTTAAATTTTGCCATCTGTTCCCACCGGCACACAATGGCCTACTCTTTCGAACAGCGGAACAGGATTTAACATGTGCGCAAGATGTTCTGCATGCGTTCGCACACGGGGCCTCGGTTTATAGTCTCATCCGAAGGACTTTGACATTCAGCTCGATTTTTTTGTCAAACTGGGAAGAAAGGGCGAGGCTGGGAATCGAAACCAGAACCTCACGGTTTACTTGTTGACAGGCAAACGTCTTAAACATCCTGCCACCTCCCTTCTTAAGCCCAGTATCACATGGACACTGTGCTGGTACTAGAAGTCCTGACATGGACTACACAACAAACAAAAGACAGACACTGACAGGCGATAGAAACACTAGTTGCAGGAGAAGGCTTGACAATTCCGTATTTGACAGACAGAACTGGCACCTGTACCTGATCATTTCACATGTAGCCCAGTACATGTTACAGGCTGCAATTGTCAGGTCAGGGCTTTTACGTATGTTACTATTGTACATGTAGCCGGCCCAGTTCTACAATTCACAGGCTGATATCTATAGGTCAGGGCTTTTAGGTATGCCCCTACTACTAGATACTGTACATGTAGCCAAGTACTACACATCATGAGCTGCAAATAGTCTGGTGAGGCCTTTTAGTTCTGAAATGATCAGGTACAGGTGCCAGTTCTGTCTGTCAAATACGGAATTGTCAAGCCTTCTCCTGCAACTAGTGTTTCTTCGCCTGTCAGTGTCTGTCTTTTGTTTGTTGTGTAGTCCATGTCAGGACTTCTAGTACCAGCACAGTATCCATGTGTTTCCTATCCTCTGCAGGAACTAGGCCACAAAACGCTGCCTTGCAAAGGAATGAGCCGTGTGGAGCTGCATTTGCCACACTTAACGTTGCAAACAAAGGGACAGATATATTGAACGTATTGAAAATGTATTTATAACTGTCAATTACAACAAAAAACAAACTAAGATGACACGGTGGTCACTGCCTCAGACCATCCAGCCTTATGCTAGTAAGGTTATCCATCATCTTGTAAGTAAAGCACCACAAGCTAGGAAGTTGAGGGAGGGATACAGAAAAATAAGTTTGAAACCAAGAATAGCGAAAACGAGAAACCAAGAATAACGAGAAACCAAGAATAACGAGAAACCAAGAATAACGAGAAACCAAGAATAAACGAGAAACCAAGAATAACGAGAAACCAAGAATAAACGAGAAACCAAGAATAACGAGAAACCAAGAATACCGAGAAACCAAGAATAACGAAAAGGAGAAACCAAGAATACCAAGAAACCAATAATAAACGAGAAACCAAGAATAAGCAGAAACCAAGAATAAACGAGAAACCAAGAATAAACGAGAAACCAAGAATAACGAGAAACCAAGAATAACGAACCAAAAGAAACCCAGAATAAACAGATTAACTTTTGGCAGACTCCCATAGATCAGAAGAGAATAAATAGAGTTATGATATTAAAGTGGGCTTAGAACCCCAAAACTACAGACGCATAGAGAGAGCATGCACGCTTTGGATGCAGGCATCGCACATAGCATTAGTGTCTTCCTCAATTTTGTGTTTCTTTCTTGTCAGAGATTTTGAGTCGTCATTTATTTTTTTTTTTTTCCAAAACCATGCCCTGCCTTGTCTTTTCACGATCAAATGAGGGTGTTCACTCTGAAAACTTTTCTCTGGATCAGTGCTGTGTCTTCCCCTGAAAGGGTCCTCACATCGACCTCATGAATATGAGCACTGCCTGAGGACTACAAGCACTTGAAAGACAGATCCCTAAAAAAAATAATAAAAAGGAAAATCGAAATCGGAAAATAAAAATCTTCCTACGACAAAAATGAAAGGCAACTGTATAGGCAGTATATTGATGAGCTGAATTGTTTATTTTTTCATTAATAACGTGTGACAAAAAACCCACAAAATGCATTTCGCCATAAGAAGCAACCCACTTTCCAATAGACTGGAAGCTGGATGTGAACTTAAACTATAAACGGCATTTGCATTGTCTGGGTCCAAGCCACTGTGCAGAGCAGGCGACTCTTTCCTCTACAGTAGAGCATCAGAGAGAGAGAGAGGGAGAGAGAGAGAGAGGGGAGGGGGGGGGGGGGGGTGAGGGGAGAGAGAGAGAGAGAGAGAGAGAGAGGTGGTCTCTGGAAGCGCCCGGGGTGAGCTCCCCTGCCCTCTAACCTAATGCCCAGGCAGGAATTATCAGTCAGGCTCGTTTTGTTTGGCGAATCCATCTAATCTAATACACGCATCACATTATTTTAACGAGATTTTAATGCCACTGCCTGGCTCCATAACGCAGTCGGGCCAGGGTGGGCTTTGCCCGCTATTCCCTCGTCGTCTTGGGCAGCCTGCCAGCTTACATACTAATTTATTAAATGCAAAGAATGCAAATTGCATTATAGCCGTGTAATTTGTATAGAGATCGCAAAGCCTATTAGCGCGAGGGACGGTAACCCGATATTGTTTGTACGGGCGACCGCCAGGGGACGCTGGAAACAGTCCCGCACCACCGCTGGGGTTTGATGCCGATTGGAGCGAACGCGGACAAACGACATGCATCGCATAACCCAATTCCAGCGCGCTAGCAGCCCCCGACTTTAATCTAATTGAAGACAACTACATCAAATCAAACAATGGATAATTGAATCCGATGAACTTTGATATTGGCCGCGGTCAGGCCTGCTGTGGCCGTGTGGCGCGTGCGTGGCCCTGCATATACCTTGTTTTGCGCACGGCACCCGGCCTGTTTTGCACACGGCACTGGGGCCGGGGAGGCTCCCGGGAGAGGCGGCCCTGCATACCTTGCCCTGTCCACGTTCGCTTGTCACTGCCTCTCCCCTCGGGCCTGTACTGCGCTGCTGCTGCTTGCTGCTGCTGCTGCTGCTGGCAGTAGAGATGCCAGCTAGACCCGTTTCTATGGCAAGCCATTGGTGTCTAAAGGTCTGTGTAGTTTTCCTCACCATAAAGAAATACTGCCTATTTCACATTGTGGTGAAGCATAAAAGATATTCGGCAAACGCTGGAGACTTGCTCTATAATTATGTAGTTCTTATTTGGGAGGGTAATATTTTGACAGTATTATTCTTACTGCGATATATCTGACATTTTCTTTTATTTCTTGCGAAAGTTTACACCGTTTGTGCAAACTGGCCCTTTTTGTTTGTTTTTAAAGATTTAGGATTTTAAAATGTAAACTAAAATCTCCCTTTCCCTCTAGTTTCAGGTACAGGAATGTGTTTTTAAAAACTACATAGTCATAAATATCGATATAGTCTTCGTAGATGAGTATCTGATTTAAAAAAAAAAAAAAGCATCATTCGCTAATCTTCTGATGGGGGAAGCAGGGGGGAGGGGCGGTATGTCGGGCTTTGTGGCAAAACAAAACTCAGGGTTCTGAGAATAAGGATAGTTTCCCTACGACAGTTTTGACTGTTCGGTTGTCTTCACCATAAAATAGTTAAATCTTGAAGTATTTTTTGCCTTTTGCATGCATTCTATCCTGGACTGAAAACGGTAGAAATTTTAATAAAAGGTGTTTTATAATCTTCAGAAAGTTGTTTTTTTCTAGCATAAAAACGTTATTTTCAGAGTTGCATAAACCCCACACATGCAGTTTTACAGTAGTGGAATAGAATTTTTGTTGAAAGGAAACAATCAAACACCGCACCCCCCCCCCCCCCCCCCCTCCCGCCCCCAAACTACTTTTTGAATTTTAAACTAAAACGTCCATGACGAAATGGCTCTATCATTACTGGAAAACAATTGTTGAGGATCAATGGAAACTACTTTTATGAGGGTGGAGTTTTTGGAGGTGAAGTGGATGTTTTTGATGGTGAAAATGACTTTCCGATCGTGAAAACTGCTATGCAAATCTTTCAACCTAACATTTTTCTTCTTTTTTCTTCTGTTTTGCTTTTTTAAGGGGAAGATGTGCGCCATTTCTGTAACTATCAAGTGCAGATCCATTCCGATCTCATATACAGCACACAAAAAAACCCAAAACCAAAAAAAACCCGCGTATTCCGATCTCATTACACACAATCAAACCCATCCTTATTCGTTAACACACAATCTAAACCAGCAGTCCGCAACGAGCTCTTTAGGCGCCTTACGGCCACTAGCAAGAGAAGACTCTGCATTACGGCATCAAGTAACCATTCGATACAGTGAGTTTTCCGTACCTTTTGTACCGGTACTTGCAGACACCAGAATTGATTCAGACACACAGCAAACTGACGACACATACCACTGTCGCCATTTTTTTTACGTTTAAAAAAAACAAAACAATAAACCAACAAAACAAAACAAAATGGCGTTATCTACGGCGTTATAAGCAGGAGTGGAGCCACAGTCTGCACTGAAAAGCCAGGGTGTTAACAACACAATGATGAAAAGACGGAAAAATTTGGACCGATTTTTACAGCGAAGTTTTGCACGTCTTGTGCATTGTGCTGTTGTACGTAGACTATACCCTGTATGTATGTGTGACAGCAGGCAGACGATGGAATTGAATTTTGTTGGTTATGGTGACGTTTCAGTTTTTCACTTAAATCTGCCTGTCTGTATATCTGCTCCCCCCCACCCCACCCCCTGCCCTTTCCCGCCCTCTCCCTGTCTTCGTTTTGTACGGTCAAAATATAACTTCTGTTGTCGTTGTTGTAGTTGTTATTATTGGGCGTTTCCCAGATTGACACCCTGAGGGTCACACAGAATAATTATGCACTCATTCTCACTCACCATGTCAATGAATCAGTGTGAGACTGTAAGTAACTATGAGAATGTGTGTGTGTGTGTGTGTGTGTGTGTGTGTGTGTGTGTGTGTGTGTGTGTGTTTATAAGTACCTCACCCTTATAGGCAGCCATACTCCGACTTCAGAGGAGTCTGCCTCTTTCAGCTTGTTGTGCTAAGAGCTGTCAAGAAGGAAAGACAGTATTAGCTTCGCGTCAATAAAAAGATTTCAGTGTAGGCTCCGGCACCTTTTGTTTACATCAATAATTAATAAAGCTTTTGGCCAGGGTCAGATTATTATAGTAACACGCTTATATATCATATGCACTAACTTTTCGGCAGGAAATTTGCGATCATCTATCTGTCTGTCTCTCTCTCTCCCTCTCTTCCCCTCCCCCATCTCTCTCTCCCTCCCTCTCTCTCTTTCTCTCGATTTCTCTTTCCCCCTCCCCCCCCTCTCTCTTTCTTCTTTTTTATATTTTGTAACATGATCATTTAGACGTTAATTGTATTTCTAAATCGCTTGGAGAGAGTTGTCAAATTCTATTGAACTTAGTTTTCATTCTGGGTCAGTATGGTGGTATGGTGTGTGTATGTGTGCGTGTGTCTGTGTGTGTCTGTGTGTGAGAGGAGAGAGAGGAGAGAGAAAGAAAGAGAGGAGGGGGATGGGAATCAGGGAGTCTGGCTGTGTGTGTGTGTGTATGTGTTGCGTGTCTGTGTGTCGGTGAGTGAGTGTGTGTCTATGTGAGTGAGAGAGAATGAGAGAGGAGGAAGAGAGTGTGTGTGTGTGTGTGTGTCTGTCTGTCTGCGTGAGTGAGTGAGGAGAGAGAAAGTGTGTGTTGTGTGTGTAGGTGTGCGTAGGTGCGGGATGGTTGGGGGGGGGGGGGGGGGGGCGGGAGGGGGGTGTTGCTGCATTTGCCAGCCCCAAATCTTGTACTCTATGTCATAATTGGAATTGGTTCCAAGGCAAATTCAATTTGGGAAGACACAGCTGACTTCATACTGACTTATCACTGTGGTCACAGCACACCCAGGGGTAATCAGGGATATGGAATGAGGTGCACTGACAGTGCAATTCAGGTTTATTGCATTTTCAACCAGTTTTTATACATAATGATATATTATATTGCATTGTGTTGTGTTGTATTGTGTTTTGTTTGACGTCAGGATAGATTTAACTGGATTGCGTTGTTTCGTGTGTGTGGGTTTTTTTTATATGTATTGTATTGTATTGCATTACGATCTAATGTGTTGTTTTGTATTGTGATGTACTGTGTTGTGTTGTGCTGATCTGAATTGTATTGTATTGTATAGCAGTGCGTTGTGTCGTAGTGTATTTTTTGTGTTGTGTTGTGTTGATTTGTATTGCATTGTGTTGAACCATCTTTCATCTAGTCTGCTTGCTTCACTGGGGACGGGATAACCTTGTGGTTAGAATGATGTATTCGTGATCTGCTGACTCGGGTTCGAATCTCGTTTAAGAGGACTTTTCCTCTGGAGTTAACATCAGTGCCGACTCCACTCTCCCAAAAGTCCCTTGGATGAGACTATAAACCGAGATCCCATGTGCGAACGCACGCAGAACATCTTGTGCACACGTTAAAACCCATTCCGCCTTTCGGAAGAGTAGGTCATTGTGTGCCGGTGGGAACTGATGACAACATTTACAAAACTGCATACACACGGGGACTATATGAAAAACGCACATGAGTGCTTGTTCCATTATCCTCGAAGTAAAAGAATTAAAAAATACATAAAAATATCCATCCTTACAATGCATACAAACCTCTATCGTATGATTGGTTCTTACAACAACAACAACAACAACAACAATCTGTACACGTTACGCCTCTGTTGCAGACTCTCCACTGGCTTCTAATTTCACAGAGAATAAGATACAACGTCCCTTGACAAAATTGCTCCTCTTTTTCTCTTGCTACTTGATTGTGTCAGAAAAGTCGGTCAGTAATACAGAATTTGCATTGAGAAGAAAAACCCAACTTTATACGGGCCTGGACCAAAGGATCTCTTTGTCCTGAACGTGTCTCTGTTAGCGTGGTAACTCTCTTGTCTCAGGTCTACCTGACTGTTGAAGAAAACTTTATATTTTGCTTCCAATGCAGCAACAACGACGGAAGAGATGACAACACTGGATTTGTAGTTTGTATTTGTATAGCACTTTAACACACACCTACACACACACACACGCACACACACACACACACAAACCTATACACCCCCCCCCCACCCCACCCCACCCCAAAACACACACTCTCTCTCTCTCTCTCTCTCTCTCTCACACACTCTCTTATAGATAGATAGATAGATAGATAGAGGGAGAGAGAGAGAGTACACGTATTTCTTGAGGTGGTGGTGACAGAGACGGTGATTTGAACGCTTGGAGAAAGTCATCTACATTGCCACTCCGAATTTCTCTTTGGAGATAAAAAGTTGTCTGGAGTCTAGCTGGACATTGGCTGGCACAATCCACTTCTGTTCATAAGGAAATAGCAACAGAAGAAGATGACACTGATGAGGAGGAAAACGAATGAATTATCTTTGATAACAAAGAGGAAGAGGAGGAGGAGGAGGAATATAAGGAGAAGAAGGATGAGAAGGAGAAAATCAAACATGGGGATTGTCTTTTCTTTAAGCGCGTTTAAACCCTTTCCAATAACTAATAAAACAATAGGATTAGCCCCTTAAACATTGTTCAGGCAATAGGATTAGCGTTTTAAGATCCTGAATTGCAAACAGAGCAGACGGTATTAACTTCAAGTCGATAAAATTCAAAAACAGAACAGAAATCAATCGGAAGGCTTACACAGTGTGTGTAACAAAGAAAGCACGATGTTGGAGAGAACGAAAATCACAGATACCTACCTTTGAGCTATCATGAAAATAAACACTCTCGTTTGGGTCTCAGCTAGCTCTGGTGAGATTACTTTGGTATTTCCCATAAGTAAGGTCGCCACATTCCGACTTCGGTGATGGTGATTAGACGCAACACGCGTCTTTATTGCATGTGTTTTTAATGTATTCCTTCTTGTCAACACGCCATAGCTTACTTTTCTCCAAGAATGTAGAATGGGATTTTACGTATGTAGGCTACGTGTAATATTGTCTTTGGATATGTTTACAAATAGATTCTCGGTTTAAAGTCTCATTCAAAGGCTTGGAAGAGAACTTGAATCTACACACATTTTGGCAGTAAAAAAAGAAAGGTCTTTTCTAACCTGGCGCCGGCATGGAGTATCAAACCAGTGGCTCTTAAATCCAGTGTCATACGTGTTACCCACCAGGCCGCTTAGGTCCCTATAGAGGAGGTAGAATTGGAAATAAACTAACGTTTTTCTGGATGGGTTTTGTTTGATAAACTATGTAAACAGAGAAAGAATCTTATGAAGACTAAGTTGGAAGATGTGTATGCGTGTATGAAGATTTATTCAGTTCGTGTTTGGAAAAACAACAACAACAAACAAGCAAACAAAGCAAAGAAGCATACTCATTTCATTGTTTTTGAAACTGGTAGAATAAACAGAGAATGGACCCACAAAGTTTCTTTATAATTATACTCTGTGTGTGCATGTGTGTGTATGTTTGGGGTACGTGGGGGGGGGGGGGGGATGTGGTGGCTGCTACTGCTGTTGATAATAATGTCGTTGAAGATGCTGTTGCTGCTGCTGCTTATGCTGCTGAGGATGATGCAAGCAAGGAGGCCTTAGTTGTATTGCTTTTGGCCACTGAAATATTAGTGAATATTTCACTCTCATTTCTTTTTTTTTAAGTGCACAGAAGAAAACCCATGTCCAAGGTGGGACAGTGGCTTTCTGCACAAGACCTTTGTCACGAACGGGTGTTAATAAATCTTCTACGTTGAACAGAGGGCTTGTAATTATTTCACAAGTCTGCGTTCTACAGGTGTAAGGGAGAGATTCTGGCAATATACTTATGTCATTTTACAAGATGAACCTATCTTTACACACGTTACAGACCGTATATGATTTTCGGGGGAAGGAGTAGTGGGGAGGGGGAGAGAAAGAATGTCATAGAAATATGTTTTGTGCACAAAAATTTTATGCTACCATTTTTAGTTAAGGAGAGAATTTTACCAAACCAGACCCCCCCCCCCCCCCTCCTTCCCCCCCCAAAAAAAATTATGACCCTGACGTGATTCGAACAAGCAACCTTCTGATCTGGAGTCAGACGTGCTACCGTTGCGCCACAGAGTCCACATTCTCAGAGGTTAAATTTATCATTGATGTTGGACGTTCCCCAGCTTAACATCCTGGGGGTCGCTCCCAGTTACACACTCTGACTCATTCGTTACACATAGGAGCCACTGTGACATTGTTATTTATTTATTTTATTCTTTTATATCGAGGGTAATGGAATAAGCACTTATGTGCTTTTGTACATTCAGTCCCCGTGTGTATGCGGTTTCGTGAATTCTGTCATCTGTTCTCACCGGCACACAATGGCCTACTCTTACGAAAAGCGGAGCAGGATTTAACGTGTGCGCAAGATGTTCTGCGTGCGTTCGCACACGGGGCCTCGGTTTCTAGTCTCATCCGAAGGACTTTTGGGGAGAGTGGAGTCTGCACTGATGTTAACTCCAGGGGAAAATATCCCCTTGAACGGGAATCGTACCGGGTTGTCAGATTGCGAGCGCAACGTTCTAACCACTAGGCTATCCCGCCCTCCCAAATATGTTATAACCAAAATGTGCCAATGTCTGCTGACACTTCTATGATATCGGCTGTAACATATTTTCCCACTCCTCGCTTCGAGCTTTCAGGTTCATCAATGGTGAGATTTTGCATATTCCACTGTTTACCCACCTTACTGGACAGCTCAGTGGTCAGAGCACTCGCTTTCTCCAGCTAAGGTTAAGCAGCATCGAGCGTGGTTACCACATGGATGGGTGACTGTTTGCGCGCCTTGGCTTCAGTACAGTCCCCCAGTTCACCCAGCTGCAAATGGGTATCTGCCTTCTTTAGGGTCAGGGAAGGTAAAGCAGCGAGGGAAAGGAGAGGGTGCCGCTCTCAATATGCTGGCCCTAGAGAAGTGAGGTCTCTGACGCCTCGCTCCTCTACGACCACATAGGTTATGGGACTCCTTTACCTTTACCTTACCCACCCTAAAGGTACCCGCATTTTGACTTCGGCGGTGATGTCTTAACACAAAACCAAGAGTGTGCATGCATTTTTCTGTACTGTTTTATCCATACATAACAGTATGCCGTGGCTTACTCTTTGGAAATGCGGAACAGGTTTTAGCGCGTTGTTGTTGTTGTTGTGCGTTCCCCAGCTTTACACCCTGAGGGTCACCCAGAACATGCACTCTGCCTCACTCATCCCAACAGGGAATCTCTGTGAGATAGGAAGTACACACTGGATGAGAAGTTTGCGTGTATGACTCTTTTTCAAGCACCTCGCCATATAGGCAGCCATACTCCGACTTCAGAGGATTTTTTTTTCTCCTTTAACAAAGAAGAGTGCGGGTTGTTATGTTAAGAGCTTGTCATGGCTGAAGGCAATCTCAACACAACATTTTACAACATAACAACGTTTTAATGTAGGCCTTGGCAATTAGCTGACGTCAATAATAACTGACACAGCTTTTGGCCTGGGCCAGTTTTAGCGCGTGTGCAAGCTTGTTCTGCGTACTTTCGTACACAGGACCTAGGTTTTTTTGTTTTTTCCAGGGCGGGGGGGGGGGGGGGGGGGGGGCAGGGATGTTACGAAAATGTGTTTTGTGCAAAAAATTTTATGTTACCATTTTTAGTTAAGGAGATAATTTTACCAAACCAACCCCCCCCCCCCCCCCAAAAAAAAAAAAAAAATTATGACCCTGACGTGATTCGAACACGCAACCTTCTGATCTGGAGTCAGACGCGCTACCGTTGCGCCACAGAGTCCACATTCTCAGAGGTTAAATTTATCATTGATGTTGGACGTTCCCCAACTTAACATCCTGGGGGTCATTCCCAGTTACGCACTCTGTCTCATTCATACACATGGGAGCCGCTGTGACATTGTTATAACCAAAATGTGCCAATGTGTGAGGTCTGCTGGACACTTCTATGATATCCGCTGTAACATATTTTCCCACTCCTCGCATCGAGCTTTCAGGTTCATCAATGGTGAGATTTTGCGCTAAGCGCTTCGATTTGTTTGTTTATTTACAAGATTCAGCGCTATATAAATTCCATATATTATTATTGTTATTATTATTATTATATTCCACCGTTTACCCACCTTACGGGATAGCTCTGTGGTCAGAGCACTCGCTTTCCCCAGCTAAGGTTAAGCAGCATTGAGCGTGCTTACTACATGGATGGGTGACCGTTTGCGCGCCTTGGCTTCAGTACAGTCCCCTAGTTCACCCAGCTGTAAATGGGTACCTGCCTCTTTAGGGTCAGGAAAGGTAAAGCAGCGAGGGAGAGGAGATGGGCGCCGCCCTCAGTATGCTGGCCCTAGAGAAGTTGAGGTATCTAATGCCTCACTCCTCTACGACCACATAGGCTATGGGACACGTTTACCTTTACCTTCCCCCACTCTAAAGGTACCCGCATTTTGACTTCGGGGATGATGTTATAAACACTAAACTAGTGTGCATACATTTTTCTAAACTTTTGTTATCCATACATAACAATATAAAATGACTTACTCTTTGGAAATGCGGAACAGGTTTTAGCACGTGTACAAGCTTGTTCTGCGTACTTTCATACACAGAACTTTGGGGGGGGGGGTGTATTTTTTTCGGGGTGGGGGGGGGGGGGGGGGGTGAGTATGAAAATGTGTTTCATGCACAAGATTTCATGATACCAGCTTTACAGTTTTACAAGGCACTGTCCAGGGAGGAAGAAGAAGAGGCAGACCAAGGAAGAGCTGGGAGGATAACATCAGCGAATGGACAGGTCTAGAACTCAACAAAACCCTCAGATAGGCAGAACAGAGAGAGGAATGGAGGGAACTGGTTGTTGAGTCTTTGAGGGTGCCCCCACGGTAGTCAAACTACGGGACAGATAGATAGATAGATAGATTTTTAGTTTAAGAAGATAATGTTTACCAAACCAACAAAAAAAATTGTGACCCTGACGTGATTCGAACACGCAACCTTCTGATCTGGAGTCAGACGCGCTACCGTTGCGCCACAGAGTCCACATTCTCAGAGATTAAATTTATCATTGATGTTGGACGTTCCCCAGCTTAACATCCAGGGGGTCACTCCCAGTTACGCACTCTGTCTCATTCATTACACATGGGAGCCACTGTTACATTGTTATCACCAAAATATGCCAATCTGTGAGGTCCGCTGAAAACGTATATTATAATATAATATTATACACTGTAACATGGGGACGGGATGGCTCGGTGGTCAGAGCACTCGCTTTTTCCCAGCTAAGGTTAAGCAGCATCGAGCGTGGTTACCACATGGATGGGTGACCGTTTGTGCGCCTTGGCTTCAGTACAGTCCCCAAGTTCACCCAGCTGTAAATGGGTACCTAAATCAGCGAGAGTAAGGAGATGGGCGCGGCTCTCAATATGCTGGCCCCTGGAGAAGTTGAAGTATCTGATGCCTCACTCCCCTACGACCTTAGGGTTATTGGACACCTTTACCTGTTACTGTAACAGATGTTTCCATTCCTTGGCTTGAGCTTCGAAGTTCATCAATGGTCAGATTTTGCGTATACGACCGTTTACCCACTTTTAAGGTAGCTGCATTCTGACTTCAGGGATGATTGATATCTAAACACGAAACCAGTCTGCATGTGGTTTTTGTTTGTTTTTAAATTATTTCATCTGTTTATAACGGTATACCATAACCTACTCTTTGGAAAGGTGGAACGGGTTTTGGCGTGTGTGCAAGATGTTCTGCGAACTTTTTTATGCGGGACCTCTGGGTTTTTTTTCTCTTTTTTCATAGAGAGGGAGAGGGAGGGTGGGGGGGTCTATGAAAATGTGTTTTATGCACAAGATTTTATGTTACCACTTAAAGGGGGCACAGTCACCTGTATTTTTGCGGAAAAAAAATTGTGCGATACATGGACATGCTATTGATCTAGTCAGGTCAGAGGTCTCCTCTGCTATTGGTAACCATGCAAGCCAGTACTACCTGTGGCATGTGGGCAGATGGAGCTCATCAGTCTGGGAGGACAGTCCATCTAGAAGAAAACTCTGATTTCAAACTTTCTCTGCCTTGCGGCTGTACCTACTCATAGGAAAAGCTTCGGGAGTCAACCCCGAGGAAACATCGAGAGTGGGAGTCCCCAAGGCAGTCCGAGGCTGTACGTAGCAACGATCTGACAACTCCTGCGACGGCACTGGAGCCATGTGTATGGGCGATTGCCTTTCAAATGGACCATTCCAGCGACCTGGAGAGGGGAGGGGGGTCTGCTGTACGGGTAACAGCTTGCCTTCCATACTTATCCAGGCTTTGCGCTCTGGAGTATAAACACCCTGAGCCTAACTCCATAGTCTTACGAGACTGACGGATGCCTACTAGGATGTCTCATTGCCTACTTATGAATATCATGTTGGGTATACTTAATCTTTCAGTCTTTATTGTACCTTGTTCTCAAACCAAACCTGTGAGATATTACGATGAGGTTCCACAAAATATAAAAATCGATACTCTTTTGTAGCTGCATTTCACAAAAGACAGAAATACCAACTTCTTTTTCGTGTGTTTTATTTGTATAAGTGATGCGAAATGGGAAATTTTAAGTAGAAATATATAGAGATATTGACTAGTACAGTACTCGTCATTCTTGGACTAGATGTGTCCAGGTCCTGCTGTTTGATAGAGTGTCCAATGGATGCTGTCCTAATTTGCCATCTACTGTACTTTTTTTTGGATAGAAATCTTACACACAGAAGCTGGACTTTCGCTTACCCTTTAACAGTGGTATACGTGTCCCTCTGTGGGAATACCGGGGGCCTGTTAGTATGAACAGCATCCCCACCCTCTGGAAGTTCTTTTGCCAGAAATTCCCTCTTTTCTATCCCTCTCTTTCTTTCTGCCTTGTTCCTTCTCTTCCTGTCACCCCTTCGTGTCTATTTGCTGCCGTCTTGGTTCATTCTCCTGCCGGAAAGACCGAAAAGATAATCATTTTCTCCCACCTGGAAGTCAAATGCACTGGGCCTGACTTGTCAGGAGCTTAACGGCAGCACGATGCATTTTCGCTCATATGACAGACAACATAGTTGCTGTCTGAGCGTTCGACGACGAAGAACAGAGTTAAAGAAAGGGAGAGTAGGGAAGTCAAATGATGAGGGGGAGAAGGGGGAGAGATTCAATTTAGTTTGCCTTTCATTTCTACTGCAGGTAACAGCAGCGACAGAATGCTAATTCTATTTGTTTTCCACTTGAACAAAAAAAACATTCCATGATTAAAAAAATGTGTGTGTGGATTTAAGGATGTGTGTGTGTGTATGCATGTACATAAGTGTACAGTTTAAATGTGTGTATATGTGTATGGGTAGATGGGTGGATGGATGGATAGAAGGAGATAGGTAAGTAAGTAGACAGGTAAATAGGTAGATGGGTAGGTAGGAAGGTTAGTTGGTAAGTAGGTAAATATGTAGGTAGGTATGTAGGTATGTAAGTAGCTAGATAGGTAGGAGGTATTTATGTAGGTAGGCAAGTATGTAGGTAGGTATGTGGGTATGTAAGTAGCTAGATAAGTAGGAGGTAAGTATGTAGGTAGGTAAGTATGTAGGTAGGCATGTGGGTATGTAAGTAGCTAGATAGGTAGGAGGTAAGTATGTAGGTAGGTAAGTAGGTAAGTGTGTAGGCAGGTATGCGGGTATGTAAGTAGCTAGATAAGTAGGAGGTAAGTATGTAGGTAGGTAAGTGTGTAGGCAGGTATGTGGGTATGTAAGTAGCTAGATAGGTAGGAGGTAAGTATGTAGGTAGGTAGGCAGGTAGGCAGGTAGGTATTGTGTACTGTATACCATTTTTTTTTCCTTTCCTGTCTGCATGTGTGTTTGCTTCCATATCAGTGTAGCTTTTTCTGCAGAATTTTGCCAGGAAAAACTCGTTGCCGTGAGTTCTGTTACGTGCGCTAAATGCGTGTCGCGCACAGGACCTCAGTGTATCGTCTCATGCGAAAGACTAGCACCCAAACCACCACTCACGGATCTAGGGGGTTGGAGGGGGGAGGGGGGTAAAGTTTGGGCACAAACGGGGATCGGACCACCTCATCACTTCGAATCCGGAATTTTCGTTTTCTAGGCAGGCGCGTTACCTCTAGACCACCCATCCTCTAGAGTAGACACATCGTGGGAAGGAGGGAGGGAGGGAGGAGCCAGAAGATGCTGGGTTATGCTGTTAGCTAGCTGTGTGGTTCCCGGCCTCAGCATGTCATGCCTTTCCAGACAGTAGAAGGTCTTGGATGCTGACCCCACAAGCTTCAACAGTGGTGCAGTCAGTCTCTCTGGGACAGGGTTCTTCCTTTGGGTGCGGGTCACTTAGGCTGGGCGGACACTTTCTCCGTTATTAATCCATGACAGCAAAGTTGATATCAGAGCTTTGCGTTACAGCGTTGGTGTACGTTGCAATGTCATAATATGGGGACTATAGCATCTTTAATTGAAGGCTCCCCGCTGTGATTAGTCTATATCAAAAGGTTACAAAAGTTTGAAGTTGGAGTATGGCTGCATGTAATTATATACTCTCAATGTTTACCCATTACGTCCAAACGCATGGATGTGTTCAGGTCTGAAGTGATCTGATTTGATTTGATGTGATCTGATCTCCCACCAGCGAACGGGGAAGTGGACGGAATGACCTCGGAGGCTTGCTTCACTTTACAGCGGTAACCAGCATCCATAGACAGACAGACAGACAGAGAGACAGACAGACCATGGACACAAATTTCTCCTGATCCCTGTGTTGACAGAAACACGAGGCGGTTACCCCCACTCCTTCTCCCCGTGTCGTGTGCTCTATTGATTGGTGACAGCGGAGAGAATACAGGGACACCCTATCTGAGCTGATTTCGTTCTCGTTTGCGGTTTATGTCGACAGTCACTGAGGTAAAGTTGTCATCGTCGTCGTCGTCGTCATCGTCATCATCGGTGTCACCTTCCTCGTCGTCGCGATTATCGTTTCAATCGTCATCGTCGTTACATTATCGTCATTATCATTACTTAATTTTGAACGATAACTTGACAGCAAATGCTGTATTCAGCGGTTTTGTATATTTCCACCCCTTCAGAATGGGCTTTGACCTATCTGAATAAATCATCTGAAGTCTGAAGTCATTATCATTACAAGAACGGAAGGACTGGTGAAGTTTGATTTCTAACCCAACAGATACCGAGGTCTCAGGTTTGAATGTCCGTGGCGCCTGCTAGTTAAAAGGTTTGCCATGTTGTAAAATTCTTTAGGTCGCCCTTGTGCCGACCTAGCCTGTGCGTGCCTTACTCACCTTTCCTGTGTGTATGCATCATAGCTAGCATGCCGCATTAAAGATATCATAATTCCCTACAGCGTTTGCAAGATACAGCAAATGGAACATAGTACAGCACGATAACAACACTGCTGCAGATACAGCAGCTGGAACATAGTACAGTACGATAACAACACTGCTGCAGATACAGCAAATGGAACATAGTACAGCACGATAACAACACTGGCAGCAAGCACCAGCCTTGATATTCTTAGTGTCAACACTGTGTCTTTTTTTTTGGTTTATCTCGTAACCGACGATTCAAAGAACTACCCGTTTGAAAGAAAACGTGAAACAGTCTACAGAAGAAAAATCTTTCAAGCTATTTTGAAGAGAGGTACAGAAGAGGACAGTGACGAATGATGATATAGCAAAATCTCACCATCGGTGAACCTCAGATCTATCCGAGGAACGGAAAAAATCTTGCACGTTCGTTTCGTCTGTTGACAATGACTAAAGAGAACGTGCCTACATACATTCTTATAATGTACGCGCGCAAAATATCCATAATGATAAGTAAGTATCAATATCGATAATTTGCAGCATAAGGTCAATAATCAGATAAGTATTGTAATGTATTTTATTTCAATTTAACACAACCATGTTCTATACTTTGTTTTAGCTTCTGATATAACTTGAAACTTGAAATGGTTTAATGTGGTGGGCTCCTGTAAGCCCATTCACATGGGGACAGTGGGGAGGGGGCAGTGAAGAAAGAAAACATTTCAATACATGACATATTCAAAACAGTTGAAATAATCAGCATGGCATGGCATCCACATCATGGAACAAATTCATGTTTTACAATGTCTCAGTGCTTTTCACTCACACTATGAATATACAATGGACTGGGCGAGCAACAGAGCAGCTATGACATATCTTTAAATGGAGTTCCACTCGAACAAGTTTTGGTAATGGCTACAATTTCTTTAAGCTCATGACTGACATGATCCATTTGTTTGTTTATGTTGTCATTAAATCGTTCAAAGCAATTGAAGACATTACTGTAAGTCAGTTCTGATTTTGCACCTGTGTTTCTCGGACTCAGTATTGCTCCTTGAATGTTCAGAATCATTTTTACAAGCTACATCACAGTCTACATCAGAATGATTCCCCACAAGGTCTGACATACTCCCACCCCCCTGGCTTCTGATATAAAGAACCAGATAAAAGGCAGAATATTGGAGAAACACTGCTGGTAACCGATACATGTAAAAAAGAAATTTCAATAAAACAAAACCTTATTCAAAAAGTCATAGTAGGTATGCCCAAACTTGGAAAGAAAATTTCCAAAAATAATTACGGACACAACTTTATTGATGACAGACAGCATTTGAGGCTCTGTACAAAAGCATTGCTGGTTCTCACCAAATAAGACTCGTGGGTTTCGTCCCCTAGTTGAACCATTTTCCGAGTTAGCGGTAGTGGTCATACTCCATCATCTACAAAGAGATAGCTCTCATAAAACAGCACCGTCTTTATGTGCGCGATAACAAAAGAGGAAGAGTTCGTGGCTTGCGAAAACCGGTGACAAAAATCACCACCATCACTACCCCCCCCCCCCAAAAAAAAAAAAACCAACAAAACAACAACCAAAACAACCCTACAAAAAAAAGAATCAACAAAGAACTGACCAAATTAAATAAAGTCGGAAAACAATGAAATGCGGAAACAAACTACCGGAGGAGAGCCGTTAAAGTCTCAGCTCTGTGGTAAAATTGTATCCACATGCTGGGAAGCAGGTTCAACTTAACTCACCACGACACATGCTTCCCAGCATGTGTCGTGGTGAGTTAAGTTGAACCTGGCGAAGCCTATCCCTCTCCACGGCGCATGCTAGGTATCTTTATGTCCTCCAAGCTAACTGCCGGCTTGCTCTTCTGCAACCCTCCCCCCCAAAAAAAAACCCAACAACAACAACAACAAAAAACTGGGTTTCAACATGTGCACAACATTTTCTGTATGTGTTAGCTCACGGGACCTCGATTTTTAATCTCAACCGAAAAAAAACAAATTTTGAGAGGAACGGAGTTAATACCTAAGTTAACTCCGGGAGAAAATCCTTTGGAACCGAAAGTTTAGAAGAGTTTTGAACCCGTGGTCTTCAGCTGCCAGTAGATCACTTGGCTCACCATCCTAAAAAAACTCGAAAAGAACAGAGAAATGTGAATCGTTAGGCGTTGAGTCTCTGTTCTTCTCTACGTCCCTGTTGGGTGGCATGAGAGGTGCCTGGTCTTCTCCTGTGCTTGTAACTCTGAAGGAGATCTGCCCGCTGGCCTCTGGCGACACGTTCCCATTTCAGAGCAGCAGCTTTTTATTGTTTTGGGGTACAGGGTGCATGCTGGATATGTCTGCGTTTCTGCAACCCACCCAACGCTGACAGGAATCAGGCTACCTGTTCTTTGATGTGCGTGTTTGATCTTCTACCTGTGTATGTATACACAAAGGGAACACAAAGGTGTGCTTGTGTATATATATATACCTTTGTGTTCCCTTTATAAATATTAATATATATATATATATATATATATATAATAGATAATATATAATAATAATGATATAATAATAATATATATATAAATATATGAAGGAGTATACACGAAAGTATGGCACTGGTAACTCTGCTTTTTGTTTAAAAAGATATCATGGTAGATTGTAAAAATTCCCACCCGTGATTCATCAAACGCTGCTACCCGAGATTGGAACCCACGACTTCATGGACCCATGGGATTGAGGACGGGCGATATTAACAACTCGTAAAATGACAGCATATGTCTAGAGTTCAATTATTCTTACCGATCGAGTGATTTTGTGATAGACTAGTTGCCAACTTGGCTGATGAGGCTGCGTAGGAAAATGCTTCTTGTTTTGTTTTGTTTGTTTTGTTTCCAGTAACTGTGGGAGCAATATCAAGCTGTATTAATTCCCCTGATTATTGTAGGTTGTTGTTGTTTTTGTTGTTGTTGTTCATTTTTTGTAGTCAGCTTGCATTGTGTGTGTCCATTAATTTTGTGCCTGCAGACAATGATGTGATCAGGGGTGCTGTGCCTGTATGTGTGGTGTGTGTGTGCGTGCGTGCGTGCGTGCGTGTGTGTGTGTGCGCGCGCGCGCGCGCGCGCGTGTGTGTGTGTGTGTGTGTGTGTTCGTGAGTGCATGTGTGCTTGCGTGCGTGCGTGCGTGCGTGCGTGCGTGCGTGCGTGCGTGCGTGCGTGCGTGTGTGTGTGTGTGTGTGTGCGTGTGTGTGTTTGTGTGTGTGTGTGGACTGAATGCCCAGTTACAGTCCTCTGGTTAAGGTGTTTGTGGCGACACTTTTTGCGTTGTTGGTGATTGTGATTACATAGTGTGCGCCTTTAGGACTGTTGTAGAACGACCATGAAACAAGTCATCGTCATCGTCGTTATTGTCTTTTGTTGTCATTATTATCAATATCGATATCATCATCATCATCATCGCCATCGTCGCCATCATCATCATCAATAACAGCAGCAGCAGCAGCAGCAGCAGCAGCAGCAGCAGCAGCAGCAGCAGCAGCAGCAGCAGCAGCAGCAGCAGCAGTAGTAGTAGTAGTAGTAGTAGTAGTAGTAGTAGTAGTAGTAGTAGTAGTAGTAGTAGTGTAGCAGCAGCAACAGCAGTAGAAGCAGTAGTAGTAGTAGTAGTAGTAGTAGTGGTGGTAGCAGCAGCAGTAGAAGATAGTTAGTAGTATAGTAGTAGTATTGTGGTGAGCATAAGTAGTAGTAGTAGTAGTAGTATAGTAGTTAGTAGTAGTAGTAGTAGTAGTAGTAGTAGTAGCGGCGGCGGCAGTCGTAGCAGCAGCAGCAGCAGCAGCAGCAGCAGCAATAGTAGTTAGTAGTAGTAGTAGTAGTATAGTAAATACCATGTTCTTACTATTACCATTATCATCATTATCGTTCTTATTCTTACAGAAGTTGTGTTCCTGCTGTATACACCCACACACTCACACACACACATACACACACACATACACACACATACACACTCATAAACACACACACACACTCAACACACACACACACACACACACACAACCTCACACACACACATCAGTTTAAATTTAAGCACATCGCCGAATGTTTTGAGCGGAAAACAGTTATTCCTCGCTAGCATTTTTTTTCTTTCCCATTCAGCCAACACAAAGATTGCCACGAATACTACACACGTCATTCTGCACAAAGTATGTCATAAATACTACACACATCACTATAAAAATATGTCTCAAATACTACACACATCATTCTGTACAGACTTTGTCACTAATACTACACACATCATTCTGTACAGACCATGATGGCAGCTGGACTCACGCATGAGTCACTTCTGTGTTGCCTGAATATTTTTTATCTGACTGTGTGCTACGAATCTGCAGTTATTAGTGTGTGTGTGGGTGCACAACAGGAGCTTGCCCCAGATGGATGAATGTCCAGGCCTCTGTATTCAGAACAGTGTGTTTAACTAACAACACTGAAGACAAATGTCATGAATCTATCGGAGAAAATTGCTCTGTCAAACGACCTGTTTCGTTTCTTAATGTGGCCCAGGCCAAAAGCTGTGTCAGTTATTGATGTCAGCTAATTGCCAAGGCCTACACTCAAATGTTTTTATGTTGTAAAATGTTGTGTTGAAGATTGCCTTCAGCCACGACAAGCTCTTAACATAACAACCTGCACTTTCCTGTAAATGAGGAAAAATCCTCTGAAGTCGGAGTATGGCTGCCTGTATGTCGAGGTACTTTAAACCATAGTTACGCAAACTTCTCATTCAGTGTGCAATATCAATCTCACAGTGATTTCCAGGTTGGATGAGTGAGTCAGAGTGCACATTCTGGGTGACCCCCAGAACGTTAAGCTGGGGAACGCACAACAACAACAACAGCAACAAGGTTTCTTTACCACTGTGTAAGTTTTTTATTTTTTTTAAAACTCCGAACTCGGGGGTTACACTGACACAAGACCTGGATGTAACCGAACATAACAACGCTCACAGATGAAGAAAGGGTGAGCAGGGGGACTGGGGGTAGAGGGGTAGGGGGTGGACAGGCGCTGGATGAATTTCACACCTTTCTGGCATCATTTAGCTCCCCGAGGCGGTGTGAGGAGAGGCGGTGTACTTCACCCCCACCCTCCCTCCTCCTCCTCCCGTGTCCCCTCGAGCCGGGTCCGGTTACTGCTGGAAAATGAACACGGCCGTTGATTTAAACCCAAGGAGGAGGAGGAATGGGAGGAGGGACCGAATTGCTGGGCTAGTCCCCCCGGGCAGGTAAGAAGGGGTCAAGCAAAGATAAAGGGGCGGACTAATGGGCGAAATGTCATTAGATTAATCAATCTTCAAACGAGGAGACAGCTTGATTTAGAATGTAACGAGAGAAAGAGTGGTCATTGTTCAGATGGTTTGAATCCTGCAAGTGGGGGAAAAAAAGCGGAAAGCTAACGCATGAATAATCCAAGTAACACTATCGCCTGAGACCAACGGTGGCTGCAGCCCCACTTCAACCCCCAGCTGCAGGAAAAGCTCATCAAATTCTCATTGGATCGGCAGCCAGCCCCCATGGCAGATTGCGACAATTGCCGCCCAGACACAGTCTTTTACCGGCCCGACAATCAGGTGGTAAATTTCCGGATCATAACGCTGTATTCGCCCCGGATCGATCCCAATATCCGAACGGATGCGGAGATGGTTTGGCCATCCACAGTGAATTGACATCAACAACAAACGGCCAAGTCGCCAGTTGCGGTGCGCGGTCAATGCTCATCACTTACTGCCATTATCATAATCACGCTATCAGTCCCCCAGGCTTTCCCCCACTCAACAGAGGAAATCGAGGGTTAAAACGCCAGCAATCAGTCGCCATGAATTAATAACATTTTAATTTTGAAAGCGCGCGACTCCATTTTTTAATTGAGCGGGACCACGCCATCGTCTCCGTATCAGCGGACGGGTTACGTGAGCGCGCGCGTTTTGTGCGTGGCGCGATAATGGAGCACTTTCCACCTAGTTCTTTTCAATGGCCGCTCGGCCCCATGTTGGTTTGCAATCAGATTGCTTCTTCCCTCAATCGGGCGATTACCGGGGAAAATTACAATGCGATAATCAATTTATCCTATGAATTTTTCAGGACTAATCACATTAGGGATGGCAGTTAATAGTGCCAACACAAAGCTTTCCCGCCGGCCCCGGGGAGCCATCGCTTCCTTTCCTGAGAGTGGCGGGCCCTGGAGAGCGGCCATTATTGCAGCAGGGGGAGGGAACTGTGAAGAAGAGGCGGAAGTGCCTTAGCGGGCAAGGTGTGCGCAGGTCAGCAAGCGTGACGGCTGGGAGCGGAACAGGAAATATGATCTCACGGACGGCCATCTCATGGCGGCGGCCTGGCGTAACACCTTCATTTATTGATGGAACATTAGAGGCAGGCCGCTGCAGACAGATTGGATGAGGAGTCTCACCGCCACAGGCAGTCATAAAGCACTAATGGCGGCGGAGGTGGAGGCAGGTTAGAGAACTACCTGTGGTGCCCACAGAGAGAGAGAAAAAAAAAACCCACACCACCACCAGCAACACAAGTGTATCTTTATGTCCTTCTTTCCTGTTTTTCCCTCATGAATTTTAAATGCTGCCTAAATGCGTGCTGCAGAAAGGTTAGAAGTTTACCTTTATTGCTCCAAAAAGTCCATGAACACATGGGTTGGTTGTTTATTTTCCTTTTCTGTTTCCTCGTCTTTATTCTTTTGCGTTTTATTTTCTAGGTGGTTTTTGTTTTTTTAATCGGTGAGCTTATGTTCTTGTTCATGGTTTTTAAAATAATGGTTTTGGGTTTTATTTTTGCTGTGCCCAGTGTTATGTCTGTAAATATAGCCTAAGCGCGGGAGGTGGAGCATTTGCAGGCCTGCCTGTGTACCTCTAAAACCCATAATTGTGGACATTGTACACTTCGTTCTATTTTAACTCAGCCTGGCGCTTGGACACAAACCGGCCTAAAGTCTCTCTACTTTAATTCGAACATTTGTGTTTTCTGAAGCTGGATTTATTTTATCCAACTGTTTGAACAGAGATGGTGTTTGTTGTTTTGTTTTTTGATAGCTGGAACTTCCAGTTGTATAGCGTGACACTATTTAGTCTTTTGGGTCTTACTACATACAGACTGTCATCTTTACCTTCGTTTCACGCCATCCCTTGTGAAAACGGCTGGATAGAATAAAGCAAACTTGTATAAGTAGGCCTATAGATGCAGGATATTAAGTAACAAGATTTTATACCTACTTGTGTTGAAAGGTAAATTACATTTATAAAATGAGTCCATAGGATTACTAGAGGAGGTTTGTTGTTGTTGTTGTTGTTGTTGTTGTTGCTGCTGCTGCCTTATGTTTAAAGTCTGTTAAGAGTGATATAGTCTAAAGGAGGTTTGTTAGACCGAAAATGCCTTGGTTACAACAACAGATGTTTCGTATTGTACTGGTCCTGTGACAAAGTTTATGGACTGAGTTATTGTTTTTGTCCAACTCCAAGGGAAAGGAACACACAAAAACGTCATTGTCAGAAGAAGCCCTCGCAAAACAATGAACAAATCCTATACCTATTTCAACATGTATCTAAGTGCAGCATCTTAGATAATTGAAGCTTCGTTTTGTTTTGGCTTGGGAACAAGTTCGAGTTCTGTTGCTTGTTGACCATGTTGCAATGTGTAAGATTGTATATAAAACAATGCAGCATTGCAGTGCCTTGTGCTGTGCTGTCTGTGCTGTACGCTCTGTGCTGTGCCCTCTGTGCTGTACTCTCTGTGCTGTACTGCTAATGTTCTGTTGTGTAGCGCTATTGCTTTTTGACATGTTTTCTTCTTTTGTTTGTATGCCCCCCCCCCCCCCCCCCCCGCACCCCACAATGTTGTGCTTTGGTTTTCTCTACAATGTTGAATTGTGTTGTATGATGATCCTTTTTCTCGTTGTGCCCTGCCAAGTTGTGCCGTGTGGATTAGTGTTGTGCATTATGTTGTGCGTTGTTCTTTGTTGTGTCGTGCCAAGTTGTGCAGGATGGATAAGTGTTGTGCATTATGTTGTGCGGTGTTCTTTGTTGTGTCGTGCCAAGTTGTGCAGGATGGATAAGTGTTGTGCATTATGTTGTCCCTGCCAAGTCGCGCTCTGTGTGGAATAGTGTTGTGCTCTGCTTTGCCGTATCATGTTGTGCGATGTTTTTCTTTTTCACGCTGTCCTGTAGTGTACTGGGCTGTACCGTTGTCTTGTGCTCTCTGTTGTGCTGTGCGGTGTTCTGCTGCGCTGTGTCGTTTAATGCTGTTCTTTGTTGTGCTTTTTTTTCAGCACTGTGTCATTTAATACTGTTCTGTGTTCTTTGTTGTGCTGTGTCATGCTGCACTGTGTCATTTAATGCTGTTATTTGTTGTGCTGTGTTCTGCTGCACTGTGTCATTTGATGCTGTTCTTTGTTGTGTTGTGCCGTGTCATTTAGTGCTGTCCTTTGTTCTTCAGAAGTGTGTCATTTAATGCTGTTCTGTGTTCTGCAGAAGTGTGTCATTTAATGCTGTTCTGTGTTCTGCAGAAGTGTGTCATTTAATGCTGTTCTTTGTTGTGCTGTGTTCCTCAGCACTGTGTCATTTAATGCTGTCCTTTGTTCTTCAGCGCTGTGTCATTTAATGCTGTCCTTTGTTCTTCAGCGCTGTGTCATTTAATGCTGTTCTGTGTTCCGCAGCGCTGTGTCACTTAATTCTGTCCTTTGTTCTTCACCACTGTGTCCTTTAATGCTGTCCCTTGTTCTTCACCACTGTGTCATTTAATGCTGTCCTTTGTTCTTCACCACTGTGTCATTTAATGCTGTTCTTTGTTCTGCACTGTGTCATTTAATGCTGTTCTGTGTTCCGCAGCGCTGTGTCACTTAATGCTGTCCTTTGTTCTTCACCACTGTGTCATTTAATGCTGTCCTTTGTTCTTCAGCACTGTGTCATTTAATGCTGTTCTGTGTTCCGCAGCACTGTGTCATTTAATGCTGTCCTTTGTTCTGCAGCAGTGTGTCATTTAATGCTAGTCTTTGTTGTGTTGTGCCATGTCATTTAATGCTGTTCTGTGTTCTGCAGCAGTGTGTCATTTAATGCTGTCCTTTGTTTATCAGCAGTGTGTCATTTAATGCTGTCTTTTGTCCTTGAGCAGTGTGTCATTTAATGCTGTTCTTTGTTCTGCAGCGCTGTGTTATTTAATGCTCTCCTTTGTTGTGTTGTGCCATGTCATTTAATGCTGTTCTTTGTTGTGCAGCACTGTGTCATTTAATGCTGTTCTTTGTTGTGCTGTGTTCTGCAGCACTGTGTCATTTAATGCTGTCCTTTGTTCTGCAACACTGTGTCATTTAATGCTGTCCATTGTTGTGCTGTGTTCTGCAGCACTGTGTCATTTAATGCTGTCCTTTGTTGTGCTGTGTTCTGCAGCGCTGTGTCATTTAATGCTGTCCTTTGTTGTGCTGTGCCGTGTCATTTAATGCTGTTCTTTGTTGTCTTGTGCCGTGTCATTTAATGCTGTTCTTTGTTGTCTTGTGCCGTGTCATTTAAAGCTGTTCTTTGTTGTGCTGTGTTCTGCAGCACTGTGTCATTTAATGCTGTTCTGTGTTCTGCAGCACTGTGTCATTTAATGCTGTCCTTTGTTCTGCAACACTGTGTCATTTAATGCTGTTCTGTGTGCTGCAGCACTGTGTCATTTAATGCTGTCCTTTGTTCTGCAACACTGTGTCATTTAATGCTGTTCTGTGTGCTGCAGCACTGTGTCATTTAATGCTGTCCTTTGTTCTGCAACACTGTGTCATTTAATGCTGTCCTTTGTTCTGCAATACTGTGTCATTTATTGTCCTTTGTTCTGCAACACTGTGTCATTTATTGTCCTTTGTTCTGCAACACTGTGTCATTTAATGCTGTCCTTTGTTTTGCAACACTGTGTCATTTATTGTCCTTTGTTCTGCAACACTGTGTCATTTAATGCTGTCCTTTGTTCTGCAACACTGTCATTTAATGCTGTCCTTTGTTCTGCAACACTGTGTCATTTAATGCTGTTCTTTGTTGTGCTGTGTTCTGCAGCGCTGTGTCATTTGATACCGTTCTTTGTTGTGCCATGCTGTGCCGTTCAGTACTGTTCTTTGTTCTGCTGTGTTCTGCAGCACTGCGTCTTTTAGCAGCATTCTCTAATCGTTGTTGTGCTGTGCTGTGCTGTACTGGGCTGTGCTGTACTGGGATGTGCTGTACTGTGCTGTACTGTGCTG
>CM054134.1:56160684-56165684 GCA_028751875.1 Rapana venosa
TAACGGTTCCTACCTAACTACCAGCACTATATCATGTTTGTTTGGATGACTGACACCATCCACACTATCGAGTACCATTCATTCTATGATTGGTGCTTTTCAGGGTGTTGTTCCAATTACCTAAGAATAACAGCACCACAGGTGTCTGTATCACCTCGGGTCTGATTGACACCCGGATATTTGCGGATAGGAAATAGAGAGCGGATAGGATAGCCTATTCATGATATTTATCTGAAACATGAATGAATGCTGTTGCATTATACGACAACAACAACAACAGCAACAACAACTACTACTACTACTTTGACGACGACGACTACTACTACTACTACGACGACGACAACGACGACGACGACTACGACTACTGCTGCTGCTGCTCTTCGTCATTTTTCCTTTTGTTATTGTCAGAAAATCAACAGATCATCATGATCTGTGTGAGTGTGTGTGTGTGTGTGTGAGTGTGTGTGTGTGTGTGTGTGTGTGTGTGTGTGTGTGTGTGTGTGTGTGTGTGTGTGTGTGTGTGTGTGTGTGGTGTTGGTTTTGAAAAACATTTGACTATTGCAATTTTATTTCATAGATTTGGTCTGCAGCTACCATGTTTGTAATAATTATCTGTTTAAACTATTGATTATTTGTCATTGGTTGTATGACTGTGTAAGATAAGGTTGAATGCATGCGCTTTGATTTGTCTTTGCAAGATATAGCGCTATATAAGTTCCATTTATTATTATTATTATTATTATTTATTATTATTATTAACATCATCATCATCATTATTATTATCATTATTATTATAATGACGGCCGCTATAGCCGAGTGGTTAAGACTGTTTGACTTCGAATCCATTGGTCTATGAAGTTGTGAGTTCGAATTTGGCGGATACAGCTGAACTACAGGTGGGGATTTTACGATCTCCCAGGTCAACTTTACGTGCAGAACTGCCAGTGTCTTATTTCCCTTCGTGTGTAGACACACCCATGAGATCAAAAATGCAACGCTAAAGATCCCGTCATTCATGTCAGAGTTCCATGGGTTACGAAACATGAACATACCCAGCATACATCTCTTAAGTGGGGGACGGGATAGCCTAGTGGTTAGAACATTGCGCTCGCAATCAGACGGCCCGGGTTCGATTCCCGTTCAAGGGGATATTTTCTCCTGGAGTTAACATCAGTGCAGACTCCACTCTCCCCAAAAGTCCTTCGGATGAGACTAGAAACCAAGGCCCCGTGTGCGAACGCACGCAGAACATCTTGCGCACACGTTAAATCCTGTTCCGCTTTTCGTAAGAGTAGGCCATTGTGTGCCGTGGGAACAGATGCAGAATTTAAAAAACTGCAACCACATGGGGACTGGATGTAAAAAAAAGCACATAAGTGCTTATACCATTATCCTCGATATAAAAGAATAAAATTTTTTTTAATTTAAAAAGTCGGAATGCGGCTACCTTCATGGTGGGCAAAAACCGGTCGCATACGCAACAATACCCCCACCATTGGTGAACCTCGGAGCTCTAGCCGAGGAACGAATAAGAATATTTTCCATTCAGTTTTAGGTGGAACAACCATCACGTTATGTTGGATGGCGTGGGAGACAGAGAATACCCGGCTTGCCAACATATATATATATATGTTTGTCCGTCGTGTTCGACGATGACCTCCAAAACAGCAGAGGAGGCAGCTGCTGTTTTGGAAACTGGGCAGAAATTTGATTATAGTGGAGATGCCTTGCCCATCCCCACAGTATGGGGAGTACATCCCCACTCTCTCGGCCAAGTGGGCATAAGGACAGTCAGCGTTGGAGATGCTCTCCAAAGGCCAACCAGCCCCCAGGGCTGCAGCACATAAGGACTGTGCGAGTCAAGCCTCCTAGTCAGAGAGTCATAGTCGATCACTAAAGACTAAGCTGTAAAGTGAAATTCCATGAGTGGGAAAGCCACTGGTCATACAGCCTCTCACTTTGCTGTTGCCCCCAGCGTCAATGGTTTAATCAAGAACTGTGATAAAGCCCAGGCGCTGACGGCGTTCGGCTTGCCAACAAGACCTTAGTAATTGTGGGGATGAAGATCTTGAGTGCTTGGCAGCAACCGAACCACTGATGACATCAAGAGATGATAAATTATATCAACAAAAGGACAAAAATGTTAGAAAGTTGTCCGTTGGCTGCTAAACAGATCTGATTCCTTGCTGCTGCTATTGATGCAGAGGCTTCGAGAGAGATTCTTTAAATCCCCTCGATCCTAAACTAGAGCTCCAAGGCTCACTAATGGAGAGATTTTTTTGCGTATGCGACCGTTGCCCCCGCCTACCCCCCCCCCCCCCCCCCCCCCTCTCCCCCCTCCTCGCCCCCTTTCCATTTAGGTAGCCGCATTCCGACTTCGGGGATAGAGAGATTTTGAAGATCACACATGTTTAATCACTAGAATTCTATATTCTGTGGTGTGTGTGTGTGTGTGTGTGTGTGTGTGTGTGTGTGTGTGTGTGTGTGTGTGTGTGTGTGTGTGTGTGTGTGTGTGTGTGTTGTGCGCGCTCGCGTTATGTAAGAATCAGTGTCTGAGTTGGGAGTTGCGCGAGTGCACCTGTGAGAACCTGTTCCCATGTAAAATTGAGGTGATTACAAGTATGTTTCAAAATGAATATATTGCTTATGTGGGTTGGGTTTTTTTCATTTGGCGCGAAAGATGTGATCCATTAATTTTACAGAGAATAATGCCTTTAAAAAAAAAAGAAAAGCACTTTGATTTGTTTTTGCAAGATTTAGCGCTATATAAATTCCATTTATTATTATTATTATTATTATTATTTATTCCTTTATCCATTCACTTGTGTCTGTGTGTTGTATATGTGTGTGTTTAATGCTTGCCCATAGCCTTCCTGAATGTCTCTATCTGAGATGATGATAAAGTATCGTATTCATATGGACAAGTTCAGGACAGGGTGTGGAGAAGGGGTGGCTGCTCTATCCTCATTAAATCCGGTAGAGGTGACGTCATCTTCAGCACCCTCAGCCCAGTCCACAGAAGAAACCAAAACACCTCAACTAAAGATAGGAAGCTGCCCTATACGTATGTGGGTTTCCTTTTTCGGTGGAAATGGAACGTGTACGCATAAGTATTTCCTGTTGTTCATAATATTATGGATATTGCAGATGTCGTCATCATTATCCCATGGCCCACACATCAGGTAGATCGAACATAAATCCCTGCAGAAAGAGATTAGAGGAAGAAAGAGGATGGGGCCGAGAGAAGGGGTGGGGGGGGGGGGGTGGTGGGAGGGGGGGAAGGAGGGGTGCAGAAGAGGAGTTGAAAAGCCTAAGGGGAACAACTCACACTGGCCAGGCTGCTAGCTACTCACGCTGTTGGCGTGTGTCTTCCTGCTAAAGTCACGTTGGCCAGGTCACCTCTTTCTTTAATAAAATATATGGAGAGGTGGAAAGGAGAAAATCTTCAGACAAGAAGCTCCCCCACCCCACCCCCTCCTCCTCTCCTTCCCCTTTAGCGCTGAGTAGTTGATGTTGTCGTTGTTGCAAAATCTTCATTTGTGCCCCCACGATCCATGGGACTATGGGAGAGGTGAGGTGAGGGTGAGGGAGCTGATGTATCCAGTTTCGAATGTTTAGGGTGTCGGTGTAAGGACGGTGACCTGTAGCAGGATTCTGACAGAGACATCTGAGGCGAGATCGTCAGCTATTCTGTCAGTCACAGTCGAAAAGGCAGTTTTGGATTTGTAGTCGTGTAGTTTTGGTTTTTTGGAAGAACTGGCGTAACTAGCTGACGGGAAAACAGTGCTTTTTTCCGTGGACCACCATGTCTTTTATTTATTTTTCTTTATTTGTTCTTTTGTTTCGAAAATTATGGAATAAGCGCTCATGTGCTTTTTTACATCCAGCCCCCGTGTGTATGCAGTTTTGTCATCCGTTCTCACCGGCACACAATGGCCTACTCTTCCGTAAATCGGAGCTGGTTTTGTCGTGAAGTGTGCTGTGTGTAGGTCACCACAAAACTATCAAGGAATGCAAAGATTTTTTTTCGTTCAACGAAGAATGCCATTCAGTTGCTTCTAGTTGCAGAACCTATGAGACTTTTGACATGGTCTTTTTAGGCAGTAGCAAAGTATTCTATGATACAAAATTAGAGGAAGGCGAAAATGGACATTCAAACGATTATACTCTTTCCATATTTCAAAATTTCATATTCTTAAAAATAAAACCCCACTTTTCTATCTAACTACAAAAATATGTCTATATAGAATTCTAGTCAGACTCTGCTGTTGAGTAGCTACTGCACTAGGTTTTCGTCAGAGAAGGAAACTTTAGTGGACAGGAGGAGGTCTTCAGAGAAGCCACCCCCCCCCCCACCCCCCTCCGCCTCCTCCTCCCATCCCCCTTTTCCGCTAGTGCTAAGTAGCTGCTGTATCCAGTTTTGACTTCTTTCTTTGTTCACGAACTGTTTGAAGTGTAAAAACATCTGACCCAGGCCACATAAAGGGTAAAAGGTACCTTGCTTGTGCACTGCACATGTGTGTGTGTATCAAAAATGTTTTTTCTTCCCGTTTTGTCAACTCATAAGAGTTGTCTGGAAGCTATGAAAACGACACAAAATGTTGTAGTTACAGTAGCAGTAACAGAGCAATCTCTCTGCAAGAAATGTAGACAGGAGAGCACAGTAGGGTTAAAGATATTGTTCAAGCTCAGGCCCATCTGGAATGATGATGATGATGATGATGATGATGATGATGATGATGATGATGATGATGATGATGATGATGATGATGATGATGATGATGGGAAGGAGGATGATGATACTGCTGCTGCTGCTTATGGTGACAAAGATGCCGATGATGACCTCGTCGACGACGACGACGACGACGATGATGATGATGATGATGATTGCTGTTAGGTCTGCACATAAGGATAATCTAGGAAATAGAAAAAAAATCTATCCTTAATCAACAAGCTGCTGACAAAACCCCATGGCCTAAAGATTACTTTAATAGCTAAAC
>CM054134.1:56170684-56195684 GCA_028751875.1 Rapana venosa
TAGCTCATTGTGCCACAAAGGGAATATACTTAAAAACAGCCACCACACAAGATGAATTGGAGCTGACACAAGCTGGCCCAATAGGGAAATGTAATTCCGCAAAATTGAATTAAATGATAGATACCACTGCTGCACAGTAGCAATCATAATAGACAAATGATTAGTTTATCCTCAACCCAATATACCCATTGCTCAGAAAAAGATACAGTTGTCATGATTAAAAAAACTAGTCTTGATTTTGTTACTTCTCTATCAGTGAATTAACAGCTTTGAAGTTCGCTTTTTCCCAAGGAAATGTCATAGCAAGCTAAGTGTTTCATAGACACCTCACAATCTCACTCTTTCTCTCTCTCTCATTCTCTTGCTCTCTCTCTCTATATTTTTTTAAAAATATATATATATTCATTTATTTTATTTCATTTTATTTATTTATTTCATTCTTTTATATCGAGGATAATGGAATAAGCACTTATGTGCTTTTTTACATCCAGTCCCCGTGTAAATTCTGTCATCTGTTCCCACCGGCACACATTGGCCTACTCTTACGAAAAGCGGAACAGGATTTAACGTGTGCGCAAGATGTTCTGCGTGCGTTCGCACACGGGGCCTCGGTTTATAGTCTCATCCGAAGGACTTTTGGGGAGAGTGGAGTCTGCACTGATGTTAACTCCAGGGGAAAATATCCCCTTGAACGGGAATCGAACCACTAGGCTACCCCGTCCCCCATTGCTCAGCTACAGCTCTAAGGTTCACCAACACTGAGATGTTGCACATGCCACCGTTTTTGCCTATTGTGTAGGTAGCCAACCGCATTCCAACTTCGGGGCTGTATGCTGGGTATATATATATATATATATATATATATATATATATATATATATATATATATATATATATATATATATATTCGTGTTTCTGTAACTCACCGACAGCTGGCATGAATCTTGGAGTCTGTAACATGCATATTTGATCATCTGCATGTGTATATGCCGGAAGGGAATTAAAGCAGTGGCAGGTCTGCTTTTGAAGTTGATCATAACCCCAATAATGAATGAAGCCTTAGGTGCATGTTGAGTATTTACAAGTCATCCATGCTGCTCTACTCTTTGACAAGAGGTGATCGCCATTTTAAAGCGTTCACGTGAGATCATGCGTACACTCACCTATGGAACCTTGGTGTACAGTTCCATCCAAGATGCCTGCGTGGAATGGAGTCAAAAACCAAAATCAACTCTTGGGGGAAAAGTCAATCGAATAAATCACTATGAGTTGAGCTACAGCCTGTGTAGTAAATAGTTATATGAAAACGGACCAAAAAGACCTCAGTAGCAAAGTAATTTCTGACGATGTTTTATGCAAAGCATATGATTTGTCGAACTTCAGAGTGACAACCTATCCAGCACAAATGTCATCAATGGACGATGTTTATGGTCAAGGTAGCACGTATGGGAGCAAACAAATCCAGTTCAATCAACGATAAACCAAATGTGTGCAATTCCAAAATTGTCTGCTACATGTTCCAATTAAATCAGCTTAAAATGATGATCTGTTTATGGCAACTGCTGCAATGTGGTTACAACCCATGGAAAGAGTGTTCTGTCCTTTGATTCAGTTCTGCAGCATAACATTTCAGGGCAGTTCATTCCCTTGCCGGACAGCACTGTGGTTCATAAATACAGTTGTCTGCAGAGTGTTGGTGTCTTTGTGGCTGTGGAGGGTTGGTGACACAGATCCTGAAACATCTATTCAGACAGGGGAAAAGCTGGTCTCCTTCTTGTGTGAAGTCACACAAAGGAAGGAAGGAAGGTGGCAGGATGGTTAAGACGTTCGCTTGCCAACAAGTAAACCGTGAGGGTCTGGGTTCGATTCCCAGCCTCGCCCTTTCTTCCCAGTTTGACAAAAAATCAAACTTTGTGTCAAAGTCCTTCGGATGAGACTATAAACCGAGGCCCCGTATGCGAACGCACGCAGAACATCTTGCGCACACGTTAAATCCTGTTCTGCTGTTCGAAAGAGTAGGCCATTGTGTGCCGTTGGAAACAGATGAAAAAATTGACAAAACTGCATACACACGGGGACTAGATGTAAAAAAGCACTTGAGTGCTTATTCCATTATCCTCGAAATAAAAGAATAAATAAATAAATAAATAAATAAAAGTCATCTATATACTTTAATTCTCTCTCTCTCTCTCTCTCTCTCTCTCTCTCTCTCTCTCTTTCTTTCTTTCTCTCTCTCTTCTCTTCTTCTTCTTTTCTTCTTCTTTTTTCTTCTTCTTCTTCTTCTTTTCTTCTTCTCCTCTCTCCATCTCTCTACATTGCTCTCTCCTCTCTCTTTCTCTCTGTCTCTCTATCACACGAACACACACACACACACACACACACACACACACACACACACACACACACACACACACACACACACACACACACACTAATGCCTAATGTTTCCCTCCCAAACAGCAAATTAGCAAAAAATGCTCACTGTTCATGGATTGTAATTGTCTCCATGTGGTCAGAATCCATGACAGCAGTGTCTGTGGATTTATTCAGTGGGGTGGCATGGTGCAATGCAGAAACTTTCTGCCTGACAGTGAGAGATGTGCCTTCTGTGAATACGTAGCTGCTCTTGTCTAGCATTAAATGTGTCAGTAAAATACGTAACATAACCAAAACAAATCATGACTGGCAATTGGTGTGTGTGTGTGTGTGTGTGTGTGTGTGTGTGTGTGTGTGTGTGTGTGTGTGTGTGTGTGTGTGTGTGTGTGTGTGTGTGTGTGTGTTTATGTGTGTGATTGTGCGTGCGCGCATGTGACGTGGGTGCGCGCGTGTGTGTGTATTACTGATTACAGGTTATTCAGTCACCCTTGGTATGATAACTTGCATCTCTTCTCTCTCTCTCTCTCTCTCTCTCTCTCTCTCTCATCTCTCTCTCTCTCTCTCTCTCTCTCTCTCTCTCTCTCTCTCTCTCTCTCTCTCTCTCTTTTTTCTGTGTGCCATTTACAAATTTGTGTGTATTTAATATAGTTGCATACCCCTATTTACACAGACACAGAAAAACTACATACAAAAACAGACAGACACCTGCACTCCCATATTTACACACACATACACGATCACACACACACATACACATGCACGTATGCACACATACAAAATGGTTGGTGTTTTGGGGAGGGTTAGTTTATTGTTGTTGTTTTTTAATAAGACAACCACCCCTCCATTTTCCCCTCTCGTCTAATATCACTAGAAGTGAACAGACGTAAAATTGAGGTCAACAACAACACATACACACACTCTTCATTTCCCCAACCACTCAAAGACATGACACAATATTAAAATATACATACATTCCTGCACAAGTACAAAAGCACAGCTGCTGGCATATTTCAGGCATTAACTGCCGAAGTTGTATGTAAAACATGACGTGCTGGACCGAAGACCTCAAACCAGCAGCCTGTGCAAGTTCCACAGTGACACAGGCAGTGTGTTTACTGCAGAAATGGGCTGTGGGAGATAAAGGGATCAGGCTGATTGAAGAAGAAAGCAGAGAAGTGTCAGGCAGAAAACCTCTGCACGTGCACAATGCCACCCCACTGAATGAAGCCACAGACGCTGCTGTCAGGGATTCTGACCACGTGGAGACAATTACAATCCATGAATAGTGAGACCACTTTGCACAAAATGTATGTTTTTTCTAGTAGGATCTTGCACCACAATAAACATATTTATGAGAATTTTTACGACTAATTTCGTTTTGCCACACAGATAAATAAGCCTTAAAAATCTTATGTTCCCAATGAGACAACTTGAAGCTGACACAAGGTTATGCAGTAAGAAAATGTAATGCTCCACTAGATAATACTGCAACATTGAATGAGATGATAAATATCACTGCATGGTAAACGTAATAATGAATTGACAACAAGTTCATCATCATCTGAATAATCTCATTCTTTAGGGAGGAAATGCTGTTCTACTTGCTTCAAAGTGGGGGTGCTTTTGTCACTTCTTTATTATTGATTTAACAGGTTTTTTTCAATTTCCCTAAGATTTCTTAGGAATAAGAATATTATAAAGATCATGGACAACTCTGACAACATGTACATATTTAGGAAAAGGCATAATGCAGTGTGGGGCATTCTGAATGCTTCCAAGCCATCCATACCACCAGCCATTGCTGTTCTACACTTTCACAAAAAAAGGTTGGCATTTCAAATCAAACATAAGAGGTCATGCATGCATCCACACAGGAGCTTGAGTTTATAGTTTCATTCAAAATACTTGCATGGAATCAAGTCAACACTAATGTCAGCTCTAGGGAAAAACCTATTCCATTGGACGGCTTTAACCAAGACTCGAGCTCCAGCCCCCACATATGTGAACTATTGTAAAAAGTAAAGGTGTTCCCATAACCAATGTGGTCATTGGGGAGTGAGTGTCAGAGAACTCAGCTTCTCTAGGTGCCAGCATATTGAAGAAGGCACCCATTTTCTCTCCCTCACTGCTTTAACTTCCCTGTCCCTAAAAGAGGGCAGGTCCCCATTTACAGCCGAATGAAGTAGGGAACTGTACTGAAGCGAAGGCATGCAAACAGTCACCCGACCTCTTAGTAACCACGATCAATGCTGCTTAACCTTGATTTGGAGGGGAAAAGTGCTCTGACCACTGAGATATCTCACGCCTTGTAAATAACCATGCAGCAAAACAATCTTCAACAATGGTTCATGCAGGCACGTGTAGGAGAGCTTCAGGATGACAATCTGTCCAGCAGAAATGTCATTAATGGACATTGTTTATGGTTAAAGTGTCCTGAATGGGATCAAACGGATCCAGTTAAATCAATAATAAATCCGACGAGCTTTAATGCCAAACTCGTCAGGCATGTGCACCCTGTATCCCAACTGATCTGCTGAGGTTGATTATTCAGTTATGGTAATTGTCGCCATGTGGTCACAATCCATGCCAACAGTGTTTTGTCATTTAATTCAGTTTCTGGGCAGCTCCTTCCCCTGTGGAACAGCACTGTGATTCACAGAGACATTTGTCTACACCCTGTGTTGGTATTGTTTTGGCTGCCGAGGTTTGGTGACATAGATACAGTACTTCCCTCCCAAAAAGGGAGAAACTGGCCTCATACTTGTCTAAACCCACCCAAATACCATGACTGTATGCGTGCGTCAGTCATGTACACATGCACCCACGCACACCCACACATACACAGACACGCACGTGCACGCCCGCGCGCGCGCACACACACACACACACACACACCTATTGGATGAGACTATAACAGGTCTCCTGTTTGAACATGTGCAGATCATCTTGCTGACATGTTGAACCTGTTCCGCTTTTCGAAAGAGTAGGCCATTTTGTGCTGAGGGGAACAGATGACAATATTTACCAAACTGCATGCACACAGGGACTGGATTTTTTTAATAACACATGAGTGATTATTCCATCGTCCTTGAAAGAAAAGAATAAAATGAAAAAGAAAAATGAACAAACAAACACACACACACACACACACACACACACACACACATACACACACACACACACACACACACACACACACACACACACACACACACACACACACACACACACACACACCCCATTTCTCTCCCAAATTGCAGTTTTGAACAAAGAGGTCTCACTATCCATGGACTGTAATTGTCTCCATGTGGTCAGAATCCATGACAGCAGTGTCTGTGGCTTCATTCAGTGGGGTGGCATGGTGCACGTGCAGAGGTTTTCTGCCTGACACTTCTCTGCTTTCTCCTTCAATCAGCCTGATCCCTTATTTTAGTGGATCGGTGGTCTAGAGGTAACGCGCCTGTCTAGAAAGCGAAACAGTCCGGGTCTGAAGTGTGCGGCGGTTCGTACCCCGTTTGGACCGGAAATTTTTCCCCCATCCATTAGACCATGAGTGGTGGTCTGGGCGCTAGTCTTTCGGATGAGACGATAAACCGAGGTCCCGTGTGTTACACGTAATTATTTAGCGCACGTAAAAAAACCCACGGCAACAAGAGAGTTGTCCCTGGCAAAATTCTTAGAAAAAAGCCACTCTGATAGGGAAACAAATACAGCTGCAGAAAAAAAAAAAAAAAAAAAAAAAGGGTGAAAGGGTGGCGCAGCGCTAAGTGGCGACGCGTTCTCCCGCTCTCCCCGGGGAGAGCAGCCCAAATTTCACGGAGAGAAATCTGCCGTGACTTAAAGTAAAATCTGAGCGCTTTGATTTGTTGCTTTACAAGATTCAGCGCTATATAAATTCCATACATTATTATTATTATTATTATCCCTTGATCTCCCACAGCCCATTTCTGCAGTAAACACACTGCCTGTGTCACTGTGGAACTTGCACAAGCTGCTGGTTTGAGAGGTTTGGTTTGTTACAATTTTTTTTGGCAAAATGAGTGCCATATGGGTGTGGGAATGAAGCTGTTTCTCTCTTAGTTGCTGAAAAACATGTGATTATTGTGAAGTTCAGCTATTTTATAGCTATATAGAAAAAATAATGTCCCCAAAGAAGGGACAACAGTAAAGAATTATTCTACCTAATAGAAGTTGTTCAATAATTTTTTTCTTAATGTGTGTATGTCTGTCACTGTCTTTCCTCTTAGTTTGTTTATTTACACACACACACAATTATAATCAATGGAGAAACATGCCCCTTAATCCTGCAGATACCGACAGGGGCAACTACAAAGTCAGACAGACACACATCCATTCACCTACCTACCCATCCACCCCCTACGCCACACACCTTTACCTATCAACTCACAAATACATGACTGACAAAATGCTAAAACGCACATGCACCTGCATTCCTGCATGAGTAGGAGAGCTTGCAGCTGGCTCATTTCAGGCCCTTACTGTAGAACTTTTAAGCAAAACACCGTGTGCTGGAGTAAAGACCTCTAACCAGCAGCCTGTGCAAGTTCCACAGTGACACAGGCAGTGTGTTTACTGCAGAAATGGGCTGTGGGAGATCAAGGGATCAGGCTGATTGAAGGAGAAAGCAGAGAAGTGTCAGGCAGAAAACCTCTGCACGTGCACCATGCCACCCCACTGAATGAAACCGCTTTGATTTGGGGTTTTTTTTTCAAGATATGGCGCTATATAAATTCCATGTATTATTATTATTATTATTATTATTATTATTATATGATGATGATGATGATGATGATAATGATTATTATTATTACATTATTATTATTATTATTATTAAACCACAGACACTCCTGTCAGGAATTCTGACCATGTGGAGACAATGGAGTCCAAGAATAGTGAGCGTATTTGCCTAAAGCTGCTGGTTCTAAGCATTTCAATTTTAGCATCAAGATAATTATATGCTCAAATTTTCAAAGTAGAAAACTGTGATCCCTACTTATGTCAATGAAATAATTCAAATAAGAAGACTTATCCACATCTACTTCCAGGACCACAGAACCAGCTGGTGAATATGGCAAGAGGTTATCATAAAAGCTGGATCACAGGACCCTCCTCCTATTTTGTTTGCTAAATGGCAAAAAGCTGGCGTGGTTTGGTGCATCACAGGTTAGAGTTCTCTTGGCAAGACTGTCCTGCAGAGAACGCTTTCAAAGAGGAAGACAGGGTGACAGGTGGATGAAGAGTTGGATGGAGAATATTGAATAATTAACTGACCTTGGAATGGGAGTATTACTTCTTCAAGCTGAAGACAAATGAACCTGGAGAAAACTGTCCATCAACACATTCCTCAAACACCCCACTGACATTTTAGGTTAAGGGATAGATGATGATGATGAGGAGGAGGAGGAGGAGGAGGAGGAAGAGGAGGAGAGGAGGGGAGAATGAGGACAATGACGACAATGACGATGATGATGACGACGGCTAAGAAGAAGAAGAAGAAGAAGAAGAAAAAAGAAGAAGAAGAAGAAGAAGAAGAACAACAACAACAACAACAACAACAACAACAACAACAACAACAGCATGATGATGATGATGATGATGATGATGATGATGATGATGATGATGATGATGATGACGACGACGACGACGACGATGACGACGACGACGACGACGACGACGATGATGATGAAACGAAATAAAACCATGGCCCTGATGATGAAAACATTGAAGATAGCTTCGAAGGGTCTCAAAATTAAAATTCCATCAAAACAATAAAGCACATAAATTTCAAGACTTCAAAGCAAGCAAAACGTCGTCCGTACATGTTTTGAAATACAATCTCCTGAAAAGTGTTGTTTATATCCAAGAAATGTTCTTTATATTCTAATTTTGAGATACAATGCATTAACACTATCCTCTATTCCAAATAAAAACTTAGGTACAGCTTCAGTTTCCAAGTACAATGACATTAACTCTATTATCTACATCAAAACATCAATCTCAAAGTTTAAGATTTCAATATTCAAACCCAAACACAGATAGCATTTCTATCAAGAGCAACATTCTCCAAGTTTTCAATTCCAAAATACAATTCCATTAAAAACTATTTAATCGAATCAAGGAACTTTTTTCGAAATTTCCGTTTGAAAACACCCGACCCATTCAAGCAGTCTTATCTCTCTGAAAACAACACTCTAGAAAGTTGATGTTTCAAGTTACAATCCTATCAAAAGATAAGCGTCGTACCAAAAGCAACTCTCCTAAAAACCCAGATCAGATTCCGAACCACAATCCCATTAAAACTCGTATTATCTATAAATCACCAAAGCAACTTTCTCAAAAGTTTCAACGTAACAGGGGCCCCCATTCTAGCCAAAGTGACAAAAGTCTGTAGTAAGCACAGAGTCATAAGCGTTATCCCACTACCAGGCTTAGAAAGAGGGATGAGAAGTGAGAGTAGGGGAGACTGGGAGGGAGGGAGAGAGGAGGGAGAGAGGGGGGAGGGAGAGAGAGGTCCTGGTCTCCATCGGGACCAGGGAAAGGGCCGTTAGGGCCAGACTGTACATCAATAAACTGCCGCCTAATCTAATCGGCCTCGAACTGTTTTAATGAGGTTAGCAGCCATGCAGGCATCATTATAGATATGAAACAAAGATGGCAGATAAATTATTTATCCCGCAATCGCCGCATAATCTAATCGCTGTGATAAAGCGCAGAGTGGGGCCGCTGCGGCCTCCGTGACGTGATGTGATTTGGAAGCGAGGCCAGGACCGAGCACGCCCTCTGTCGGGCTTGACTTCTAGCCAAGGGGAAGTCACTCACAGCAAGAACCGAGGAAAAAAAAATTTTTAAGGGAAAGGGGGAGGCGAGGGGTGGGGTGGGGGAGGGATAGGAGGTGTCTTTCTCTCTGTCTGTGTCTCTGTTTGTCAGTCTGTGTCTCTGTCTGTCTGTCTGTCTGTCTCTCTCTCTCTCTCTCTCTCTCTCTCTCTCTCTCTCTCTCTCTCTCTGTCTTTTTGGGTCTCGTTCTCTGTCTCTGTCATTGTCTCAGTCTCTCTATTTTCTTATTTCCTGTCTCTATTTCTGTTTCTTCGCGCGCGTGCGCGCATGTGTGTGTTTTATCTTTTTAAAAAATTTATTTTATGCTTTTATATTGAGGATAAGGGAATAAGCACTTATGTGCTTTTTTACGTCCAGTCCCCGTGTGTATGCAGTTTTGTAAATTTTGTCATCTGTACCCACCGGCACACAATGACCTACTCTTACGAAAAGCGGGAACAGGATTTAACGTGTGCGCAAGATGTTCGCGTGCGTTCGCGCACGGGGCCTCGGTATATAGTCTCATCCGAAGGACTTTAGTGGATAGTGGAGTCTGCACTGATGTTAACTCCAGGGGAAAATATCCCTTGAAAGCGTGTGTGTGTGTGTGTGTGTGTGTGTCTTTGTGTGTGTGTGTGTGTGTCTGTGTGTCTGTGCGTCTCTCTCTCTCTCTCTCTCTCTCTCCTCTCTCTCATCTCTCTCTCTCTCTCGCACACACACCTCTACCCTTCTCTTCTGTATGTGAGTGTCTGTGTGTCTGTTTGTCAATCTGGTTGTCTACTTGCCTGTCTGTCTGTCTGTCTGTCTGTCTGTCTCTGTCTGTGTACAGCTCCATCTCTATAAAAGAAAAGCTGAAAAAATAACAGAGAGAAAGATCGATAGACAGAGAAACGGATGGAAAGTTGGACAGACAGATACACTTAACAGAAATGATCAGAAACTATGAGCAATAATGCCCAGTGATCTCGTCTCTATAAGCACCAGCTCTCATTTTGCTCTCTCCAATAATTATGAAGGTGAGGTTTTTCTCATCATATTAATTGGAAAATATAGAATTGATTTTTTTTAGCAGGGTTCGAAACAGTAATACTACACATGCTGAATACATCCACGTCTTCAGCCCTTTTGGCACCCCTGCAAGTTACCCCAACCCATATATATATATTATATATATATATTATATATATATATATATATATATATATATATATTATATATATATATATAAATGTGACCCTCCACCACGAACTGAATCACACTGCACCTGACCCACCTTTTGGCTCGGAGTCATTTTAGGCAGGTGGGGGTCAGGTTGTCGATTTTGAGATTTTTGATTGATTATAATACTATACCCGTTCTTGTGTCTTGTAATGAAATATCAAGGTGTAATTTTGTTTCCTTTTGTTTTAAAATGTTGGGTTTTTTTAAAAACCTCTGACCCCCCTCATTCTCACCAACCTAATAGGAAGCAAATCTTGTTAATTTTTTTAAAAATTGTGTCCCTTCCTGTATCCTGTTATTTCAGTTTGTAATAACTGTTCATAGAATTATTCGATTTCCAGTCTTTTTGTTTATGAATAGCCTTTTTATTGCCAATTAACACATGTTAACAACTAAAAAATTGACCTCCCGTGCGATGTGACTTACCATGTGGTGGAGTGTCACACATTTGTTATTTTTATTTATTTATCGATTTTTTTTATTTCTACCACTTTAAGTCACAGCAGAGTTCTCTGCTGAAATTCGGGCTACTCTCCCGGGGAGAGCGCGTCGCCACAAGAGCAGCGCCAGCCTTTTTTTTGTCTGCAACTGTATTTGTTTCCCTATCAGAGTGGGGGTTTTTGTTAACCGAATTTTTCCACAACTTCATCGACTTCAAGAAGGCTTTCGGAGTATGGCACGAAGGTCTGTGGCAGGTCCTCAGAATGTTTGGCATTGAAGAAGGACTAGTGCAAACCATTCAAGCACTATACAACACCGCAAGCAGTGCAGTCCTTCTGAACAATCAGGTCGGAGACTACTTCAAAACCACAGTTGGGGTCCGACAAGGATGCCTGTTATCTCCAGTCCTGTTTAATCTGTTCTTGGAAAACATTATGAGAGAGACCCTCCATGACTTCCACTCTACCATCTCCATTGGCGGCAGACCCCTCAACAACTTACGGTTTGCCGATGACATTGACCTCATGGGCGGAAGTAACACAGAGCTGCAAGATCTTACGACCAGACTTGAGAACAGAGCTGGAGCATATGGGATGGAGGTGAGCTCGGAGAAAAGTAAAGTACTTGTAAACAGCACGAGCAACGCCACTGCTAAAATTTACATGAACGGCCAACAACTGGAGGAGGTAGACGCTTTTAAATACCTTGGCGCTACACTCACAAAGGACGGGCGATCGACGACAGAAATGAAAGTCAGAATAGCCATGGCAACATCTTCCATGACAAAACTCACCACCATATGGAAAAGTAAAGAGATCAGTTTCCCAATCAAACTAAAGCTCTACAAAGCCCTAATTCAGACGATCCTGCTGTACGGAAGTGAAACCTGGACATTGACTGCTGAAACAGCAAAGCGAATCCAGTCATTCGAAACAAAATGCCATAGAAAACTACTGGGCATATGCTGGAGAGAACGAAAAACCAATGAATTTGTCAAGAGTCAAATAACACGGCTGGCAGGTCCACAGGAACCCCTTCTCACCATCGTCAAGAAGAAAAAGCTGACATGGTTCGGCCACGTCACCCGCCACAACACTCTGCCAAAAACAGTACTGCAGGGAACACTCGAAGGTGGCAGAAGAAGGGGAAGACAGAACAAGTCATGGATGGACAACATCAGAGAATGGACCAGGATGAATGACTCGGCACTACTGCGCAGAGCCGAGGACCGAGATGGATGGAGGAGGCTTACCACGGCATCGTCTTTCGTGTCTCCCCCACGACCGCCAAGGTCACGGGTCTGATGACGATGATGATGATGTATTTGTTTCCCTATCAGAGTGGGGTTTTTTGTTAACCGAATTTTGCCAGGGACAACTCTCTTGTTGCCGTGGGTTCTTTTATGTGCGCTGAATAATCATGTGTAAAACACACGGGACCTCGGTTTATCGTCTCATCCGAAAGACTAGCGCCCAGACCACCACTCATGGTCTAAATGGATGGGGGAAAAGTTTTCGGGCCCAAACGGGGATCGAACCACCGCACTCTTCCGACCCGGACTTTTCGCTTTCTTAGACAGGCGCGTTACCTCTAGACCACCGATCCACTAACAGATGTAACAGATGTACTTAAAGTGCAGCATGTCTTTTAGATAAGAAAGGGAATAGCAGGTCTACACACAAGATAACTATAGAAGACTGGGAAAATCCCTACCCTTACTTTTCCATACTTTGCCTTAGTTGACCGTTATCCACAGAATTTTAGCTTAAAATTTCCATCCTGAAAATAATCGCCAAATCATCCGTCAAGATTTAAACCCCAGATCTGACCTAAAAAAACCTCAAGATGGTACTTCAACGGTTTAACCACCCAGCGATGGTTGGCCCTCGATCCAAACAGCTCAAATCAAATTACCTTGCACAACAAGATAGGCGAAGAATCTTATCCCCGGTCCCAACCCCAAGCATTGCTCACTATTCCGAAAAACATGGTAACCAAGGGTCTCTTTTTGCCTGCACAGCTGACTACATCGATGTCTACATAATCATGGGGTCTTTTTCTCAGTAGCCGGAGGGATAGGGGGGAGGGGGTAGGGGAGGAGTAGAGAGAAACAGGGAGGAGGATAGCAGGCGGATTTGAGGGGCGGGGAGGGGGGTGGGGGTGGGGGGAGGGGGTGGGGAGAAGGGGGTCAGGGCATTATGGTAGAGTTTAGTCGGGATAGTGTCTGCTTGACCGAAATCCTAATTTGTTTAGGTAGAGTGTCGCTTCACTTTAGGCCACTCGCTTTATTCCCAATGGAGTAGGGCTGGATTTGAGTGGGGATAGGGGTGGGGGGCGGGCAGGGTTGGAGTGGGGGGTGTCTCTCTCCAGTGTTTTGAATGTGCTTTTTTTTTAGGTTGGTTGGTCTTCAATTTTACGTCTGTTCACGTTAAAGTTATATTTTTAGGTGCATATTTAGGTGCATGTGTTTTGAATGTGCATATTTGTTTAGGTTGGTTGTTCTTCAATTTTACGTCTTTTTATATTAAAGTGATATTTTTAGGTGCATGTGTTTTGAATTTGCATATTTATTTTGGTTCGATGGTCCTCAATTTTACCTCTTTCACATTAAAGTGATATTTTTTTTAGGTGCATGTGTGTTTTAAACTATCTTTTTTTAACAACTGTTTTCTTTGTTTTTATCGCTTATTTCTATGGTTGTATTATCCCTATGTATATGATTGTATTACCCTTTCGTTTGTTTGTGCAATTATTAGTGTTTGTTGGTTGTTGTTTTTTTTTAATCTTTGCTTGTTTTAGCTGTTTTATCTTCTTTTAACCGTAGTCCTACACTCACGCTGTTCATCCTACTCTTACTACTGGTGGATCGGTGGTCTAGAGGTAACGCGCCTGTCTAGAAAGCGAAAAGTCCGGGTCTGAAGTGTGCGGCGGTTCGTACCCCGTTTGGACCGGAAAATTTTCCCCCATCCATTAGACCATGAGTGGTGGTCTGGGCGCTAGTCTTTCGGATGAGACAATAAACCGAGGTCCCGTGTGTTACACGTAATTATTTAGCGCACGTAAAAGAACCCACGGCAACAAGAGAGTTGTCCCTGGCAAAATTCTTAGAAAAAAGCCACTCTGATAGGGAAACAAAATACAGTTGCAGACATGAAAAAGAAAAAAATGGGTGGCGCTGCGCTTGTGGCGACGCGCTCTCCCGCTCTCCCCGGGGAGAGCAGCCCGAATTTCACGGAGAGAAATCTGCCGTGACTTAAAGTGGTATGAAATGAAATCTGAGCGCTTTGATTTGTTGCTTTACAAGATTCAGCGCTATATAAATTCAATACATTATTATTATTATTATTATTATTACTTACACGTACACCTAAGCTTGGTGCTTTCTAGCCCCCAAAATCTAGCAGACTTGAGAGAGACTTTAATGCCTGGCCACCGTAAAATAGCATCCAGAGAAAGCCCAGTGATGTACAGCAGTAGTGTTTGTTTTGAGCCTACATTCGAAGAGCATAGTGCTCCTGACTGCCAGTGATGGTTTAACCCTGGAGCCAGTCGTACTGAGTTCTGTCTCAGGACAGGCGGCCATCATCACATCCCCACACACCCCCAGTGACAGTTTACTAAGAACTCATAGCCGTATAGTTATCCATTGTTTCATAGGCCGCTACAGCCTCACAAACCGATCATCTCCTCATGAGCCCACAGACATCTAGTGCTCTGCTATACCATCGATGTGCGCTTCCCTTTCAACCCACAGACATCTGGTTCCCCGTGAAATCATAGGCATCCTGTTCCCGACAAAAGCACAGACCAATTCCTCACGAACCGCAGACATCTATCTCCCCATGAGACCACAGACATCTTTCTCCCCATGAGACCACAGACATTTATCTCCCATGAACCCACAAACATCTGTCTCCCCATAAACCCACAGACATCTGTCTCCCCGTGAGACCACAGACATCTATCTCCCCATGAACCCACAGACATTTATCTCCCCGTGAACCCACAGACATCTGTCTCCCCATGAGACCACAGACATCTATCTCCCCATGAGACCACACATCTATCTCCCCATGAGACCACACATCTATCTCCCCATGAGACCACAGACATCTGTCTCCCCATGAGACCACAGATATCTATCTATCTCACCATGAATGAACCCACAGACATCTATCTCCCCATAAGACCACAGACATCTATCTCCCCATGAACCCACAGACATCTATCTCCCCATGAGACCACATACATCTATCTCCCCATGAACCCACAGACATCCATCTCCCCATGAGACCACAGACATCTGTCTTCCATGAACCCACAGACATCTATCTCCCCATGAACCCACAGACATCTATCTCCCCATGAGACCACAGACATCTCTCTCCTCATGAGACCACAGACATCTCTCTCCTCATGAGACCACAGACATCTATCTCCCCATGAACCCACAGACATCTGTCTCTCCATGAACCCAAATACATCTATCTCCCCATGAACCCAAAGACATCTGTCTCTCCATAAACCTAAAGATATCTGTCTCCCCATTAACCCAAAGACGTATGTCCCCCCCATGAACCCACAGACATCTGTCTCCCCATGAACGCAAAGACATCCATCCCCCAATGAACCCACTGACATCTGTCTCCCCATGAACGCACAGACATCCATCTCCCCATGAACGCACAGACATCCATCTCCCCATGAACCCACGGACAACTGCCTCCCCCATGAACCCAAAGACGTATGTCTCCCCATGAACCCACAGACATCCACCTCCCCATGAACCCTCAAACTCTGAAGACTGATTTAGTTCAGACATCACAAGTGTGAGAATGACAGAAAACCCAAAACTGAGGGGAGTGGGTTCACCATTAGATCAGACCATGAAGGTACCCCCCCCCCCCCTTCTGCCCTCATCTGTTTTTTAACAGATAACCCACAGATGTGACTGATTGTCACAGGGGATCAGGACAATACCAGTGTCCCTGTAAAGGTGTGTGCAGGTCACAGACTACGGAGCAGGTCTCTCTCTAGCTTGGCGCTACCTTTCGTTAATGTCTGAGCTTCAACCAGGCCTGAGCAGTACAGACACCTGCAGTGCTCAACAGGCATCAATTGTATTGTATCGTATTGCATTATCTTCTTCTTCATGTGCCAGGTCTGTTGCAGACATCGGCGATCATGGCCTTCCATTCCTCTCTGTTGTCAGTTCTCCTGATGAGCTCATTGCATTATATACTACTTTAAGTCAAGGCAGATTTCTCTGCCTGAAATTCAGGCTGTTCTCCCCGAGGGAGAGCGCGTCGCCACAAGAGCATTGCCACCCATTATTATGTTTTTCTTTTCGTGTCTGCAGCGGTGTTTGTTTCCCTATCAGATTGGCTTTTTTCAACATAATTTTGCCAGGGACAACTCTCTTCCTGCCGTCGGTTCTTTTTCGTGTGATAAGTAATTATGTGGAACACATAGGACCTCGGTTTATCATCTAATCAAAAAGACTAGCACCCAGACCACCACTTATGATCTAATGGATGGATGGGGGGGGGGGGGGGAGGGAGGGAGTTTGGGGCCCACACGGGGAATTAAACCACCGCACACCTCCAACCCGGACTTTTCGCTTTCTAGGCAGGTGCGTTACCTCTAAGATCATCTATCCATCTATGTTATCTATCTATGTATAAAATGATTGTGTATCTATCTCAATATCCATTTGTCTGTGTGACTGGAAGGCTATAGGTATAGGTCGCTGGCTAGTTCATGAACTCTCTAAGTGGCTGTGTGTCAGCTGGCTGGCCTGCCTATCTGACTCCATCAGGCCCCTTACAGGACTTATCACCTGATGCCACACATAGCAGCTAGGCTAGTAGCTATATTAATGTCGCCTCTTTTTTCCCCTGTCTCTGTGTCTCTGTCTGCCTGTCTGTCTGTCTCTGTTTCTCTCTCTCTGTGTCTGTGTCTCTGTCTCTCTCTGTCTCTCTCTGTCTCCGTCTCTCTCTGTCTGTCTCTGTCTGTCTGTCTTGTCTGTGTGTCTGTCTCTCTTTCTCTCTCTGTCTGTCCGTCTCTCTCTCTCTGTCCCTCTCTCTCTCCTCCTCTCTTCCCCTCTCTCTCTCCCCTCTCTCTCTCCCTCTCTCTCTATCTCCCCTCTCTCCTCTCCCTCTCTCTATCTCCCCTCTCTCCCTCTCTCTCTCACTCCCCTCTTTCTCCCTCTTTCTCCCTCTGTCTGTCTGTCTATCTGTCTGTCTGTCTGTCTGTCTCTCTTCTCTCTCTCTCTCTCTCTCTCTCTCTCTCTCTCTCTCTTCTTCTCTCTCTCTCTCTCTCTCTCTCTCTCTCTCTCTCTCTCTCTCTTTCTCTCTCTCTCTTCCTTTCTGTCCTGTCTGTCTGTTTCTCTCTCTGTCTGTCTGTCTATCTCTTCATCTCCTCTTCTCTCCTCCTCTCTCTCCTCTCTCTCTCTCTCTCTCTCTCTCTCTCTCTCTCTCTCTCTCTCTCTCTCTCCTCTCTCTCTCCCTCTCCTCTCTCTCCCTCTCTCTCTCTCCCTATCTCTCTCCCTATCTCTCTCTCTTTCCCTCTCTCCCCCCTCTCTCTCTCCCTCCTCTCACTCTCTCCCTCTCTCACTCCCTCTCTCTCTCTCTCAATGTAGGCATCGAAAGAACCGGACGGGAAAGTCAGTATCTGAGCGTTTATGTAATACACTTTCCTGTTTTCATATGTATTAGTTTCCATATAAGAATGGCTTTTATCTAGAGAATTTTGCCAGGGACAGCACTTTTGTTCCCGTGGGTTCTTTTACGTGCGCTAAATGAGTGCTGCACACGCTAGACCTCAATTTATCGTCTCATCCGAAAGACTAGCACCTAGACTACCACTCACTATCTATGGATGGGGGAGGGGGGGGGGGGGGTAGAGAGTTTTGAGCAAAAACGGGGAATCAAACTACCGCACACTTCGAACCCGGACTTTTCGCTTTCTAGGCAGGTGCTTTACCTGTAAACCACTGATCCACAGTACACAATACACATTGGGTGACAACATGAGATTTGCAAACAAAAAACCACATTGTTGGTGGTGGTGGGTGTTTTTTTCTTCTATGAGCTGTACATGATGCTAGTGATAATCATATTTCCTTTAATAGAGTTGTGAGTGAATGTGTGTGTGAATGAGTGTGTGTGTGATGTGTGTGTGTGTGTGTGTGTGTGTGTGTGTGTGTGTGTGTGTGTGTGTGTGTGTTTGTGTGTGTGTGTGTGTGTGTGGGTGGGTGGGTGAGTGCGGACGTGTCTGTGAGTATGAGTGTAGGTGTGTGTTTAAGAAATGTTTTATCACGTTCCTTCATTTCTATATATGTCTGTATTCTATTACTTTCTTAGATATCTTTTAATCACTGCAAAACCAATTTCCTTTAAACTGAGGACAATAAAAGAATTGAATTGGATTGAATTGAAAACTTTACCCTGTGAGTCACAGTATCAATGACGGCCTCCCCTCCCCCTCTTCCTCCCCCTCCTTCCCCCCCTCCCCCATCCCTCTCACCCCACCAAGGTGTCTATGGCAGGAATCTCCGTCTTTATGTCGTCATCGTTTCAACCAAATATGAAAACAACGTTGAAAGTGGTGACGTCACTGACAAGATTTGCCCTGCAACCAAAAACAAATCTTCAACAGAACGCCTGACTCCACTTAGGAGTCTATCAAACCCGTGCCTTTTTTCTTGTTTTTTGTTTTTGTTCTGTTATTTCGAGTATAATGGAATAAGCACTCAAGTGTTTTTACATCCAGTCCCCGCGTGTATGCAGTTTTGTAAATTATTTCATCCCTTCCCACCGACACATGATGGTCTACTCTTCCAAAAAGTGGAGCATGTTTTAACGCGTGCGCAAGATGTTTTTCCTGCGTTCGCACACAGGGCCCCGGTTTATAGTCTCATCCGAAGGACTTTTGAGGGGAGTGGAGTCGGCACTGATGTTAACTCTATTGGAAAATAATAATCCCTTTGAATGGGATTCGAACCTGGGTCAGCAGATCACGAGCGCAATGCGCGACACAGACTCTCCAGTGCCCCAGATAGCAAGACGGATGTTCTAACCACTAATTGATCTAAGGACTGCATAGTTTCCTAAACAAGCCACTGTGTCCCAGCATAAAATTCCGGAAAAAAAGAAGAAATGCAAAGGTAGTTAAGGGGGTATAATTATGCTACTGTTGTGACAAAAAGAGGCTTGGAAGGAGATAGATGTAATGCAATGAGAGCCAAGTCTTTAGGTGTGTACTTTGTTTCTTATCTTTCTCTTTTTTCTTTTCTTGTGTGTGTGTTTATTTTATTTTATTCATTTTATTTTATTCTTTTATGTCGAGGATAATGGAATAAGCACTTATGCGCTTTTTACATCTAGTCCCCGTCTGTATGCGGATTTGTAAATTTGTCATCTGTTCCCACCGGCACACAATGGCCTACTTTTACCAACAGCGGAACAGGATTTAACGTGTGCGCAAGATGTTCTGCGTGCGTTCGTACACAGGACTCGGTTCATAGTCTCATCCGAAGGACTTTTGGGGAGTGTGTGTGTGTGTGTGTGTGTGTGTGTGTGTGTGTGTGTGGTGTGTGTGTGTGTGTGTGTGTGTGTTGTGTGTGTGTGTGTGTGTGTGTGTGTGTTGGCCCAGGTCAAAACCGCTGTCAATCAGTAAAGTAAGGAAAGTACCAAAGCCTACATTAAAAATGTTGTTTATCCCTGAAGTCGGAATGCGGCTACCTTAACTTTGGGTAAAGCGGTTGAATACGCCAAACCTCACGATCGGTGAACCTCCAAGCTCTAGCAGAGAAACGAAACAAAATGTGTTAATTCGAAATAGTATTGTCTCCCATGGGGATGCCGGGGTCCTCTCAGTATAAAATAGCATCCCCACTTTCAGGAAATTCCTTGCTAGGAATTCCCTCTTTTCTATCCCTCATAAGGTTTCTGCTTGTTCCTTTTCTTCCTGTGACCTCCTTCTTGTCTACTTTCCGCCTCCTTGGTCCAGGGGAGGGGGGGGGGGGGGGGGGGGGGGGGGGGGGGGGGGGCAATAGCCTAGTGGTTAGAACATTGCGCTCGCAATCTGACGACCCGGGTTCGATTCCTGTTCAAGGGGATATTTTCTCCTGGAGTTAACATCAGTGCAGACTCCACTCTTCCCCAAAAGTCCTTCGGATGAGACTAAAAACCGAGGCCCCGTGTGCGAATGCACGCAGAACATCTTGCGCACATGTTAAATCCTGTTCGTAAGAGTAGGCCATTGTGTGCCAGTGGGAACAGATGACAATTCACAAAACCGCATACACACGGGGACTAGATGTAAAAAGCACAAAAGTGCTTATTCTAATATCCTCGATATAAAATAATAAAATAAAATATAAAATAAAAAATTATCCTGCCTTTTTCGCCTCCAGAAAGACTTAAAAGATATATATTCTCTCCCTCGCTGAAGTCGGGTGCGCTGGGCCTGACTTGCCAGGCGCTTAACGGCAGCGTAGCGAGCGCAGTTTTGCTCATGTGACAAGACTATACAGTAGTTGCTGTTGGAGCGCTCGACGAAGTGGAAAAAAGAAATATTATTGTGGGATTGTCATCATCCATAACTAGCTCCAAGCATAGCAACGTGTGTTTTCAAGTAAAGGAGAAAAAAATCCTCTGAAGTTTGAATATGGCTAGCAATATTGTATTGGATTGCATACCACTTTTAATCACTGCAGATTTCCCTGCGTAGAATTCGGGCTGCTCTCCCTGGGTAGAGCGCGTCGCCACAAGAGCAGCGCCACTCACTTAAAAGAATAACCACCCGTCTGCATATGTATTCACTTTTATATGATAGTATGTATGTTTTTCTCTACGGAACTTTGCCGGGGACAACTGTCTTGTTGCCGTGGGATCTCTTATGTGAGCTGAATGTGAGTTGCACACAGGAACTCGATTTATCGTCTCATCCGAAAGGCTAGCACTCAGACCACCAGTGTCTTAAGGTCTAAGTGGATTGGGTAAAAGATCGGGCTGAAACCGCGGATCGATTTGGGACTTGTCGCTGTATGGGCGGGCGCCTTACCTCTAGACCACCGATCCACCAGGGATGTCTTGAAAACTGTCACAACTACTCACCTTCTGGTCCTGTGTGCGCTTACTGCATCGCTGATTCTTGAATGTGATGAGTGAGACAAGAGTTCATATCTTAGGTGACCCCCAAGGAGCTTCGGCTGAGAAAGGCTCAACATCAGCAACAACAGCAACAACTACAACAAAAACAACAACAACAACGACCCCAAAAAGCCAAACGAGAACAAAGCACAACAACAATAACGACTTCAATATCAACCCCCCCCCCAAAAAGCCAGAAACGATAACCAAAAAGAAAAAAAAAACCGACAACAGCGGCAACAATAATCAAACAAGCAAAAAAAAACGACAACAACAACAACGATGACGACAGCAGCAACAACAACAACAACAACAACACACTTTTGGTCAAAATCCGCTGCAGTGACTTCTAAACGTTACACTACGTCCGTCTCTTACCTGTTTTCAACGATTGGTACAAAAAAAGACAAAATCTCTTAAGCCTTTCGGAAACAACAGGGATAGCTGCTTTGAAAAATTAAAAGGAGTCATTTTAACAGTAACTCTGGTAGATAACAGGTACAACAAAAATTTTAGCAAGATCATACCCATAATAATTGATATCCAAGTAGTTGACTAAACGAACGTGTCAGTACACCAACCAATAAAGAAAACTACAACTAACGCTACGAAGAAACAAACAACAAAACAAAACAACACCCCCCCCCCCCACACAACAACCTCAACTGCCATAACAAATCTCTCCAACATCTCTCATACAAATCAGTACCCCAAATCTCAGTCAAGTCAATCAATCCATCCATCAATCAATCAATCAGTCAGTCAATCAGTCAATGCAATCAAGGCTTCGCGTCCCTAGCTTTCTGCCGCTGTGGTCTTGAAACAAGCGGCGACAAAACCTGTAACGAGGAGACAGTTGACAAGTGCGGGGACCCCCCCCCCCCCCCCCCGCACCCACCCACCCACCCACCACTACCACCACCACCACCACCCTCCACCCACAACGCCCACCCCCCCCCCCCCCTCCTCCTCCTCCCACCCCCCAAAAAATCTCCAACACGCACGTGCTACGCGTCGTCTCTCTCTTCCCTCAATGGCCGCCTGTGCGCGCCCCAGCGATCGATACACGTCACTCTTGTCGCTTGTGCCGACCCTCCCAGGGGCGGCGCTTGTCGCAAGCCTGCTGCATGCAGCAATGGGGGTTTTTGTCGTACGCTGCTGTGCTGGACGCATCAGATGCATCTTTAATGCGGTGAGGGTGTGCTGCTGCCGCTGCGTCGATTAGAGAGAGAGAGGGAGAGAGAGAGGGAGAGATAGAGAGAGGGTGAAAGGACAGTCCGTGTGAAGTCGTGGTTTTGAACTTTGCTGATTCGTTTTGAAGTGTTGTGGTTTTCGGGTGAGACAGAGAGAGAGAGAGTTCTGGGTTTTTTGTGTCTGAGCTGGAACTGAAGAGAAGTGGGAGTCTGAGAGTAGTATCTGACTGGTGCCATTTCTGTGCGTGAAGAACTTTGGAAAGAAAGAAAAAAGGGAAGAGACTTTGACCCCCCTGAAAAGTTTGTTGGTTTTTTTTTCCCCAGCCCCTTGGGTTGTTCTGTTTTACTGTAGAGAGAGAGAAAAAAAAGAACACAGGTGAGATTGTGTGTTGTGTTGTGTGTTGTGTTGTGGTGTGTGTGGTTTGGTGTGGTGTGGGTGTGTGTGGTGTGTGTGTGTGTGTGTGTGTGTGTGTTGTGTGTGTGTGTAGTGTGTGTGTGTGTGTGTGTGTGTGGTGAAGTGTGTGTGTGTGTGTTGTGTGTGGTGTGGTAGTGTGTGTGTTGTGTGTGTGTGTGTGTGTGTGTGTGTGTGTGTTTGGTGTGTGGTGAAGTGTGTGTGTGTTTTGCTGTTTGTGGTGGTGGTAGTGTGTGTGTGTTAATGTTGTTTTGAGTTGTGTTCTGTTTTGTTGTATGGTAGATTGGTAGTTGTGTGTGTCTGTTGCTGTTATGGTGGTGGTGATGGTGGTGTGTGTATATATAATGTTTGTGAGTGTGTGCGTGCGCATTGCGTGCAATGAGTGTGTGTGTGTTTCGCAAACACATATTTATGTGGTTTGTGTGTGTCTGATTCGTGTGTGTTACAACATTTTTGATAGGGCTTTTTTCGTGCTTTGTGCATGATGATACAATTGTGTGCTCGCACATGCTTAGGCGTATGTATGTGATTGCATGTATATGTATGCATGCATGTGCGTGCATCTTTACATGTGTGTGCGTGTGTGCGTGCATACATGGGTGCGTGTGTCTTTGAGCATACATGCGCATGTGCGAGAGGATGTGCGCAAGCGCATGCATGTGCGTTTGCGTGTGTGTGTGTGTGTGCGCGCGCGTGCGCACTTGCGTGCGTGTTTGTTGGTGTATTTGTGTGTATATGTGTGTGCGTATTGTGTGTATCTTATGTACATATATATATATATATATATGTAACCGTGCTTCTTTTCTTATTCTCCTCTCTCTCTCTCTCTCTCTCTCTCTCTCTCTCTCTCTCTCTCTCTCTCTCTCTGTGCGAACGCGGGTTTATAGGTGTGTCTATGTGTGTGTATACGTGCGTTCGTGCCTGTGTGAGTGTGTGTATGTGTGTCTAAGTGTGATTTGTGTTTTTTTTCTCACAAGTTCAGCATCAAGAAACATAGGATCAGGGAACAGAGCCGAACAATGTTGACCATACCAACCGTGACACTGCTCCTAGTCCTACTCTGTTCTATACTTTAACCAACATGGGTTTTGTGTGTGTGTGCGCGCAGTGGCATGAGAGCACACAATAGTGTGTGTGTGCGTGCGTGTGTGTGCGTGTGTGTGTGCGTGTGTGTGTGTGCGTGCGTGTGTGTGTGCGTGCATGCGTGTGTGTCTATGTGTGTGTGTGAAAGTCAAAGTCAAAGTCAAACTTTTATTTTCAAATGGTACGTGGTACGTGTGTGAGTGAGTAGAGTGAGTGTGTGTGTGTGTTTGTGTGTGTGTGCACTGCCCTGAGCGCATGAGCGCGCGCGTGTGTATGTGTGTGTGTGCGTGCGACCGAGCGCGTGCGTACTGACCTGGAAGAGCTTTGTCACACATACTGAGACTACGAAGCTGCTAGAAACAAGTTGGGTTTGTTTTAAGGGGTTTGAGGGGGAGGGGTGGGGGAGGGTAGTTGTTTGGGATTTTTTTTTTGGGGGGTGTATATTTGTTTGAGTTTGTTTTTTCTTTGTACGTGATTTTATTGTTTTCTTTCAAGGTGGCATGGGTGAGTTGGGGGAATTTAGTCATACTCTGGCCCCAAAAATCCCCCCCAAATACCCTTACTTTAGAATAAATGATGATTTCCTGAGATGTAGCTTTGTGTTGGAGTATGCAAACTTGTGTTTTGCATTTGTCCTTCGATATGAAGACAGTACACAATCTGTTAGTACTATTTGCCCTTATGATATAATATGTTTTGTAGTATCTTTGAGTACAGTCAGACGGGTACAGTTGTTGTTTTTTTACCTTGGTCGTAATATTCTTTGTTATGGTTAGTGTAGTGTTGTGTATGTATGTGTGTTTTTAAGAGCGTATGTGTGTGGGGGGGGGGGGGGGGGGGGGGGTGTGGTGTGTGTGTGTGTGTGTGGTGTGTGTGTGTGTGTGTGTGTGTGTGTGTGTGTGTGTGTGTGTGTGTGTGTTGAGTGCTTGTGTGTGAGAGAGAGAATGTGTGTGTGCTTGTGTGTGTGTTTATGTGTGTGAGGGGAGGGGGGGCGGTAGTGCTCGTGCTGGTGTTAACAGTGATGACAATAATAACGGTGGTGGTGGTGGTGGTGGTGGTTACCAATCACAATGAAGGCAATTTTAAGCATAAAACTTTTTCCTCAATTATTTTTCATATAGCTCTTTCTCTTTTCTTCTTCTTCTTCTCTTCATCTTCTTCTTCTTCTTCTTCCTCCTCCTCCTCCTCCTCCTTCTCCTCTTCCTCCTCTTCATTCTTCTTTTTTGTCTTGTTTTCAGCCATATGACATCTTAAATACCTGTAACACTGCAACTGGTGTTGAT
>CM054134.1:56200684-56210684 GCA_028751875.1 Rapana venosa
AGGGGCAGCAGCAGCCTCTCTTTCTTTCACTGAGACAAGCCACGCCTACTCTTGCCTCCTGGACCCCGATCCCTGGGGTCGGATGCTGTGGCTTTAACTTCTCCCCTAAATGCTTGAGGAGTCAGTGGAGGTACAGCACAGGAGCTCTCAGGCAGTGGGTCTTTTAAACCAGTATACCTGGCAGACCTCATCCCTCTGATTAGCTGCATTCACTGGTCAACAATTGTACAGCCTTTTGTTTATGTATAGGTACTGAGATGAATGCTGAAATCTTGTTTGCTTTTTTGTGTGTGTTTTTGTTTCTTTGTTTGTTGTTTGTGTGGTAGTTTATGTGCATTTAAATAAAAGACTTTCGAGTTTGTGCTGATATTATGGTGCATTTTTTTTATACCAAAAGGCTTGTACTTTGCATATACATATGTAGGTAAGGGTTTTCTTAAGCAAACAATTGTTGTACACGTGGTATATTTAAGGCACATTTTGAAGACATTTTTTGTCTTTATTGTGTAAACATAAAGACCGTCTTATTCAAATTACATATAATTTAATACCTGTCATATGTTATACGTATACCCACACCTACCAAAACAATGCTTTAAATTTGAATATGGTTTTGACGTGTTAGTAAAGTGTTTAAAAGCGAAAAATACTTTGCTCAAGTATAACTGGTGGATACAATAATTATATCTAAAACCTACATTTATTTATTTTTACACTATATATAATACAATACTTGTATGTTGTCCACGTCATTTTGAGAAGAGAGAGAGAGAGAGAGAGAGAGAGAGAGAGAGAGAGAGAGAGGGATGAGAGAGAGAGAGAGAGAGAGAGAGAGAGAGAGAGAAGAGAGAAAGAAGAAACACGTGAAAAAAAAGAATGAGTTGGGCGCTGGAGAGATGAGGGAAAAAAAGGAAGTGAAGCTATTGAAAAAACAAGTTGGAATGAGCGCTTGAAAGTAGAAAAAAAATTAACTTGATAAATTAAGAGCAGTAATCCCAAAAAATTCTACTTGAAATGAAATCAATTTCCCTTCAGGTTTTTAGTCTAACAATTTTAACTTAAATAAACTGGAATTTCAAACAAAAAAGAATATCAAAAACTGCGGTGGAGTTTTAAATTTTTTTTTTAATATACTTCAAGTTTGCAAGTAAGCTAAGATCCAGGTTCAATACGGTCTGATGTTAGTACAGCAAACCAGTCTTACATCTGAGTTGAAATTTCAGTTAAAATTCAATCAAAGTCGCACTTGGTGTTTGGTTTTTTTTTAGGTGGAACAAGTCTCCATGGGATTTGGAATCAGACTTCTTTATGATTAAATCATAGTTACATCGAGTGTAGACATTTTTCCAAAATTGATGCCGTCAAGATTGAGTTTTTTGGAAAGAATTCTGTCACAAATGAAATCAAAGTTGTCCTGAACTTTTTGGAAGTCAGTTAGTCACAGATGAAACCTGCGTCTGGCCAGAGGGGGGTGGGGGGTGGTAGAGTAGAGGTTTTGACAGGAGCTGCAGTGTCGGTTGGTCCTGTAGTGTCAATCTTTCCTCCCTTGTGACAAGGAGGGTAGACGGGTTACCCAATTAGTACTGTCAGTAGTCGTCTGCCCACCCGTTAGCTAGATCATACTGGGGCACCACTCTCACGGCAGACCTTGGTCTCCAAAACATTCTGCTGGCCAGGGACTGCACTGTATGTCTGGTGGCGGGGAAGCTTAGCGGTTAAGAGTATAGAATGGGTCATCTTGACCGTAACGTAACCGATAGCATGGGTTCGCGTCTACGCTGAGATGTGCGTCCGAGAATAAATTATCCCCCCCCCCCCCTTCCTGAAGTTAACATTGGTACTGATTCCATTTCCCGCAAGGCTGGTTGAAATTGTAAACCGATGTCCCGTGTGTAAATCTACGCCTATTTCCTTTACACACACACACACACACACACACACACACACACACACACACTTTAAAACTTCACCCATTTTACGCAGACGAGTATGTAATCATGGCCAGTGGTGTGGGTGACTAGAACGTAGCAAACGTGCGCTCTAAGACCTGGAGAAAGACGGGCTCCACTCTCAGGCTCAGTCAGTCAGTCAGTCAGCCGAGGAGGACTCGGGGCCTGGTCATTCCGTACAGTGCCTGAGGCACTCTCTGTACACAGCGAGGACACAAGTCAAAACCTGTGTGTCGAGCCATTTTTATTTCTTTATTTTCAAAAAATATATTTTCTACTACTTTAAGTCACGGCAAATTTCTCTGCGTGAAATTCAAGCTGCTCTACCCCCCCCCCCCCCCCCCCATCCCCCCCCCCCCCCCACCCGGAAGAGCGCGTCGCCACAAGAGCAGCGCCACCCATTACTTTTTGTTCTTTTTCTGTCTTGACCTGTATTTGTTTCCCCCATCAGAGTGGTGGTTTGTTTGTTTTTTCTATAGAATTTTGCCAGGGACAACTCTCTTGTTGCCGCAGGTTCTTTTATGTGCGCTAGATAATTTTGTATCACACGGGACCTCGGCTTATCGTCTCATCCAAAAAAACTAGCACTCAGACCATCACTCATGGTCTAATGGATGGGGAAAAGTTGGGGGGCCCAAACGGAGATCGAACCACCGCACAGTTCCGATCCAGACTTTTCGCTTTCTAGCCATTCAGACTTTCTTTCTTTCTATCCCTTTTTTATTTTATTTTTTAAGCTCTTTTATATCGAGGATAATGGAATAAGCACGGTGCTTTTTAACATCCAGTCCCCGTGTGTATGCGGTTTTGTCAATTCTGTCATCTGTTCCCACTCGCACAAAATGGCCTACTCTTACGAAAAGCGGAACAGGATTTAACGTGTGCGCAAGATGTTCTGTGTGCCTTCGCACACGGGGCCTCGGTTTATAGTTTCATCCGAAGGACTTTTGGGGAGAGTGGAGTCAGTCTGCACTGATGTTATTTAACTCCAGGAGAAAATATCCCCTTGAACGAGAATCGAACCCGGGTCGTCAGATTGCAATGACAATGTTCTAACCACTAGGCTATCCCGTCCCCATTGCTGTAGAGCAGCCTAGAGATTTCAGTTTGGCCTACGATATTCTTTTTCTCTCTTTCCTGGACAAGGCTTTTCGAGGTTCACCACTGATGAGAGTTTGTGTATGGACCGGTTTTTCCTCACCATGAAGGTAGCCACATTCCGACTTCGGGGATGGTCTACGATATGTTTTGGGGTTTTTTTTTCTGGGAGGAGTCACTGCTTATGGGCTATTTAATGTGGAATGTTGCACCACATTTCATTCTTAAGAGGATGAGGGGGGGAAATTCAAAGTGAAAATGAATGTGTGGCAATGTTCAGTTTCTTTTATAAACTATTTCTCTTTTTTTTGTTAGCAATATTCAGGGTTTTATATATATATATATATATATATATATATATATATATATATATATATATATATATTTGACAATATTCAGTTTCTTTTATGTATATGTATATTTTTGACAATGTTCAGTTTCTTTTATGTATATCTATATTTTTAACAATGTTCAGTTTTTTATGTGCATCTATATTTTTAACAATGTTCGGCTTTTTATGTGCGTTTATATTTTTAACAATGTTCAGTTTTTTATGTGTAACTATATTTTAACAATGTTTATATATATATATATATATATATATATATATATATATATATATATATATATATATATATATATATATATTGTTGGGCAATGTTTAGTTTCTTTTGTCTATATCTATATTGCTTGACAATGTTCAATTTCTATTGTCTATATCTATATTGCTTGACAATGTTCAGTTTCATTTATGTATAATACTTTTGGACAATGTTCAGTTTCATTTATGTATAATACTTTTGGACAATGTTCAGTTTCATTTTTGTATAATACTTTTGGACAATGTTCAGTTTCATTCATGTATATCTATATTTTTTTTAAAACACTGTTCAGTTTTGGTTCCAGCATCTTTTGTTATGGACAGCTGAGGTGAAAAACGACTGCCCTTCTGAATCTGAATCTGAAAATGCTTTAAAAAAATGACACAAAAGTGATGCACTGGTCAACTTTTAGTGCCTCTCTTGGATGCTTTCCACACGTGTGTGTGTGTGTGTGTGTGTGTGTGTGTGTGTGTGTGTTGTGTGTGTGGTGTGTGTGTGTGTGTGTGTGTGTGTGTGTTTTGTGTGTGTGTGTGGTGTGTGAATGCACGCTACACTGTCTACATGCATTTTAATATACACGTGTGTGTGTGTGCGTGCGTGCGTGCGTGTGTAAGCAAGTGTGTGTTGCGTCCACTTATCAAGCTAAATCGTGGTGTTTTGTTTTGTTATTTCCTTTGCTGTAAAAACATGTTTTAACTTCTAGGATAACAATTCTAGATGCATGCTAGCTGCAATTGTTCGCTTTACTTTTACAGGGATTAATGAAGCCCTTTAGATGACAGATTCCAACGCTTATACACGATTACAACCTAATTCGATTCATTTGTTAAAAGGCTTCTTCCTCCCCGCCCCCAAATGCCACTTTTATTCCTGCCTCCGACCCCCTCCCTTCCCTCCCTGCCCCCTCCCCCCCCCCCCCCCCCCCCCCCCCCCCCCGCGCCTCCCATCCCTACCCCCTCCTCCCCTTTCTTTTTCTGTTCCTTGTTGAAAGAAACAAAGATGATGTAGAAGAAAATTTATTTTTAAAAAAGAGAAAAGATCAATAAAGAGGGCACAAAAGATACAGATAAGCAGTAAGTAGACGTAACACGGGAAAACAAGAGGAGAAGGACAAGGGAAAGAATTGGTCTTGGAGAAGAAAGATACAGAAAAAAGAAAGAAAGGCAGACAGACAGACAGACAGACTGCTGAAGACCATACTTCAAGATTTCTTTTCTTTTTTTTTAAAAAAGCAAGAGAAAAGACAGAAAGGAAGACAGCAGAGAGGCACATAGAAAAAACAGCGGCCGGGAGGGGGGGTGGGAGGAGGGGAGAGAGAGTATGGGGGGGATCAGATCGATGGACAAAAAGAAAAGAAGAAAGAAAAAAATACCTACAAAAGACGAGAAACTAAAGAATGAAGAAAAGAACTAAAAAGATATATCAAAACAATTTAAAAACAGAAGAAAAGATAAATAGATGAATAGATGGATGGATAGATGGATGGATGTGATTTGGGTGGATGGATGGATAGGTAGATGGATGGATGGATGGATGGATAGATGGATGGATGGATAGATAGATAGATAGATAGATAGATAGATAGATAGATAGATAGATAGATAGATAGATAGATAGATAGATAGATAGATAGATAGATAGATAGACAGACAGACAGATAGATCTAACGGAAAAGGGACAAAAAGAACCGAAAGAACAAGAAAAATAGAGAAAACAAACAAGACAGAATTAAATATAAAAAGAAGGAAATAGAAAAAAAGGAAAGGAAGAAAACAAAAAAGAACCCAAAGCAAACCAAAAACAAAGAAAGAATAAAGAAAAGTCATTAATTATAGATAGTGAGTTTGATATAGGAGCATGAAAGAAAGTTAAACGATAAGAAAGAGAGTAAGGTAAAAACGACAGAAAGAAAAAAAAGAAAGAACAAAAGAAAGAAAGAGAGAACGAAAACATAACAAAAAACAGGGGAAAAACAACGAACGAACCAACCAACGAACGAACAAACGAACGAAACCAACGAAAAGAAAGAAAGAAAAGAAGAAAGGAATATAGATAGATAGATAGATAGATACATAGATACATAGATACGAAAAGAAAGAAAACATAAAACGAACCAAACCACACACACAAAAAGACAGAACCCCCCTCAAACAGCCAAAGTTAAAAAAAAACCACACACACACATACACCCAAAAAAACAACCCAAACATCTTCAATTTTTGTTTTCCCGCCATAACGGAACCAGTGTCAATTTCACCGGCGTTTTATGCGTCGCGTTTTTATCTCCCTTTAATTTGTCCGATTTTAGTTTGGGTTTTTTCTTCTGTGAACCCTAATAAGAGCTGTGAAAAGAGAGGAGAGGGGAAAAACATCTCGCTCTTCGCCCTACGACCCGCTTACTGCGGATAGGGGCTTGATATTGATCGGAAAAGTGTCTCTTAATGAAATTATTCCATTAGGGAGCGGCAGTGCGCGAAGTGTTAGAGCAGCTTTAAGTACGCCAAACTCTTTCTGTCTCTGTGTGTCTCTCTGTCTGTCTCTGTGTCTCTCTTTGTCTCTCTGTTGTCTGTCTCTGTCTGTCTCTGTCTGTCTGTCTCTCTCTCTCTCTCTGTCTCTGTCTCTGTCTCTCTCTCTCTCTGCTTCTCCGAGTTTGTCTATCTCTGTCTCTTTGTGTCTCTCTCTGTCTGTCTCTGTCTCTCTCTCTTTCTCGCTCGCTCGCTCGCTCTCTCGCTTTCTGTCTCTGTGTCTCCGTCACTGTCTGTCCGACTCTCTCTCTCTGTCCTCTCTCTCATCTCTGTCTGACTGCATCTGTCTGTCGTCTTCTCTCTCTCTCTCTTCTCTCCTCTCTCTCTCTCTCTCTCTCCTCTCTCTCTCTCTCTCTCCTCTCTCTCTCTCTCTCTCCTCCCCTCTCTCTCTCTCTCTCAAGATTCGTTTACAATTCGTTCACTTTCTCTCTCCTCGTTTCAACTTTCCTTCCTTTCGCCAATACCATTTCTTTCCTTTCTCCCCCCCCCCCCCCCCCCCCACTCCCCCCTCCCCTTAATACCCTCAACTCCTCACTTCCTCTCCTCTATTCCCACATCATTTCATCCATCTCATCTCCCTCCTCCCTCCCCTCTCCTTCATCTCCGCCATTTCCTTCTCACTCTCTCTCCCCCCCCCCCCCCCCCCCCTTCTGCTTCTTGATCGTCGTTCTCTTCTCTCTCTCTCTTCTCTCTCTCTCTCTCTCTCTCTCTCTCTCTCTCTCCTCTCCTCTCTCTCTCTTTTTTTTTTAAACCAGATTTGGACAAAAAGCTGGTTATTTCCTCTTGGCAAAGAAAATGATCATAATTATCAACTCGTCTTCATGAGAGAATTAATCCTCCTTTGCACCCCCTCTTTTCACCCCCCACCCCCACCCCACCCCCTTTACCCCCTACCCTCCTCCTTTCCCTCATTCCCTCATTTCCTCATCCTCACCCGCATCTGGTCTCCCCTCCTCTCTCCTCCTCCTCCTCCTCCTCTTTCCTCTTCTCTCTTCTCTGTCCCAGTATTGCTCTTCTTCCTTCCCTCCCTTCCCTCTCTCTTTCTGTGTGTCCCATTCTCTTTCTCTTCCGCCCTCAAATCTTTACCCTTGGTAAAAGCGTTTAGGCAAACAGGTTTGCCAGCCCATTTTTCTTTTTCTTTTTTTGATGTTCCTAATTCTCTCTCTCTCTCTCTCTCTCTCTCTCTCCTCTCTCTCTCTCTCTCTCTCTCTCCTCTCTCCTTCTCTCTCTCTCTCTCTCTCTCTCTCCATCTCTCTTTCCTCTCTCGCGCGGAAGAAGTTTGTTTTTAATTAATGAAAAGCAGATTAGCTTATCACTTGTTAACTGCATCTAGTTTGAGATCTCTGCTCTGTGTGTGTGTGTGTGTGTGTGTTGTGTGTGTGTGTGTGTGTGAGTGTGTGTGTGTGTGTGTTGTGTCTGTGTCTGTGTGCATATATTTGTGTGCGCGTGTGTATGTATATGTGCGTGTGTGTGTGTGGTGTGTGGTTTGTGTGTGTGTGTCTATTAGTTTGTCTGTCTATCTCTTTCTGTCTGTCTGTCTCTGTCTGTCTGTCTGTCTGTCTCTCTCTCTCCTCACAGCATACACACTCCTCTGTGTGTGTGTTTGCGCGCGTGCGTACGTGCGTGCGCGCGCGTGTGTGTGTGTGTGCGTGCGTGTGTGTGTGTGTGCGTGCGTGTGTGTGTGTGTGTGTGTGTGTGGATGCATGTGTATGTGCATGTGTGTGTGTAGTATAGGTAAAGACGATTCATCCCGTATGCCAGTGCTGGTGCCAGTGTTCATTGATGATGACGTAATCAAGCAATCAATAATCAATCATGGCGTCAGCGATCACTCAATAATATACATACTTAGCGAAACTGGGATCAATATTATTAACACTATACAGTTATTTTACCGAATAATTTTTTTCGGGGAAGGTGGAGGGAGGTATCCTACCTTTTGCACAGCACGTATCAGATCGCCATCACACACACACACACACTGTAAACCCTTCTGTAGATGTCTTTGGGTTGGGTTCTTTTTTTCCTTGAAATAATCTGAGAAGAACACAAAAAGGACCTGCTATAGACTATACAGAAATAGTCTCTCATTAAAAATATGGTGTGTATGTATATGGGTGAAGAGGTCATTACTGTCGATAATCAAATTAGTCTTAGTGTGTGGACAGTGTGAAAAGATATAGAAGTTAATGTCACCCCCCAAAAAAAATCACGGTCACAAGCTAGAAAAGGATTTAAGTCAAAGGCTTAAGATATATATATATATATATATATATATATATATATATATATATATATATATATATATATATATATGTAGAGAGAGAGAGAGATGAATATATATATATAGAGAGAGATTTATATAGATTTATATAGCTGTATAGATATGTGTGTGTAGGTTTGACAAAAATCATTTTTATGATGAGAATGAAGTTGTAACTGGTTACCTGCACTTGTTTTTTCCCCCACTATATATTCTCAATTGTATGATTGGGTCAAGTGGGGAATAGCATCTCTTCTGAGATCCAAGTAAAGGCCATTTATCTTCAACTTCTACTGCCTGTGTCAGCACTTAAAATATCTGGCAATGTTCGGGTTATCATTGTTATTATCCAGCTAAGACAGGCCCATGGGTTGGGGACAGATTTATATGATCTCCCTTGCATCTTTTTTCTATAAAAAGGCACATAACATAAGGCACAGAGTTTCGCTAGCTGCTTATTTTCGCCTATATAAGTTTATTCACAACTATTATTTTAAGATATTGTTCTTCTTTTTTATTTTCATCTTTTGCTGGCAGCAGTAGTAAGCCACAAGATTATTTATTTATTCTTAGGGCGGCAATAGACACTTCTGAATTATGGAAGGTGTCTTGCTGTTAGGTACCATAGAGGAGAAGTGAAGTTAGAATCACTACCGAGACCTCAGGAGACTGTTTAACCAGAAGCTGGAACTCATGCCAGGTCAGGCCAAAGGCATGGTCCGTATTATTAATCATGCCAGAAATGCTGCCCACGACGTTGTATCATACAGTAGAAATTTTGTATTGGGAATCTTTGACTGAAATTATATTTATGATAAAAAACTAGAAGTTGAGTAATAAACAAGTACAAAGAAATCACGTTTGGTTTATTCCCGTCATATATAATATACGTATTTTCTTCATGAATTTTCGCTGTAAATAATTAATTATGTGGTTTTTTTGGATTGGATGATTGATTGAATTATTGGTCGTCTTGTGGTAATAAAAGAAGGATGTCAGAGGGGCCGACATTGTTTGACACTATAAAACGGTTGATCAAATTTATGAAAAGCAGGTATGGGTCAGAAATGTAAATAAAAAATTGATCATTTTGAAAGTAACCATGGTTCAGTAGATAGACGAATAGAGCACAAACATATAAAGCAGAGAGGCCGCCACAAATAGACCATGGATAGACAGACAAATAGATATGTGGAATACAAGTGCGAAAATGTTTTTGAGGATAAGCTTACTTCTTCACACCGTGCCTTCCTACCTTTCCCCAAAGCAAAACAAAACAAAACATATTTTTTAGGAAGTACAGGACAAATGGATAGACAGACAGCGAGATAAGACAGATGGACGGACGGACAAAAACATACGTCTAGAGAGAGAGAGAGAGCAATTGCCTGACTGAGTGATTGATACAGTCATTCATTCATTGACTAATTGATTACTTGATTAATTCATCCACCGATTGAGAGATCTATAATGACGTAAATTACACTGACAAATAACAACAACAACAACAACAAAAACTCAGAAGCTTACCCATCGATTTCTCTACTCATTTTACTCTTCGCT
>CM054134.1:56223184-56225684 GCA_028751875.1 Rapana venosa
ACACGCAGGAGCGAACGCGTGTGCATGCGAGCGCGTGCGCACTCTGTCTCTCTGTGTCACTTTCTCTGTGTCTGTCTGTCTGTCTGTCTGTCTCTGTCTCTCTGTCTCTCTCTCTCTCTTCTCTCTGTCATCTCTCACTCTCTCTCTCTCTCTCTCTCTCTCTCTCTCTCTCTCTCTCTCTCTCTCTCTCTCTCTCTCTCTCGTTCTTTCTCATTCAACTCCCAGCCTCATCCCTTGGGTGGGGGGGGGGGGGGGGGGGGGGGGGGTGGAAGGGGGGGGGGGGGTGGAGCGGTGAAGGTGTTGGGCGACCCCGAGCTAGTTGTGAAGACATGGCGTTGCACGTGCCCTGTGATTGCTGACGCACAGGGTTTTAATCCCTCAATCGATGTCATTAGCTGCAATCCTGTCCTGTGCTGTTTGCCTGCTACAACCCCCACCCCCACCACCCCACCCTCTCCTCTCAACCCTCTCCCCCACTCCTTTTTTGCTTTGTCCCCTTGCTTCTTTTAAGCCTCCCCAGGGGCTGGCCAAAGCGGATTGGTCCGCCACGTCGGTTTACAAACACTGGCTCTCCATTAAGTTGTGATTAGGGGCTAATTTAATCAGCAGTCCTTGTCGGCCTAATTAGGCGGAGAGGCCTAAATCCGATGCTTCCAACCTTTCAAGGCTTGATGCCCAGCCAGCCTGCTTGCTCTGTGTGTGTGTGTGTGTGTGTGTTGGGGTTGGAGAGCCCTTGCTTGTCACAGGGTTGGGGGGGGGGTTGCTCTCTCCCTTCTTTCCTCTTCTAGCTAGTCTTGAGGCTTTAGGGAGAAAGGAGAGAGAGAGAGAGAGAGGCTCGTTGGTTCGGTCCTTGGAGAGGCCTACTAGAGAAGCTGGATTCTCTTGAGAGAGGCCCGCAGAGAGCTGGCTCGACCAGGACCCCCCCCCCCCCTCCATCCCCCTCCATCTCTAAAGCCCCATCCTCAAGAGACTGACGGAGGTCTGTGGCGACTTTTTGGTGTGGAGAAGGTCCATTCTGGGCCTTCCCAACAGCAGCAAGCTAATTTTCTTAATGACGGAGATTTCCCTCCTCTCTTGCTTGGCTTGTTGGCTCTATCCGATTAGCAGCTGCCTGTCCCTTTATCCGATTGGCTTCTTGACGTAAGAGGCGCCCTCTGCTGGACCGACCCGACACCCACGGGCGGGCAGTTGCGGCCCCTGGCGGGACGGCGGGCAATCTTGTTTGGCCGATCTCTGAAGGCCCGGCCACAAGAGCGGTGGTAATTAAGGACTTTACCGGGCTGCCGCTCTTCGTCTTCCTGCAGTGTAGGGACGTGCAGGCAGGCCGGTGTCAGCGGCCATTAGTCGCCTGCCTTTCAGTCACACCCCCACTGACTGACCCTCATGGCTGTACTGGCATTGCCATGTCCCTCCATATTATATAGGAAGTTTGGATGGAAAGTGGGGGAGTGGGTGGGGGGGGGGGGGGGGGGGGGGGGGAGAGGTCCCGGTGTTGGAAAGGTGTTAAAGGTGTGAATCACAGTTGTAGTAAAGTAGCAGATATTTGGGATGGCTTTTAAGAGTTATCTTTTTATTTTTTCTGAGTGATAGGCTTAACTTGAATTGAGTTAATATGACGATGCTAGGAACTTCTTTTTTTATAGTATTTAATGGCACCTTCATCTTGTAGAGGAAAAAAGTTCATTCTTCAGATTGTCTTTGTCCTCCCCCTTTGTTTGTAACTTTTCTCTTTTTCTCCTTTTCTTTTTCTTTTAACCTTTTCTTTTAAATAGAGCCGTTCAGCTGTATTCTATGTCATAAAAGAAAAAAATTCTCCGTTTGGATATGTTATATGTGTGCTTTTATTGGAAATTTTTTCTGCGTCAAGAAGAAATGACTGGATTAAAAAAAATTGTATGTGTGTGTGTGCTGGGGTTTTTTTAATAAATAATATTTAGGTTATTTTCTGGAAGCATTATATCAAATATAATGAAGTAAACCCAAGCCAGAGCATTTTCTGAGCAAATTGTCGTGTGTGTGTGTGTGTGTGTGTGTGTGTGTGTGTGTGTTTGTGTGTGTGATGATGATGATGATTTGCTCCCGTCTCTCTTCCTTCTTTCCAGCATATTTCCACACTCATATGTGACCGGCGTGCACGCTAGACAGATTCGATAAGGCAGGGATGGGGGGAGGGGGGGGGGGGGAGGGAGGGGGGGGACTCCCTGTGAATGAACGGATTCTGACACCAACCTGCTTCAAGTATTATTGATGAGGCCGTACATCTAGCGCACACGTTAAAACACTACCTTTCCTGGGAGAGTAGGTCTAGTCTGTCTGTCATGGCCTGTGGTGTGGACGGCACGCATGACCTAGCATATAATTATACACCCGCGGCTGTACCATCGCTTCAGGCTGTGCGGCTGATGCCTCTTCCACAGCTAGGGCCGATGTGTTGTAGCCTGTATGCATGCCATAGTGTGCTTCCGGTAACATAGACTAGGCGAAACTCCACTGTTCGGTT
>CM054134.1:56230684-56270684 GCA_028751875.1 Rapana venosa
CCCCCCCCCCCCCCCCCCCCCCCCCCCCCCCCCCCCCCCCCCATTTCATGAGGGGCCAAGGCCTATAATGAATAAAACTTTCGCATTCTCTCTCTCTCTCTCTCTCTCTCTCCCCTCTCTCTCTCTCCCCTCTCTCTCTCTCTCTCTCTCTCCCCTCTCTCTCTCCCTCTCTCCCTCTCTCTCTCTCTCTCCCTCCCCCCCCTCTCTCTCCCTCTCTCTCTCTCCCTCCTCCTCCTCCTTTAAAAAAACAACCCACCAAACAAACAAACAAAAACTGCTATGAAATCTCAACAGTCAACATACACCACATGCCTAAAAGCCATAATTCATTAGAGGGACAGGCGGGGTATTAAAGAAATAATCGTTTGAAAAGAAAACACAGTGCACAAGGAAAATAAAATTGCCCGGGGTGAAAAAGAACAGTGCGGGCCAAAATGGATGCGGTGCCCGGTTAGCTGTCTTAGCTTAGGGAAAGAAGAAGGGACAGCACTCGTGTGACTTCTAAAACTACTACACACCGGTTGTCTGTCACGTTGTTTTGTTGATCAGTAGCGGTGGTAGACTCTTCCACACACACACACAACACACACACACACACACCACACACACACACATATATATTATAATATATATATATATATATATATATAAGAGAGAGAGAGAGAGAGAGAGAGAGAGAGAGAGAGAGAGAGAGAGATAGATAGACAGATAGATAGTAGATAGATAGATAGATAGATAGTATACACTTTGTGTTGTTTTCTTTCTTTCTTTCTGTTACTTTCTCTTTGTGTTTTTCCTTTTTTCTTTTGTGTCTTTTCTTTCTTTTTTGTTTTTCTTTTCTTTTCTGTCTTTCTTTGTTTCAGTCTTGGAAGAAAGCTCAGTTCAACACTTCAGGTCTTCCTTTCTTTCTTTCTTTCTTTCTTTCTACCTCAGTCTTGGTAGAAAGCTCAGCTGCCATGTACGTAGTGTTAAAAACAAGAAGATGAATGTAAAAATGAATAATGTGCAGTAACACTGTATTCTAGCCAATAAACTGAGAGTATGCCCTTTAGCTGGTTTGTCACACGTAAAAGAACCCGCGACAACGAGTCAGTTGTGACTAGCGGAAATCTGTAGTAAAAAAAATCTCTGATCAGCAAATAGATTCAGAATGCAGACAAAAATACCAGGACAGAATACGATTCAACAGAAAACAAAAAATACACAAATAACATAGGCTAGTAAGCTACGATACAATAATTATGTTGTAATAAATCCCAACTGGATGGTTTGCAATAATGATAATAATAATGATAAGAAGATTAGTAGTAGTAGTAGTAGTAGTAGTAGTAGTAGTAGTAGTAGTAGTAGTAGTAGTAGTAGTAGTAGTAGCGGCGGCGGCGGCGGCGGTGGTGGTGGTGATGGTGGTGGTGGTGGTGGCAGGGCAGCAGCAGCAGCAGCAGCAGTAGCAGAATATCGCCTTAGACCCTATAGACTTATTGAATACCTAAACACGTTTGTAGGGTAAAAAGAAGGCATGAATTAGTACCACTGCTGTAAAACGCATACTGGCATCACAAGTATTGTTTTTGTTTCTGAAGAAGAGGGCATCAAACATGCCATATAGCAGCCTAACAGCTTATCGTGAGTTCTAGTATTGCAGACTAATGAAATTTCAACTTCTTCTTCTCTCATTCGTTTTTTACACCGTCAGATGCGTTTGGGAGAAATAGAGGCAAGTTCTTTCCAGCTCCTCTCGTGGGCCGTACAGCTTAGTTTACAGGGTTACCTCCGTGATTGTAAGCTCTTCCAAAGAAATCAGAGGTTAGTTACAGCAGCTTACAGGTCTAGCAGCGATTCGACAAAATGGCTGGATGTCGATGCATTCAAGCTGTACACTGATATTACTATCGAGGAAGATCTTAAATATGTTTTTTTTTAAGTTGGAATAATGTTGGGTTGTTTTTTTTATAAAACTAATTTTTCAAATTCTTTAAACTCTAAATAACAACACACCAAACAGCAGATGTGGTATGCCAAGGATTTACTTTTTTTTTTCGTTTCTCGACTAAAGCTCCGAGGTTCACTAAGGGTGAGATTATGCATATGCGGCCGTTTGTATAACCACCATGAAGATAGCTGCATTTCGACTTCTGGGGATGGATGAATATTTCAAATTATTGGTTCTTGTCCGTGAACATGAAGTGGGGTGCTTGCACTGGTACCGTGCCAGAACTTTGCTTCTGGGCAGGTTTTCCTGGCTTTTGCTGGGGATGCAGAAGGTTGGAACCTGGCATGGAAATGGACTTCAACCGGATTTTTCTCAGTTTTCCACCAAATCTTGAGTTGTGATCTGAGTATCAGTCTTCTCGCTGCGACAGTAGGCCAAGGTCCTGGGCACATGCCACGCTTTCTTTTAGGAGTATGCGGGTTAAAAGGCTCACGGCGACAAGAATGGTCTTACGAGAAATCAGATCAATGTTTCTCACGCAGGTACATAATCCGTGTGTGCGCCCCTGCCTCTCTTCCCCTTCCACACGCACACACACACACACACAACACACACACACACACACACACCACACAAACACACACACACACGCGCGCGCACGCGCACACACACACCACACACACACACACACACACACACAGAGACACACACACCAGATATTTGACATCCTTTGACATGTGATTCCATTAGAAAGATTCTTTTCTTCATTTTTTGAAAACAACGCGCTTACTCAAACTGCCATAATCCACAGTATATGATAATCAACGCTCTAAACAATCACTACAAAATAAATTCTAAAATTATCCCACAGAAGTAACAACGCCACAAAAAACAACAACATTCATTCCTAGCTCTTCCTTCTAAAATCATATTCAAGCAATCCTACCTAAAACACACACAGCTCGCACGCACACACACACCCACACACACACACACACACACCACACACACACACACACACACACACACACACACCACGTCAAACAGCAAAAAAACAAACAAACAAAAACCTTGCACACTAATATCTCAACTCTCCATATTCCCTTCCAGGTCTGGTTCCAAAACCGCCGAGCCAAATGGCGCAAAAGCGAACGCTTTTCCCAGCACCCGCCAGGCCAAGAGACTCACGGCACTACCAGCAACAACCGCAACGACAACAACAACAACAGTAACAACAACAACACCACCACCACCACCAGCAACAGCAGTAGCAGCAGCAGCAGTTCCATCAGCGCTGCGATCAACAGTCAAGACATGACAGAGGACAGAGACCTCTCGGAAGGCGCCGAAGTCAGCATCGTTGACGATGACGACGATGTCCACGACTACGACGACAAGGAAGGAGTCACGACGAAACGAGACGAGAGAGGGGAGGAGAGAGAGGAGGGGGAGGCAGTTCTTAACCTCATACCCACCTCCTCCCAGCATCTCCACCAGTTATCACAAACCGGGCTCGTGGAGGAAGAAGGAGAAGAAGAAGAAGACGTCACCGTCTCCTCCGAGAGACGGGGTGACGTCGTCAATGACGTCAGAAGAGCGGTTGTCGAAGAGCCCGGGTGTGACGTCACTCGTGAGGGGAGCTGCGGCGGCGAAGAGGGCGAGGACGAGGAGAAGGAGAAGATGGAGATCGCTGCACAGGGTAAAGAGAGGGATGAGCACCGGCCCGACCCCAACGAGGATGTAGGTGCTCAGCAAGGTCTGGTACCCTCCTCCACCCCGCCGCCGCTTCAGCCGCCCTCTGCCCACCATCACGCGGAGTCCCCGCCTCACCCTTCCGCCATGTCGGCTGCAGGAGAGGACAAACCCACCCCGACCCCTACCCCGGCTCACAACCACCGCCCCTTCCAGACCCCCAGACTCCCCCTCCCTCCCACCACCCTCCCTCACCTTCCCCTCCCTCCGGGGCTGCTGATGGAGAGCCTGGGCGGTGGGGAAGGGGGGAAGGGGGTGTTGAACCTCCTGCCCCCCATGCTCCTGCCCCCTGACCTCAGTCTCCTGGCAAAGGTCAACCGAACGGCCTTGCCCTTTTCCCATTCCCTTCTGGCCGCCTCGCTCCAGCGTCCGCCCTTCGTGCCCACTTTGGATAGGTCAGTGTGATTGGATTGTGTTGTGTTGTGTTGGTTTTGTATTGTGTTTGTATTGTATTGTTTTTGTGTTGTGTTGTTTTGTGTTGTGTTATATTGTATCCGCCCTTCGTGCCCACTTTGGATAGGTCAGTGTGATTGTGTTGTGTTGTGTTGTATTGTGTTGTGTTGTGTTGTTGTTTTGTATTGTGTGTTGTGTTTTTTTTTTATTGTATTGTGTATGTTGTGTTGTTATGTGTTGTGTTGTTTTGTATTGTGTTGTAGTGTGTTGTTTTGTAGTGTGTTGTATTGTATCCTCCCTTCGTGCCCTCCTTGGATAGGTTAGTCTGATAGTATTGTGTTGTGTTGTTTTGTTTTGTGTTGTATTGTTTTGTATTGTATTGTTTTTGGTTTGTGTTGTGTTGCTTTGTGTTGTGTTATATTGTATCCGCCCTTCGTTCCCACTTTGGATAAGTTAGTGTGATAGTATTGTGTTGTTTTGTGTTGTGTTGTATTTTGTTGTATTGTATTGTTTTTGTGTTGTGTTGTTTTGTGTTGTGTTATATTGTATCCACCCTTCGTTCCCACTTTGGATAAGTTAGTCTGATTGTTTGTGTTGTGTTGTGTTGTTTTGTATTGTGTTGTTGTGTTGTGTTGTTTTGTGTTGTGTATGTTGTGTTGTTTGGTGTTGTGTTGTGTATGTTGTGTTGTTTTTGTGTTGTGTTGTTGTGTTGTTTTGTGTTGTGTTGTATTGTATCCGCCCTTCGTTCCCACTTTGGATAAGTTAGTCTGATTGTTCTGTGTTGTGTTGTGTTGTAGTGAATTGTATTGTGTTGAATTGTTTCGTATTGTTATAGTATTATACTGCGTTGTGTCGCATCGTATCGTATCGTATTGAATTATATCGTAGTACGTTGTATTCCGTTATGTTTTTATGTTGTGCTATGTTGCATGTATTGCATTGCATTGTACTGTGTTGGATTTGCATGGTATGGTATTGTATTACATTGCATTGCAGTGCAGTGCAGTGCAGTGTAGTGTAGTGTAGTGTAGTGTAGTGTAGTGTAGTGTAGTGTAGTGTAGTGTAGTGTAGTGTAGTGTAGTGTAGTGTAGTGTAGTATCCATAACTTGGCAGATTATTCTGCATGAAATCCGGACTTTTCTTTAAGTTGTAGATGTCTTTGTTTTTCTCTGAATTTTTCCTTTTTTTTCTTTTTATTAAGAGTCATTTCTGTCAAAGCCAACTTTCTTCTTCGTGTGAGTTCTTTTACATGTGCAGTTCTTGTTGCACAGGGTCCTCTGTTTAGCGTCTCATCCCAGAGAATACCACCCAGATCACTGTGTGTGTGGGGTGGGGGGGTATTTTAACATTTTAGTTTGTGTGATTATTAATTCTATCTGATTGTATGTTTTGAAAAAAATATAAAATAGTTTAAATTAGATATTTAGATAGTTTTTTGCTTTATTTGTTTTTACTATTAATCTAGGGTCCCGTGTGCGCACGCACGGAAACATCTTGCGCACACGTTAAAGCCAGTTCCACCTTTCGGAAGGGTAGGTCGTTTGTGCCGGTGGGAACGTTTGGAGAAAAAAAAATAACAAAAACGCGTGCGCATGGGAACTAAATGTGTAAAAAGAGCACGCGATTGCTTACCCCATTATCATCAAAATAAAAAAGCAAAGAAAGAATAAAAGATATACATTCATTAATCTCTCATCTGCCTTTGATTGAATATAAGGTTGACACCACAGGTAGGATAAAACTTATGATTTAGACTGCAATTTCTACTGCAACATAAAAAGTATATTAAAATTTTTTTAAACCCTTATACAAATACTTCAACATTTAGGAATAAATCAATCATGAAAAATTTCTTCAGAGGATAAAAGAAATTGTTTTCATGTATTTCACAGGTTAATATGAACTTGTCATTGATCAGAAGTAAACAAAAACCAATAAATTATGCAAATAGATATAAACAGACATGTCATATTGTTATCAAGATATCACCACATTACGGAAAATTAGAATAATCTTCAAGTAGGACAGACATGTTTTACTAGTTTTGGGGGTTTGGTTTTGGGTATTTTTCTTTTTCTTTCTTTTCTTTTTTTAAGGGGGAGGGGAGGGGGGGGGGTAGATATCATTGTAACACAAAAAATAGTACTCTTGTAGGAAAGTTTTATCATTTGAAAACAGTTTCTACGAAGACCAAAAAAACCAGGATACTTTACAGAGTAAAAGAGTGTCACAAAGCTGCGACCAATAGCTCTACTCTCACACAAAAATGAACACATCTTCTAAATCCCCGAAGTCGGAATGCGGCTACCTGAGCGGTGGGTTAAAAACGGGTCGCATTCGCAAAATCTCACCATTGGTGACACTGTAGCCGAGAAACGAAAAGAAAATAAAGAAAAGAAAGGAAAAGAAAAGAAAGAAAGGAAAGAAAGAAAAAAGCTTAATCTTCTCCGAGAAGTATAGCCTAACGGTGAATGATTGTGATCAGCTTCTCTGCCATGCTTTGTATTGTATACCCCTTTCAATCACACCAGATTTCTCTGTGTAAAATTCGGGCTGCTTTTCCCCCCGAGGAAAGAGCGTCGCCACAAGACCGGCGCCACCCATTTCTTTGGAAAAAAAAGTGTCTTTGTTTTCCTGTGTATTCGTGTGCGAACGCATGCAGAACATCTTGCGCACACGTTAAATCCTGTTCCGCTTTTCGAAAGAGTAGGCCATTGTGTGCCGGTGGGAACAGATGACAAAATTTACAAAACCGCATACACACGGGGACTGGATGTAAAAAAAAAAAGCACATGAGTGCTTATTCCATTATCCTCGATATATAAAAAAAAGTCATCAGAGCGCTTTGATTTGTTACTTTACAAGATTCAGCGCTATATCAATTCCATACAGTAGTAGTAGTAGTAGTAGTAGTAGTAGTAGTAGTAGTAGTAGTATTCGTTTCGCTACAATAGAGGCATTTTACAAACAAACAAACAAATCACAGACCTTTTACCAAGAACAACTCTCTTCTTGGTGTGGGTTCAATTTTGTGCCACAGAAGCAGATTACAAGCGGAAAAACTCTGTATAATGATAATCAACTTTTTGATGCGATGCAAAAAAACAAGAGAACGCGTTGAAAATATGTATAAGCAGCTTTCAACATTTGGGTTGTGTACAAAATAAGAAAAAAAGTCAACAAGCTGAGCAATAGGCCTACGTATGCACGTGTCAGTACAATAAAATACAATCATAACAGATATTACAAAGATACTGCAATGTGTATATTTTTTTAACTTAAAATTGGGGTTTAATACCAAACAAAAAATCTGTAAGTGGACTATGCTATATGAATTTCACCAAGATGTCTTCTGTGACTCACAAAATAACGAAAATACTTTAGCAAGAAATAAGAAGTATTGTACATACAAAATGAGCTGTCTTAATATCATGGCTAATATTTTGATGTAATACCAGAAAAGAGGATAAATCAACACACAACACACACACACACACACACATCACTCACTCACTCACACACACACACATACACACACACACACACACACACACACACACACACACACACACACACACACACACACACACACACACACACACACACACATAGTATTACAAAAGTTAACAAAACTTAAGGAGCATTGTCAAGATCTGTGATTGCGAATGAATGAAACGATGATTCATGAATTTTTTTAAAAATAAAAACAACAGCAAAACACCCAAGCACAATAATAGGCTGACAAAAATCCAAGTTTGTCAATATTGCGCAAGATAAGGATAATGCTATCAAATTTGTAAGAGATGAACATTATAACCACAACGAAATTTCTTGCTACTTACAAAAGAAGATATTATGAACAAAATATGTTTCAGTGAGGGAAAAAAATAACCGAGCATTGTAGTTTTTGCACCCAACTCCAGTTTAAAAAAATCCATTCAGCATTATATCATTAGCAGAACAATAAAAACAAAACGTAACCAAATTCTTTATAAATTCATAAAAGAGAAAACATATGAAGAACATTGTCTGTATTTGATTCATTCTTCATCTTCTCTGCAGGAGACTACATTTCCATTTAAAAGTGACAGAACTGTCGTATTTTCCTGAAAATAAGAACACTGGCGATCCAAATTTCAACTGCAAAAAATGCAGGGAGAAGATGCGTCCTGCTCTCTGATTTACTCTGCATACTGGTGTCTGTAACAGTGTTGCCTTGTACGTCTGTACTCAGTTTTTTTTTTGTTTTTTTAAACCAACCCCCCCCCACCACCACCACCACCACCACTACCACCACCACTACCACCACCACTACCACCACCATACCATCACCACAAACAGCAACAACAATAACGACAACATCAGAAACAACAATCACAAACAAAGGAAACAAGTAAGCAAACAAACAAATAAACTATAAATGTTGCATAGAGCTTCTCCTGCCTACAACGCATAACAAAACAAGGCAAGCAGAAGGTAGAGTGTGTATAATAGTACAGTCATCCTAATGGCTGACCTGTGTGTGTGTGTGTGTGTGTTGACAGTGCCACGCTGAAGCATTACGACTCTCTGCTGGCTTCCCGCTCTCTCCTGCAACATGCTCAACACATTCCACACCCCGCTTTCAAAGGTGAGATTTCGTGAGGATCATGATCATGAAGATGATGATGATGATAATGATGTTTGATGATAGTGACTTTGATGATGATGATGATGATGATTTTGATTATGATGATAGTGGGGGTGGTGGTGGTGGTGGTGGCGGTGATGGTGGTGGTGGTTGGTAATAGTGATGATGATGGTGAGACTGTGATCGAAGGTCGTGATTGTGATGACGATGAGGAAAGGTCATTATGACGATGATAATGGTGGTGATGATGATGACGACGACGAAAGGTCATGGTGGTGGTGGTGGTGGTGGTGGTGGTGGTGGTTGCGGTTGCGGTGGGGGTGGTGGTTGCGGTGGTGGTGGTGGGAGTTGGTAATAGTGGTGATGGTGGTGAGACTATGATCAAAGGTCGTGATTGTGAAACGATGATGAAAGGTCGTCGTGATGACGATGATCATGGTGGTGATGATGATGACGACGACGAAAGGTCACGGTGGTGGTGTGGTGGTGGTGGTGGTGGTGGTGGTGGTGGTGGTGGTGGTGTGGTGGTGTGGTGGTGGTGGTGGTGGTGGTGGCGGCGGCGGCGGTGGTGGTGGGGGTAGTTGGTAATAGTGATGCAGATGGTGAGACTATGATCAAAGGTTGTGATGACGATGATGAAAGATCGGGATAATGATGGTAATGGTGGTGATGATGATGACGACGAAAGGTCACGGTGGTGGTGGTGGTGGTGGTGGTGGTGGTGGTGGTGGTGGTGGTGGTGGTGGTGGTGGTGGTGGTGGTGGTGACAGCGAAAGGTCATGATGATGGTGGTGATGGTGACGATGATGAAAGGTCATGATGATGATGGTAATGGTGATGACGATGATGAAAGGTCAGGATGATTATGATAATGATGTAGATGATGACGACGACGAGGACGATGATGATGACGATGATGACGACGACGACGACGATGATGATGGTGGTGATGATAACTACTGAATAACCTTAGACAAATTCAAAACGAAAAAACACTATTAAGATAACACACACAAAATTAAAGCAAAACGAACTCTGAAATAGCACGACCCAAACAAACAAACAAAACAAACCACCACCACCCAACCCCCCCCCCACCCCCCCCTCCCCCACCCCCCCTGAATCATCACTACCAAAACCCTCCCTCTGACACAGGCCCTCCTCACATACACCAACCACACACACACTAATCCTAAAGCCGCCAGACTTGAACCTCAGTAGCGGCTGTAGTAACATACATACCAAACATCACGATTATCACTGCCTACAGGTTGCCTGCCCTTCTGCCTGTGCTGTCAGCCTCGCGCCTCCTTCCCCCCGCAGAGCCCCTCCTTCGGGCTGCCCGGGGGGTCGGGGGTCTCCCCCCTTACCAGCGTGTCCTCCCTCCCGCCCCCTCTGTCTGGGGGCCTCAGCAGTCGGCTGAGCGGCGGCGGCGGCGGGGTGGGGTCAGTGTCGGGCCTGCAAGCCGTGTCGCCCCTCTCTCTCGGTCTGCACGAGCAACGCAACTCCAGTGTCGCCCAACTGCGGCGACGAGCCCGCGAACACGCCGAGGCTGTGGTAGCCAGCGTCACCGAACAACAACAACAACATCAATCAACAGCAACAACAACAACAACAACAACAACAACACAACAACAACAGCGTCATTCCGCTTCTGACGTGTGAGTGGACGTCCCCAAGAGCTGTGATGACGTACGTGGGAAAGTTGTCATTGAAGCCCTTGTGGTCTGGTTTTGGGTTTGGGGTTTTTTGTTTGTTTGTTTGGGTGGTGGTGTTGTTGTGTGGGGTTTTTTGTTGTTGTTTTTTTTGGGGGGTGAGTTGTTTTATTTTGTTTTATGGTAGGAGGGGTTGTGCGGTTAGGTTGGTTTTACCTGTGTTAGGAAGCGTGCTTTCGTTGAGTTCTGGTTTTCATTTGTTTTATAAAAAAAAAATGAAGAAGAAGAAGAAGAAGAACAAGAACAAAGAAGAAGAAGAAAAAAAGAAAGAAATTATGGAGTTGTGAACAAACAAAACAGCAGACTGAACTGTATTGATGACGTGAAGTTTGTATATATTAGTAGGTGACAGTTTGGGTTTATTTTTCTTTCACTAAATCCAGATGGGTTCTTTTTTGTTTTGTTTCTTTTCTTATCTTTTCTGTTGTTTGCTTTCTTGGGGGAAGGGGGGGGGGTGTGGATTTTTGTGTGCTACAATTTGTTTAAACTGTCGCTTGTACATACATTTGTAAATGAATATTATGCTGGATGATTATTAAAGAAAATTCGTGACTGATATATTGCTTTAAAAAATTATCAAGGAAAGAGACAGAAAAAAAACAATGTTCCTCTTTTCAATACATTCCTTGAAATATGTCGTGCGGGTGACAATCAAATCATTAACTTTGTGCTCATCCTATTTAAAAAAAATTATTTCCACTTGTATGATAAACTATATGAAAATCTATATATCAGAAAATCAAAACTGACGTGTTGTGAAGTAACAGATGTGATTTATGACCCCAAAATATTGATCGGTGGATAAAAAAAAGTGTGCCATTTTTTTTTTTCAAAAATCAGACTCGTTACATGATTAAAAGATTATTTTATTGTCTAAACATAAGTGTTTTGCATTTACTTCGATTTAAATGGTTGATTAGTTTGTAAGTTTGTAGTTGTTGCTGGGTTTTTGTTTGCTTGCTTAATTTTACCACATATTTTCTTTTAACTGAGATTGTCGACATATTGCTTGTACTTCTTGTCGATTAGAAACACAAATACTGGTTGTGTTTTTATTGTGGATTAGAAACACAAATATTGTTTGTGTTTTTATTGTGAATTACAAACACAAATATTGTTTGTGTTTTGTGTGGTGTTAGAAACACAAATATTGTGTTTCTTGTGGATTAAAACCCCAAATATTGCTTGTGTTTTTATTGTGGATTAGTAACACAAATATTGTTTGTGTTTTTATTGTGGATTAGTAACACAAATATTGCTTGTTTCCTGTGGATTAGAAACACATATATTGGTTGTGGGTTTGGGTTTTTTTTATATTGTGGATTAAAAACACAAGTATTGGTTGGGTTTCTTGTGGATTATAACACAAATACTGCTTATGTTTCTTATGGATTAGACACACAAATATTGCTTCTGTTTTTATGGATTAGACACACAAATATTGCTTGTGTGTGTGTATTAGACACACAAATATTGCTTGTGTTTTTATGGATTTGACACACAAATATTGCTTGTGGTTTTATGGATTAGACACACAAATATTGCTTGTGTTTTTATGGATTAGACACACAAATATTGCTTTATTTTTTGTGTGGAATAGCCACAAATATTGCTTGTGTTTTATGGATTAGACACACAAATATTGCTTGTGTTTTTATGGATTAGACACACAAATATTGCTTGTGGTTTTATGGATTAGACACACAAATATTCCTTGTGTTTCTTTGGATTAGAAAGACATATATTGCTTGTGGGTTGTTGGTTTGGTTTTTTTAATTGTCGATTAAAAACACAATCATTGCTTGTGTTTCTTGTGGATTAGAAGCGCAAATATTGCTTTATTTTTGGTGTATTAGAAACACAAATATTGCTTGTATTTTTTTGTGGATTAGAAACACAAATATTGTTTGTACTTTTTTGTGAATTAGAAATACAAATATTGTTTGTGTTTTTTGTGAATTAGAAATACAAATATTGCTTGTATTTTTTGGGTCGATTAGAAACACAAATATTGCTTGTATTTTTTTGGTGGTTTAGAAACACAAATATTGCTTGTATTTTTTGGTGGTTTAGAAAAGCAAATATTGCCTGTATTTTTTGGTGGTTTAGAAAAACAAATATTGCCTGTATTTTTTTGGTGGTTTAGAAAAACAAATATTGCTTGTATTTTTTGGGTGGATTAGAAACAGAAATATTATTGCTTGTATGTATACACAGACAGACGGTAAGGGGTGAGTGATTGTTTTCGTGTGCGGTTTAGATGATGGTGTCAGTAGCTAACAGTCTGAAAATCACACCAATGTAATAAGGGCTTGTACAGTTGTTTAGTTGGGGGAAGGGATCTGATGGTTATCAAACTGTGAGTGCGTGTTTGTGATATTTATTATTCCTGTTTAACTCTTGAATCTAACCAACAAAGAGTAAGTGAGTGAGTGAGTGTGTGTGTGGGGTGTGTGTGTGTGTGTGTGTGTGTGTGTGTGTGTGTGTGTGTGTGTGTGTGTGTGTGTGTGTGTGTGTTGTGTGTTGTGTGTGTGTGTGTGTGTGTGTGTGTGGATGTGTGGGTGTGGTGGGTGTGTGTACGCGTGCGTGCATGGGTGGACATAAGCATGTGTACGTGAATGTATACGTTTGTTTGTGCGTGTAATAATACACATATGAACGTGTGAGGTTGGAACATGTCTTCAATTTTTAACACTCACACACACGCGCACACACACACACACACACACACACACACACACACACACACACACAACACACACACACACACACACACACACACACACACACCACACACACACACACACACACACACACACACACACACACACACACACAACAGAGCTAAAAGATTTCGGAATAGCAGGCCGTTTGTGCAGGGGGAAACGGATGATAAAATTGACAAAACCACATGCACACGGATACTGGATATAAAAAAAGAAGAAGAAAGCATATGCGTCCTTTTTTCATTACTCTTGAATAAAATAAATTTTAAGAGAGAGAGTGTGAGAGAGAGAGAGAGACAGACAAACAAAGACACAGACAGACACACAGAAAGGGACAGAGAGACAGAGAGAGAAAGACAGAGAGCACTCTTTGCATAAAAGCTACCCAGATTTAATCCGATGAAGAACAGGAGACAAATATTTGTGATATGATTTAGGCGCTAAGTTTTTGCAGATGATTCTTACTGATGCGATTCTTCGATAAAAACGTTTGTTAAATCGACATTCAAAACACAGACAATGACAACAGCAGAATGAAATGAAATGAAAAGTATAAGCATACCTTTAATGGACAAGTTGCCAGGAACAAAACGAAAGAGAAGAAGTGTAGAATGAAAAGTAAAACAGTTTTTTTTTTAGCGGTTTCACTTCTTCTGTACTGATATGTTGTTCTCTCTCTCTCTCTCTCTCTCTCTCTCTCTCTCTCTCTCTCTCTCTCTCTCTCTCTCTCTCTCTCTCTCTCTCTCTCTCTCTCTCTCTCTTTATTATATATATATATATATATATATATATATATATATATATATATATATATATATATATATATATATATATTCGCTTAAAAGTACTATAAAAATGTTCATCTGTCTTTCGTTAATTTAGAGGTGAATTATCGAGAAAGAATAACGTGAAACTTTTGGGAACACAGACAAAATTAATCATCATTTCCAAAACCAGCTGTGTAACAAATGGATACAGCCAATAACAACATGAGCTTACACACTGACAGCCACCTAAGTTCGGTCAGACATTTTCAGTCGATAAACAAAAAGTTGCATTTTTGTTTTGTTTAGTCTTATAAGAGGTCAAGAAAAAAATTGCCTCGCTGTTTTTGTGTGGGGTGGGGTTTTTTTTGTTTTTGTTTTTGTTTCGTTTGTTTTTTGCTTAGGTATTATGGAAACGTTTCCGTCTGTGTCAAAGTGGAGGGACTGGAAAAATATGCCTCGATGGAATAAGCAGAAAATTGGCTAAAGCATCACTGTTTTGCGCATTCTGTTTGTGGCATTCGTGGGCTACAGCTTTGCAGACTGTTTTCCACACACACACACACACACACACACACACACACACACACACACGCACACACACACACACATACACACACACACACGAGGACTTTTTTTGTGCTGAAAATGTTCTCAAGTGAAGACTTCTTATGCTTCTCCTCGGTTGTAATGTCTGCACCCTACTTTTGTCATTCGGTTGATAGGGATTCTCTCTCTGTGTGCGTGCGTGCGTGCGTGCGTGCGTGCGTGCGTGCGTGCGTGCGTGCGTGCGTGCGTGCGTGCGTGCGTGTGTGTGTGTTCTTCTCCACAATGTTCTGTTCTCCTCGTATTCATTTTGTTTTTCTCTTTTGCTCCATCTCCTCTTTCGTTTTCAGGATGTTTGCCACACATCCAGGTAACCTGTGGTGATGAAGAACGTTTCTTTTACCAGTTCCTGAGGGCAGTCGTCGAGCTTTTAAGATTTTGAGTGGAGTAAACATCGGCGATACTCTTGTTCCCCTTGCTTAAAACAATAAGGAGTGAACGTAAAGGTAAAGGTGTCCTATGTCCTATAAGGTCGTAGGGGAGCGAGGCGTCAGAGACCTCACTTTTCTAGGGCCAGCATATTGAGGGCGACGCCCATCTCCTCTCCCTCGCTGCTTTACCTTCCCTGACCCTAAAGAGGGCAGGTACCCATTTACAGCTGGGTGAACTGGGGGACTGTACTGAAGCCTAGGCGTGCAAACGGTCACCCATCCACCTGGTAATAATGCTCGATGCTGCTTTAACATTGGCTGGAGGAGAGCGAGTGCTCCGACCACTGAGCTATCCCGATCCCACGTACATCTCTGTAAAATAGGCCTATGTTGTGGTATCTGACCATTTGGACTACAGGGGCAGATCTTTGCAGAAGGCACCTGCGTTAACTCCGAATGAGCGTTGTGGACGTAGACAAACTTTCAAAGGAGACTCGAGTATAAGAATCTATGTAGCATTTTCTTAACAGCCAGATGAAATAACCAATGAAAACCTAACCGTTTTATCAAATGGTCGAGGCTCAAGCTAGCAATCTTTTAATGAAGTACTAGCCTGAAAGTCTAAAGGGAAAAAACAAACACCTATCATAATCAATCAATCAATCACACGGACGTCCGGATGCCTGGGCCTGACTTGTCAGGCGCTTAACGGCAGCGCAACGCATTGTTTTTGCTCATATAACAGATAACAGTAGTTGATGTTTGGAAATTCAACGAAGAAGAATATCAATCAATGCACTTACAAAATAATAATTGGGAAAAAAATCAGTGTTCTTTGGCGATGAATTCTCTCCTTCCCGAACAGTGCACCATTCCAAGCTCTCCATTTTTAAAATAAATCTTATACCGCTTTAAGTAACAGCAGAATTCTCTGCGTGAAATTCGGGCTGCTCTACCCGGGAAGAGCGCGTCGCCACAAGAGGTGCGCCACCCATTTTTTTTCCTTTTCCTGTCTGCAACTATATTTGTTTCCCTATCAGAGTGGCTTTTAAAAAAAGAATTTTGCCAGGGACAACTCGCTTGTTGCTGTTAGTTTTACTTGCGCTAAAAAAAAACCCACAAAACTTGCAACGCACGAGACTTCGGTTTATCGTCTCATCTGAAAGACTAGCACCCAGACCACCATTCATGGTCTAATGGATGGAGGGGGGGGGGGGTGAGTTTTGGGCCCAAACGGGGATCAAACCACCGCACACTTCCGACCTGGACTTTTTGCTTTCTAGGCAGGCTCGTTGCCTCTACTCTAGACCAGCGATTCACCAGGTCAATGCGTTGTGACCCCAAGACAATCCATTCCAATGCAACCAGCACAGAAGGGGTTAAGGCCGTAGGAAGGAGAGTTGTGTCATGTCTCGAGCCTCGTCAGCCTCTTTTGAAAGAGTTTGAGGCTGTGGGGATTCAAATACATCTTCATTTTTATGCAACCCGTTTACCACAACTCCAGGAGGCGAGGTTCGGAAAGGTGATTGATTGGAGGAGGAGGAGGAGGGAGGAGGAGGAGGGAACATGGCAGAGGTTAAAAACAATGAGAGAGAGACAAACACAGAGAGAGACAGAGACAGACACAAGAGAGAGACACAGAGAGAGAGCGCAAGAGAGAGAGTCAGAGTCAATCTAAAATCGAACCTACCTTTTACACTCTCTCTCTCTCTCTCTCTCTCTCTCTCTCTCTCTCTCTCTCTCTCTCTCTCTCTCTCTCTCTCTCTCTCTCTCTCTCTCTCTCTCTTAGCTATTACCCTCTTTTTGTTCTTTTTTTTGTTCTTGTTTTGTTCTATTTTTTCTGGATTTCGGATTCTTTTGGCCGATGACCAAATTCCCCATTCCAAATTGTGATAAACCAATTCCATAACTGGTGGCTCTTCTGCCATAGGAGCTAGCCAGAGTGGAAACTGTCTCAAGTGTAGATATCATTGTGTGGGTTATATCGCTATATTGTGATTTTTTGTTGTGTAACATGTAAAAAGATCTTTTTTGTGTGTTGGATGTTTGATATATTATCAGTATGTACTCAGCTGTATGTATATTATGAAGATATTAAAATAAAGATTATGAATGTTAGGTTTGCTTTGGATTTTATTGTCTTTCTGTCTGCATCCGTCCTCAGTCTCTGTCTCTCTGTTTCTGGCTGTCTGTGTCTGTCTGTCTCTCTCTCCATGTTTTTTGTCTGTCTGTCGGTCTGTCTGTCCGCCTCAACCCTCTCTCTCCGTCTTTCTTTGCTTATATTGCGTGCGGATATATAAATGCACTCGCGTTAGTGTATGCATGTGTGTATGCCGGTGTGAGTGTGGGCTCACGCACGCGTGGTCGCATGTCTGTGTGTATATGTGCGTGTGTGTATGTGTGCAATCTCATACCACCGTGCGTGCGTGCGTGCGTGCGTGCGTACGTGCGTGCACTGTGCGTGGGTACATGCCCATGGATGTGTATGAAATTAACAAAAACTTCCAGCAATAAACAGTTTTTCAACGTAAGAAATTAGCATAAGACACATTTCAAGTCAAATCGATTGCAGTTACATAATTATTAGATCAATACTAAACAAACTTTTTTTTTGGTTCCTCAAAGATCCAAAATAAATGTTTAATGATATGCTGATTAGTAATGCAACAACCAGGTTTTCCTAGTCGGATGAGATTAGCCAAGTGGAATGGGCTGGTTGCTTCTGTCCGACAGTTCCATTCTTAGGCACATTTAGATGAAGGAAGGGGACGGGATAGCATAGTGGTCAGAGCCCTGCGCTCGCCATGTTATGGCCCGGGATTGAGCCCAGGTTTGATCGAGCCACATCCACGAGGCCCGTTCAGGGAGATATTTCCCTGGAGTTAACATCAATACTGACTCCACTCTCCCGAAATTCCTTTGGATGAGTCTATAAACCGAGGTACCGTGAGCAAATTCCCACAGAACATCTTGTGCGCACGTTTAAACCCATTCTGCTTTTCGTAAGAGCAGACCATGGTGGATCGGTGGTCTAGAGGTAACGCGCCTATCTAGAAAGCGAAAAGTCCGGGTCGGAAGTGTGCGGTGGTTCGAATCCCGTTTGGACCCGAAACTTTTCCCCCCATCCATTAGACCATGAGTGGTGGTCTGGGCGCTAGTCTTTCGGATGAGACGATAAACCGAGGTTCCGTGTGTTACACACAATTATTTAGCGCACGTAAAAGAACCCACGGCAACAAGAGAGTTGTCCCTGGCAAAATTCTGTAGAAAAAAAAGCCACTCTGATAGGGAAACAAATACAGTTGCACACAGAAAAAACGAGAAAAAAATGGGTGGCGCTGCTATTGTGGCGACGCGCTCTCCTCGGGGAGAGCAGCCCGAATTTCACGCAGAGAAATCTGACGTGACTTAAAGTGGTATAAATAAATAAATAAATAAATAAATAAATAGACCATTTGTGTCGGTAAGAACGGGTGACAAAGAATGTGATCATCATAAAATCGCATGCACACTGGTGTCGTGTTTAGACATCATCCCCGAAGTCGGAATGAGGCTACCTTAACGGTGGGCACAAAAAAACGGTAGTTTACACACAAATCTCACCATTAGTAAACCTCAGAGCGCTAGCCAAGGAACGATGAAAAAAAAAAGAAATAACTATCTTTAGCTGAAACAAAAGTATGACGAAAACGCCTATATTTTCTTTACTGTATACTTCAATGACTTGGGCGGAATAGTCTAGTGGTTAAAACCTAGGGGGACGGGATAGCCTAGTGGTTTGAACATTGCGCTCGCAATCTGACCACCCGGGTTCGATTCCCGTTCAATGGGGATATTATTTTCCCCTTGAGTTAACATCAGTGCAGACTCCACTCTTCCCAAAAGTCCTTCGGATGAGACTATAAACCGAAGCCCCGTTTGCGAACGCAAGCAGAACAACTTGCACACACGTTAAATCCTGTTCCGCTTTTCGTAAGAGTAAGCCATTGTGTGCCGGTGGGAACAGATGACAGAATTTACAGAACCGCATACACACGAGGACTGGATGTAAGAAAAAAACAGCACATAAGTGCTTATTTCATTATCCTCCATATAAAAGAATAAAATAAAAGTTAAAAAATTAAAAAACCTTGGATTCGTGATTAGCTGACGGCAATTTGGCCTCGCAGATTTGAACTGTCGCCGCTGAGCTGTCTATGCAAGGAGAGGCTTTTGTTTGGGATTTTTTCTCCTTAGAGTTAGCATCGCTTCTGACTCCACTTGGCTAACATTTCTTCAAGTGAAGCATAGCACTACACCAAAGCCCTCTGCGCAAACACGTGTGAAAATCCCATTCATCTTTTCCTGGAACACTAGGCAAATTGTGGCTGGCAGAATGGTTAACACATACAAACCTATATGTTAAAAAAACCCGTTCCGTCTTTCGAAAGAGTAGGCCATTTTGTGCCGGTAGGAACGGACGAAAAAATGCAAAACACGCGCGCGCTCACACACACACACACACACACACACACACACACACACACACACCACACACACACACACACACACACACACACCAAATACATGACCAGAGGTATCGTGTTAAGACACCATCCCCGAAATCGGTATGCAGCAACCTTTTAGTAGTGTGTAAAAAAAAACCTTCGCGTACGCAAAATCTCACCATTGGTGAACCAAACAACTTGCTAGCAAACCTGGAAAAGGGATGGAATCCTCCAGATAAGTCTTACTGAGAAAGACTGCAGAAACGTTTCAGTATACACCATATCGTTTTAAAATGGGTTTTTTTTTAAACTGGGAAAATGTAATAATAGTGGATGAGACTATAAACCGAGGCCCCGTGTTCGAACGCATGCAGAACATCATGCGCACACGTTAAATCCTGTTCCGCTTTTCGGAAGAGTAGGCCATTGTGTGCCGGTGGAAACAGATGACAAAATTTACAAAACCGCATACACACGGGGACTGGATGTAAAAAAGCACACGAGTGCTTATTCCATTATCCTCGATATAAAAGAATAAATAAATAATAATTTCAAAAAATAACAATAATAACAACAACAATAATAACAACAATAAAGATACACATGCCAAAGTTTAAAACACCCTGACTTAAGAACTGAATCTGGCTTTTGTTAAGCGCGCGTAACGTCACTGTCAATATCCCTTTGATATTTTTTCTTCATTTTTCTCTTCACCTGAGAAATTTAACGTATAACTATGATGAACTCTGTACTTCCGCCTGATTTCCTTCTGTGAACAGAGCAAAAATTTATGAATAATTTACCAGTGACGTGTCACCTAACCCGACCTCAGGAAGGTTGGAACATATGCCAGCGAGTTTATGTAGAATGTACGATAATGGAATAAATTATGCAAACCACCCAAACTCTGGAGCGAAAAGTTAAGTCATGTTCTGAATAGTTTGTTTATTCCATGTTCTTCAACCAAAAAAAAAATGTCAACCTATCTTTCTGAATCATAGATTGAGTGGCACTGATAAAAAAAAAATTGCTGTGCGCTCACAACATTTTTTTTAAACTGAAATAACCGTTCTGACAACGTCTTGATAAAGCACCGTATGTTTGGGTTTTGTAAGCATGCAAGTATGATTCTGTATCAGCTCATTCATGCCAGTTTAGATTCTTGCAAAGCCGGTATCCGCATACCAATTTCATTTCCCCACATACCAATTTCATTTCTCTCGCTCTGTCCACGTTCGGCATGTGATGATTGAATACATTTTGTATCCGTCCATCCAGGCTAGCGCATCAATGATCAATACATGGCGAATCTGGTGCTTTCGACAAAATCTTATTCGTTAACACTCCTCCTCATCTTCTCTCTCTCTCTCTCTCTCTCTCTCTCTCTCTCTCTCTCTCTCTCTCTCTCTCTCTCTCTCTCTCTCTCTCCCTCTCTCTCTCTCTCTCTCTATCTCTCCCTATCTCTCCCTCCCTCGCTCTCTCTCTCACTCCCTCTATCTCTGCCCCCTCTCCACACTCTTCCTCCCTCTCTCTCTCTCTCTCTCTCTCTCTCTCTCTCTCTCTCTCTCTCTCCCTCCCCCCCCCTCTCTCTCTCTCTCTTTCCTCTCTGCACGACACTGCCCTGCCTCTCCATCCAAAAAGTAAGTCCCATTTAAACACCCTCCCATTTTGTAACATTTCCTGGAGAGCAGTAGAAACTCGGTGTATTGATTGAAGTGATACGACTTTTAGTCTTTGACACAAGGATGTCGTGAAAAGTAGTTTTCTAAAAAGCCGTGAGATTGACTGGGGGAGGGGGGGGGGGGGGAGAGAAAGAGAAAAAGAGAGAGAGAGAGAGAGAGGATCTGATTGTTCGTGTTCATTTTTCTCTCTCTCTCTCTCTCTCTCTCTCTCTCTCTCTCTCTCTCTCTCTCTCTCTGTCTCTCTCTCTCTCCACACACACACACACACACATACACACACGCGCGCGCGCGCTCCACCTTTTGGATAAGACTATAAACCAATGCCCCGTGTGCAAACGCACGCAGAACATCTGTACGTACACGTTAAATCTTGTTCCGCACTGTAATTGTGTGCTGGTGGGAACAGATGACAAAATAATTATTTACGAAACCGCATGCACACAGGGACTGGATTCTAAAAATTAAAAAGCGCATGAGTGCTTATTCTATTATCCTCGATATAAAAGAGTAAATGAAATAAACAAATATCTTACTCAAATACTTTTATGTGAAAACCAGTTTGTGGAATCTAGCGGAAGTCTACTTATCCTCAACATCTGAAGAGTTATACAAAATGGCGCTCAGAAAATGGCTGCCTCGACTAGCCTATCTTAATCTGAGAGGTTCCTAATGGCAGTTTAGTTATTATCAAACAACAACAAAAAACTTTAAAATTCTTTCTAGTCCTAATTTCGACGTCACCTCAGTGAAATCAGATGTAAGTCTCCTAGTCGTCATCAGTATCTTCTAAAGGTCTGAAGTAAGGACTCTCATTACTTGATCAGACGACAGACTCAGACTGTATGATTGCATTCTCTAGCGTTGACCAATTCTGTTTTACTTCATGGTGTTCGTTTTCCACTGCTGCCCACAAAAGCCGTATCAGGGGTGTGTGACTTCCTTAAGTTCTATCTCCCATTTAAAGCATTTCTGAGTATGTGCAGCTGAACCTTCGGGTTTTTTCAATTTTCATACGACTTTAAGTCACGGCAGATTTCTCTGCGTGAAAATTCGGGCTGTTCTCCCCGGGGGAGAGCGCGTCGCCACAAGAGCAGCGCCCCCCATTTTTTTTTACCTGAAGGAAGTCATTTAATTAAAAAGCTTCACTTCAGAAATGTACTTCATGTTTTTAACTTCCATAGAATTTCCCTGTCTGCAACTGTCATTGTTTCCCTATCAGAGCGGCTTTTTTTTCTACAGAGTTTTGCCAGGGACAACTCTCTTGTTGCCGTGGGTTCTTTTTTTGTTCTTGCGCTGAATAATTTTATGTAACACAGGAGACCTCGGTTTATCGTCTCATCCGGATTGAACCACTGCACACTTCTGATCCACATTTTTTGCTCTCTAGGCAGGCGCGTTACCTCTTGACCACCGATCCACCGATCCTTCAAAGATGTGTATGGCTATGACATCCAACATACTCCGGATTTTTTTTAAAAAGAATATTGTTTGGTGTCAAATCTCTCACTATTCCACTTTCTCTTAGTCTATGAAAGTTACAAAACATGAAGTACATTTTTGAAGTGAAGCTTTTTTAATCAAATGACTTCCTTCAGGTAAAAGCCTAGCCTCTCAGTGACTTTACTAAACTTATTCGTGTTATGGATTGTATGTAAGGAAGCACGCTGATATGTATGAAGCAAGGAAAGACTTGATAACAACACTCCTTCTTTGCGAGTTTTACAATGTTGACGATTGTGACATTGAAAAGACAAAGAAATGTACAGCATTCTTTTGTCAGAATTATTTGTTTGCTTGTTTGTTTGCTTGTTTGTTTGCTTGGTTGGTTGGTTGGTTGTTTGCTTGCTTGCTTGGTGGTTGGTTGGTTGGTTGGTTTGCTTGCTTGCTTGTTTGTTTATTTGTTTGTTGTGTTTGTTGTTGTTTTTTGGGGGGGCGGGCGCCACTCTGATGATTTTTCTGATAAAACAGTTATGACAAAATGCAAAGTAGTATTAAAACGTATTTGTGTTATGTTAATAATGATAATAACAAATAAAAGTTAAAAAAATTATAATAATAATCACCACGACGACGACGACAACGACGTTGATGATGGTTATAATGATGATGGTGATGATAGTAGTAGTAGTAGTAGTAGTAGTAGTAGTAGTAGTAGTAGTAGTAGTAGTAGTAGTGGTGGTGGGTGGTGGTGGTTGGTGGTGGTGGCGGCGGGGTGGTGGTGGTGGTGGTGGTGGTGGTGGTGGTGGTGGTGGCGGGGGGCGGCGGGGGCGGCGGCGGCGGCGGTGGTGGTGGTGGATGATGATGATGATGAGATGATGAATGATGATGATGATGATGATGAAGATGAGATGATGATGATGATGATATGATGAGTACTACTATTACTACTACTAATACTACTACTACTACTACTACTACCACCACCCACCACCACCACTACTACTACTACTACTACTACTACTACTACTACTACTACTACTACTACTACTAATAATAATAATAATAATAATAACGGTGATGATCATACCAAAATTGACCGTTTGTTTGAACAGAGTCGACAAAAGATACATAAACAGATGAAGCATCCATTCAAATCATGCTATCTGAATTTCTTTCTGCTTTTAATTAAAACACCACACACGATTGGTGAGTTTTCACGTTGTCTGTACCATATTCGTTTTGAGAAGGAACAGCTGTTCCAGTGACCATCTTGTACAACAAAACAGTCAGAAATGCTAAAGAGGAACAGGGTGAAAGATGTGATATCTTCAGTTTAACGTCTATTCACATTTAGTGATTTTAGACGAAAATATGTGTTAAGAAATGTGTACTACTACTACTACCACTTCCGCTCCGACTGTAACCATCATCAATGATGATATTATTATTATTATTATTATTATTATTATTATTATTATTATTATTATTATTATTATTATTATTATTATTATTATCATCATCATCATCATCATCATTATTATTATTATTATAATCACTATTATTATTATAATCATCACTATTATTATTATTATTATTATTATTATTATTATTATTATCATCCCAATCATTGTAATAGTTGTTGTTCTCGTTCTTGTCGTTACGTTCTACTTCTTGTCGTAAAAGACAAGTTTATAATTCAGCTTCAGTTTTGATACTGCTCCAGCGGTGACTTTCCTTGGTCCCTAGTTTCATAGTTCTGTTTCCCAAGGAAACGCACAGCCTCAGACTGCCAGCTCTACACACATGGCATGTTGCCTGACACGGTGTCTGCCATGAAATCCACTGACAGAGTGACTTTAACTGCTGGAGAATGGTGTCAGAATTTATAATAAAGTAAAGGTGTTCCCGTAACCTATGTGATCGTTGGGGAGCGAAGTGTCAGAGACCTCAGCTTCTATATTAAGGGCAAGCATCTTGAGGGTGGTGTCCATCTCCTCGCCCTCGCTGCCTTGCCTTCCCTGACCCTAAAGAGGGAAGGTACCCATTTACTGCTGGGTGAACTGGATGACTGTACTGAAGCCCATGAACGGTTGGTTACCTATCCGCGAAGCAATCATGCTCAACGCTGCATAACATTAGCTTGAGGAGAGCAAGTGCTCTGAGCGCTGAGACATCCCGTCTCCATGAAATAATGAATCACTGGCGCTGTGGGGGAAAATCCTTTCAACCGAATGACGCAGGCACAACATTGGCTCGAACCACACTCTTTAGATTACGAGGCTGATGTTCTAACCGCTGTCTCTCCGCCCACGGCGATTCCTGATCCCCTTACCAGCCACTGTGTCATTTGTTTTCACCTGTAATCTGCTAGATTGAGATGTACTTTCTGGACTGCTAATCCCCCAGACTTATAATACATGTGTGCTGTTTTTCTTATCTCCATCCCCCCGCCCCCCCCCCCCCCCCCCCCTCCCCCCCCGGGTCATTTGCTCCACCTGAGATCATGATTATCTGATTCGTTTGTTTTGCTCTAGCCCGTGCTCCCTTCTGCTTTGTTTGCCCATTCTGTAACGAGACAAATCAGTGTGATGGGCACGATAGCAGAATGGCAGGCTGTGTTGTCTGCTTCATATCATACAGATCTTTGCTTCGTTGTTTATGCAGGCAGATGTGACTGTTGAGTTTTAAAGCACCGTTGCAGGTATAAAGCATAGGTATAGGAGGTACGTCTGTGGAGTACATTTCAGAGGCTTTGCAATCATCTTCATGTCCACAATCCGCGTTCCATCAACTGCTCATACGGATGCAAAAACGAGCACAAATACTTTATTCATCTCAAACTGGAGAAACTAACGTAGGTTACGAGCAAAGGAGTAAAAAAAAACTCAGGATAATACAATAACAATACAATAAATTACATATAATGTCATCGAAGGGCTCGCAGCACCATCTAAAATCATCCCACCCTCTGTGCAAACAACACGTATCTGATAATCACACTCCCACACATGTCTATGGAACATAGTTCTTCAAGCACTCAACGCAACCCCCCGATATACAAAGACCCACGTCTACACACACACACACACACACACACACCACACACACACACGAGAGTTAATAAAATTCAGAATGATTGTTTATTTAGTACACATGATCAGAAATATAACTATGTAAAAAGAAAACACCAACTTTGAAAATCTACAATCATTTTGATTTTTAAAAAAAGAAGCGCAGATACATACATACATACATACATACACACACATATAGATAGATAGATAGATAGATAGATAGATAGATAGATAGATAGATAGATAGATAGATAGATAGATAGATAGATAGATAGATAGATAGATAGATATCACAAGTTTATATGGACGTTCGGGCCACAATAAGTTCCTTAGAAAGTGAACCCGACACTGCTCAGCCAACAACAGTGCAAACAGCTGGAATGGAACTAACAGGACTAGTCCTTCAATCACAACGTCTTTCCTTTCCTCGGAAAGATTCGTCTGTCCAGCAGCACGTGAGGCATATATCACACCTGAAAGGCCAGGAGAAGCAAAACATGTCACTTGGCAATGATGATTAACTTTTGAGATTGCACTATGTGGAAATGAATGAAAGAAAGCTGTAATTATATTTTTTTTTAAAGCCTGCCCTTACACTGAGATGACAGTAATTTGCAAGTTAAAAAGTAAATACTGTTGGTGGCCTCCTCTCACTTCAGCATGGGCCTTATATATCAGCTGTCAAGGTCTTCTTTTTACGTTTCTATGCATGGTGGTGCTTCAACTCGATATTTAAAAAAACTAATTCCTGGAATTAAGAAAGTGTGTTTGTCTTCCTTGTCATATACGAGTCTGGTACTTTCCTGTAAGAGTTGCGGGGTTTTTTTCTACACAGGACCATGAGTTCCAAGCAGAAGAGTCTAGTCCAGTTTTCCATCCCTGCCCTCCCTATCCCTCCCTTCCTCGCTCTCTCTGTCCTTGCTGTGAGAGCAGCAGCAGCAGCAGCAGCAGCAGAGCAGTAAAGCCAGCAGACTGCTGCAGCATCATGGGGCCCGGGCGGGGATCAGGTCAGGCAAATTGGACCCAAACCCAATTCACAACCAGGCACGTCCCCATCCCTGCACCGCGGAAAATGGAGAGGGTGTGGAGGCAGGTAGGGGGGAGGGAGGCGGGCAAGGAGCTTAATATTCTCATTAGACGCCAGCGGCAGAGATCAGGCGGGAAGCCGCTCTATCAGGAGTCCTCTATTTACTCGTCCAAGTCGAGTGTAAACACATCAGGACCCGCGTCCGCCGCGCGGAAAATCATCCCCACAAACCGACAATACCTAATTGACAAAATATTTTTCGACTAAATTAGTTCGCTGATTCAGAAAATTACCTCAAGTGTTGGGCCAAATTTCATCGGCGGGCAAATTACAGTGCGCAAATGAAGTCAGGGTAAGGCAGGCTTAGTGTCCCGCCTTTAACGAGCCCTCCAACAGGCGGCTATTCTGTGGCCGGCCCTGCTCCCGCTCTTCACCTAATCAGCCGGGCCCCTGAATAGGGCTCCGCCATTCAAGGCAGCCCCTCCGCTTCCCTGCTTGCTTGCTCGTCCAGCCAGGGCCATATTGTGTTAGCTCGTTGAGACGCTTAAATAAGAAAATATCATTTCCGCGGAAAACACGCTTCGTACGCAAATGACGGCCAACGACAAAAGGATCTGCGGCGAATTCAATTCTATCTGGAGCTGATGGCCTAATGAAAGATCGACCGAGCCGTTCCCCTCTCTCCTTCCTTCCTGCTGCCTGCTCTCTGCTCACTGCTCACTGCTCACCCCCGGCTGTCTTCCACCCCCCTCTCCCTAAGAGTCTTACAGGGGATCGAGGCAGACGTGTCTTTTGCCTTCCCCCCTTCTTCCTGTCTTTCAGTCCCTTTGCAGCGGGCAGATTGAAAGGACAGTGTGTTTGCACACACCGGTAAGATGGGCTGGCTAATTAAGCGGGCAGCTTATCGTTTCTCTCAATACCATGATAATTACTTTCTGCTGCCGCTGCTGCTGCTGCCAGCCCACAAGAAGCAGAGCTGACTGGCGCCAACAGAGCGGGCTGCAGGAAGGAGGGAAGAAAGGAAGGAGGCGGGGACAAGACAAGACAGGTGACCGCTCCTGCGCTCCATCCCCTTTTGAAACATTACCATCACAATAAGCGACCCTTCAAGCACACTTGATGCGGCCAAATTTCATTGGGACAGTTTAGCAGCTGCGTTTCGCGCCGTGAAATAGGCTATCTCCTTGGCTTGCTAGCGGCAACAAGGAGAGTTTTTACTGGGCAAATTAAATCCCCCTGCTTCAGGAATTATTGGGTTTCTTCACCACCACAGCTCATCCTCTTTCCCTTTCTTCATCATTGAAGAGCACCGCAAAGATCAGACCACCCTCTTCTCTCTCTCTCTTTTTTTTTTATCCCCCCTTTTCACCTGACAGCGGTAGAGGAAAAGCAAATGACAGCATTAATTAATCTCTTCGTTAATCACAAATGGAAATGGACATTGTGACGAAGAAATAAGCTCTGTGCCTTAATAAGACTTTTCCGCTTTAAGTTGCTGGTATGCGGGCTGCGGAAAGGTTTGATAATGACTGACGTCTCCATGCAATTTCTTTTCTTTTGGCTTTTTCTATCAGTTTCTCTCTCCGCCCCCCACCCCCCTGCCTCTCCCCCGCCGAGGAGGAGTCTCAAGCTCCATAGACGCTTTGCAATGTCAAACAAAGGAGAACAGCCTGACATCGATCGGAACATGATGTACTTGTCTCCTGGTGCAAATGGGCTCGGGAAAAAAAATGCGCAGGGGTAGATTTCCTGTTTGTGATCGCTAAAAAAAAAACATAAAGCAGCAAGAAGTAAACATAGGAAAATATTTCCTTTCTCTTTTGAGTCATGCGGGTTAGTCTCTATTTTTATTTTTATTTTACATGAATATCGATAGCAACTGACCTTTACAAGCGTTTTGAGTTTGTTGATTCCGTGCTATTTTAGAATGTACACATGCTGAGACAAAGAGCACATTGAACTGATGATTGCAGAAGTGGCTATCGAAATTCCTTACTCGTGAACTTTGCAGAGGACAGTGCTCTCTTGTGTCTTTTATTGGATCAGTCCTAGACCACGGTCCACCCCTCACCGAGTTCGTCCATCCATGTGGTGCGGCGTGTCTGGACCTTTACCATCACCGTCACGTCACCTATCTCGTAATCAAGTCGACAGTTGGGGCACCACTGAAGATTTTGCAACCAGCTTCCTCCACTCCTTACGCTTCTCACTTTCCGTAGCAAATCAGGGGCGGTCAACTCTTCAATGTTGCTTTCCCGTCGTTGTCTCTGTGTGCCTCTTTGTCTCCCTCCTTGTACTCCTGTAGGACGGTCTTGGCCAGTAAGTCCAGATGTGCTGTGACGTGCCCGTACCACTTCAGTTTGCTTTTTTCCCCACTGAAAGCAAGAGCTCCTCATATGGCCCTAGTGGCAGTTTTCAATTCTGGTTTCACTTTCTCGTTGGGTGTATGAACTCTGTTCCAGCTAGATGTTTCTAGAACTAGAAATCTTCCTCGTGATTCAAAAGATCGGAGCACACTTTTGAGAATACCGTTATCCACACCGAAGAAGTTGAAGATGTTCTCTACTACAAGTATCTGAGGACTGTTTTTGATCACAAGTTAAACTGGGGCGCATACACTAACGTTATTGTGAAAAGGGACAACAACGTGTGCATTATGTAAGAAAGCTTAACTCATTTTTTGTTGATGTAAAGATTATTTCTTTGTTTTACAAATCTTACATAGAGAGTGTTCTAAGGTTTGCTTTCATTTGTTGGTACAGAAATCTAAATGTTGAAAGCCAGAATGGTCTTCAGAGAATTGTGAGAATCTGCTTTTTAAAAAAATTGGAGAAGAACAAAGAGATCTCAAGTCGTTCTACAATCGGTATTTTCTACACAAAGCGACTGTCATCTGGGCTGATCCTTCCAATGCTATTGTTTTCAGAATTTCAATCCTTGCCTTCAGGACGCCGTTGTCAGAGCCCCAACAGCAAAACAAACAGAAAGAGACAGTGCTTTGTGGCAGCAGTCATGCCAATTCTTGTTCCAGCCTTCGTGGTGTAGAGAGAATGTACAATTTGTGTTTGCATAGAAATAGCTGTTCTTTTTAGTTTTTCCCTTCGATCTTTGTATGCACATTATCTACTTGAAGTACTGTGTATGTGTGCTTGTGTGTGTGTGTGTGTGTGTGTGTGCGTGCGTGTACGCGTGTGCGCGCGCGTGTGTGTGTGTGTGTTTGTGCGCGCGCGCGTGGCAAGATAAGTTCTAATCTCTGTGATGGGCTAGAGGGAAGGCAAACAATGTGAACGAACTAAAAACACCCAACAAACAAGACCACTCTGGCTGCAGACCACAGATTTCTAACCAAGGAGGACGGGACAGCCTGGTGGTTAGAGTGATGCGCATTGCGCTCGTGATCTGCTGACCCGGGTCCGAATCTCGTTCAAGAGGATTTTGCATCTGGAGTTAACATCAGTGCCGACTCCACTCCCCGAAAAAGTCCTTTGGATGAGACTATAAACCCAGGTCCCGTGTGAGAATGCATGCAGAACATCGTGCGCACACGTTAAAACCGGTTCTGCTTTTCGTAACAGTAGGCCATTGTGTGTCGGTGGGAACGGATGACAAAATTGACAAGACTGCATACACAAGGATACTGGATGTAAAAATAAAAGCACATGAGTGCTTAATCCATTACCCTCAAAATAAAAAGAATAAATAAAATATGAAATGAAAATAATAACCACAAACAGTCAACATAGTTATAATCCACATATCGATAATCCAACAAATGAATAATTATAGCATTGTCCATATAATCAATGATTTAAAAAATTGAATCAATCGCATCGTCGTTATCATCAATAACCAAAAAACGAATTGATTAAAAATGCATAGAGAACCTAAGAACAATCGAGTGGAAAACTACATAATTATTTATAAATATATCCAATCAATAAACAACCAAACCAACAAAAGCCATTGTCATTACTCTCAATGACCAGAAATCGAAAGTAAAACGACACGGACGCTATAGCCGAGTGGTTAAGACCGTTCGAGTTCAATCCCATGGGTCCAGGAAGTCCTGGGTTCAAATCTCAGCAGCTTCTGGAATCAGTGGGGTTACACTCTCCAAGGTCAACGCAAAATGCAGACCTGCTTGTGCCTTAATTCCTTTCGGGTATATAACACATGCAGAAGATCAAAATAATGTGAACGCGGAAGACCCCGTAACTCATATCAGCGTTCTGTGGGTTTCGGAAACACGAACATACCTAACATACATCCCCGAAGTCGAAATGCGGCTACCTTCATGGTGGGTTAAAAAAAAAAAAAAGGTTGCATACGCAAAATCTCATCAGTGGTGAACCTCAGACTTCTAGCCGAGGAACAAACATCAATAAATAAATAAATGTAAAACCAAAGTCTGAAGAAAGAAAAAAAGACAAATCGAAATTCTGTGTCTTTGTCGCTTCTGATAGGGTGACCTCACTCTGCAGTTCAGCTCTGTCTCCATCCTCTTGATGAGTTCGTGGTGGCGAATGTTGGTCCCTTGACAGGTTCATTTAGAAAGAAAAAAGAAAGAAAGAAAGAAAGAAAGAAAGAAAGAAAGGAAGGAAGGAAGAAGAAGGAAGGAAGGAAGGAAGGAAGGAAGGAAGGAGGGAAGAAGGACGGAAGGACGTGTTCAGCTAAGGGAGAAGAGGCGGGGAGGGGTGGGGGGTGATGACGGTTTCCATTTCAGAATTTGCACACTGTTCAGTTTGACTCCTACCTCCTCGTTGACGTTACGTTCAATTCTATTGCAGTCGGGTGAGGTGTGACGTCACCTACAATGTCCACATTTTGTCTTTAACAGAGAAAAAAGTAAACCTGTTTTCTTTCACTGAAAAAACCCTCACACATATCAACAATATCTCAGCAGTGATCGCTTGTTCCGTGGACGTACGGGAGGGAAGAGGGGGGGAGGTGGGAAGATGAAGATATTGCCGGTGACGTCACACCTGCTCCACTTCGGGAGGGTTGAAGATAACGTCCCTCTGAACCGGCGTGGAAATACGATGAAAAGAGTGGAGTGGTCAGAACGCCAGATTCGCCATCTGAAGTCGTCTGAAGACGAGAGTTCGAGTCGAGTCCCCGGTGATTTGCCCCTTGGAAGAGAAGTATTACTCATGAAGTTCAGATTGCCTACGACTCCACCATACCCCTGGCAAGACCTTTCCGATCCTGTGAGTCTACAAAACTGACGTCCTGTGTCCAAAACAGGCATGTTAAGCGAGCATTTACAAACAAGAAAGCTCAATAGTCATTGTCTATTCTTTTTAGAAGAGTGGGCTAGGGTATGGCCTGTGATGAAGATGACACAAACATTGTCCAGCTTGCAATTTGCAATGTGAACGGGAACGGTTTCAGTGATACACAAGGTTAACTTGTCCAAAGAATATTGCATAATTATTATTTACCTCACGGGTTTTTTTTCTACAGATGAGTAGTAGTAGTAGTAGTAGTAGTAGTAGTAGTAGTAGTAGTAGTAGTAGTAGTAGTAGGAGGAGGAGGAGGAGGAGGAGGAGGAGGAGGAGGAGTAGCAGTAGCAGCAGCAGCAGCTGAGTAGTAGTAGTAGTAGTAGTAGTAGTAGTAGTAGTAGTAGTAGTAGTAGCAGCAGCAGCAGCAGCAGCAGCAGTAGTAGTAGTAGCAGCAGCAGCAGCAGCAGCAGCAGCAGCAGCAGCAGCAGCAGCAGCAGCAGCAGCAGCAGCAGCAGCAGCAGCAGCAGCAGTAGTAGTAGTAGTAGTAGTAGTAGTAGTAGTATCCTCCTGTCTCGGGAAACAACGGGATCAATGTCTGGAGTAGCTCAGCAGACCAATCTGTTCATGGCAGTGTCTGGCACAGTTGTTGCAGGCAATACTGAACAGCTGCGCTGGTTGATGGGCTGGTTTGGCTGCCTCTACTGTTTTATGTCGCCGTTTCCTTAGTGAGTGAAAGAAGAAGGAAGAGAAAAACTGGTAGGAAGGGAGGAGCGGTGCAAACGTGAAGAATGAACGAATGAATGAATGAATCTTTATTTTTCAAGGGTAACAGAATAAGCATGCGCATACTTTTTTTTCATCCGGCCTTTGCCCTGATCAGGGACTATCAACAAAACAAAAGGTAAAATTCTTACTGCAACAAAGACAACATGATTTAAAAAAAAAATATATATATATATATATATATATATATATATATATATATATATAAGAAGAATAACCAAGTAACCAACCAACCAACCAAGCAAAACTGGAGAGAAAATAAAAAAGCTTAAACCCGATAAAAAATAAATATTTAATCAGTTGTTGCTCTCTCTCTCTCTCTCCTCTCTCCTCTCTCCTCTCTCTCTCTCCTCTCTCTCTCTCTCTCTCTCTCTCTCTCTCTCTCTCCTCGCTCGCTCGCTCGCTCGCTCGCTCGCTCACTCTCCTCCCCCCCCCCCCCCTACTCCCACACCAAGTCCAAATCAGGCCCTCCAACAAGAGAGAGAGAGAGAGAGAGAGAGAGAGACAGACAGACAGACAGACAGACAGACAGACAGAGAGACAGACAGAGACAGAGGTGGGAGTATCAACCAATCAATACCGGATACGTACAGGTTAGGGGATGTTGTGGGTACCGGTATCAAAGGTCCATTAACTTCAGCAAAAGCCAGGTGGCCTGCCCCCCACCCTGATCTACTATCTGTGAAATGAAACACACCCGCCTTTGTCGCCTTTGTTGGCAGGCTCGGGTGTGAGACAAGCAGAAGAAGAGGAGGGGGAGTGAGGGGGTGGTAACCAATGTACCTGATACGTACAGCTGGTTGGGGATGGTGTGTGGTATCGGTAGTGAGGTATTAACTAGACAACCGTGTGGCATGCACCTGATACATCAGTGAATGAAACCACCACCACTTTGTCTCCCGTTTGTGTGGCAGCCTCGGGGTAACAGCAGAATCGGGGTGAGCGGGGTGGGGACGGTTGTTCAACATTTTTGGTTACCTAGGGTGCTGCTTTGGTGGTTTGTTTGGTTTTGGTTGTTGTTGTTGGTTGTTTTTTGGGTTGGTTTCGTAGTATGGTTTGTGGTTGATTAGATTGAGTAGGAAGCGCAGAGGTCGAGATGGGCTCCCGCACCAACTAAGAGCGTCGTGCGTGATTGACCTTGATGGGTGCCGTTCGCTGCGCCTGGCTTCTGTTCCCCATTCACCCAGCGTAATTTGGATTCCTTCGTTTCATAGTCATGGGGTATTGAGGTTGGTGAGTGAGTGGGGCCTATTTGCTGGCCTATAGATTGGGTCTTCTCGTCTCCTAGACTTTAGGTTTGGGTTTATTTACTGTTTGCCGTTTATCTATTATTTTGTGGGTTGGGTACAGGGGAAGGGTGGAGTCTTTTGTTGGAGTTTGTTTGTTGGGAGGTAGGGGGGGGGGGGGGGGGGGGGGGGCGGGTTGTGTGTGGTGTGTGGTTTTATTTTTGTTTTGGAGTGGAAGTGGGTTTTTGTTTTGTTTTGGGTGTTAGGGGGTTTGGGTATTTGTTGCTGTTTTCTGTAGGGTTTTGTTGTTTAGGGGGGGGGGGGGGGGAGGTGTAGGGTTGCGTTGGTTTGTGTGAGGGTGTGTGTGTGGGGGGGGGGGGGGGGGGGGCGTGGTCGTTAATGTCAAATTGTTGGGTTGTTGGGTGGTTGGTGGGGGTTTTTTTTGGCCTCATGTGCATAAAGACTTTTGTTTCCCTTTTTTTCTATTTTCTTTCGTTCATTGGCTACAATTCCGAGGTTTACCGATGCTTAACTTTTTGCATATGCGACCCTCAACCCCCCCCCCCCCCCTCAACCCCCCTTCCACCCCCCCCCCCCCCCCCCCCCCCCCCCCCCCGCAATGAAGGTAGCCACATTCCAACTTCGAGGAAGAAAAACATACGAACCTACTATTTAGCACGCACGAGCGGATTCGTTTGTTGGGTCCATGCGTTTTGTGGAAGGGAGCTGGGGGAATGGCTTTGCCTGGTGGTTAGATGGAGAGGCTGAGGGTTCGCGTTTCTGCAGAGCAAGGGGATTTATCTTTTGGAGTCCACATTTGTTTTTCACAACTCCATATTCCTGGCAAAGTCCTTCAAGACGAACAACGCACCGAGATATCATGTGTGTGGTCACACTCGTTAACATATTGGACACTCCGCATGTGTGTGTGTATTTATTTATTTATTCTTTTATATCAAGGATAATAGATTAAGCATTCATGTACTTTTTTTTTTACATCCAGTCCCCGTGTGTGTGTGTGGTTTTGCAAATGTTGTCATCTGTTCCCACCGGTACACAATGGCCTACTCGTTCGAAAAGCGGAACAGGATTTAACGTGTTGCAAGATCTTCTGCGTGTGTGTATGTGCGTGCGTGCGTGGGAAGACAGGAAGACACAGAGGCAGTAACACACACACAGACGGACAGACAGACAGACAGACAGAGAGGGAGGATACGCAGACAGAGAAAGAGACAGGCGGAGACAGACAGACAGACAAACAAACAGACCGACAAACAAAATTAAAGACAGACAACAGATACTGCTACCGCTGCTGCTGCTAATGATGATGATGATGATGACCAGGATGTCAAATACGACAAAGACAGTGCTGATGATACTGATACTGATAATGATGATGAAGCTAATCTCCATTTCCAACAAAATCAAACAATTGCACGTCCCTCGCATCCGGCTCAGATCCAGAAAAAAGACACTGGTGTTTAAAAAAAAGCAAGCAAGCAAAAAAAAAAAAAGCCCAGAGAAAAAAAGACCTAAAACCAAGAAAACTACATCCTATTCCAAAGAAGAGAGAGATGGGGGGTGGGGGGGGGGGGGGGGGGGGTAGAGAGGGGAGAGACAGAGAGAGAGAAGACGAGACAGACAAACAGACAGAGACAGAGAGAGACACGAGAGAGAGAGAGCGGAGAAAGGAGAGAGAGAGAGAGAGAGAGAGAGAGAGAGAGAGAGAGAGAGAGAGAGAAGAAGAAGAAGACAGACAGACAGACAGACAGACAGACAGAGACACAGAGAGAGAGACAGAGAGAGAGAGGAGAGAGGTAGGGAGGGAGGGAGAGAGAGAGAGAGATCAAATTTGTATTTCCACATTCAGAGAGATAGATCTAGATAAGTTAAAGGCAATATCAAAATCTTTGTCACCCCCCCCCCCCACACACACACACACACACACCCCACCCCACCCCCAAAGATCGTACATTGTGTGTGTGTGTGTGTGCGCGCGCTGTGTGAAAGAGAGAGTGAGAAAGAAAGAAAGAAAAAGAGAGAGAGAGAGAGATTGGATGAAAATGAAAAAAGAAAATATGTTGCCAAACTTGATAACAAGAGTCAAAAGTGCTGGGTGTGGATGTGTGTGTGTGTGTGAGGCACAACCCCCCTGCTGTCAAATCCATTAGTTCCCAGGCCTCTGTGTAGTGCAACCTGTCGTATCCAACTATACAATCTCTTGTCTCTTTTTACGTAGGTGAGCACACGCACATACCTGTGTGTAGAGGAACATCCATACACACACACACACACACATATATATATATATATATTATATATATATTATATATATATTATATATATATATATATATATATATATATATATATATATATATATATGTGTGTGTGTGTGTGTCAAGTCAAGTCAAAATTTATTTCCAGATGGTACATTGAATAAGCAATGCATTTGCTTTTTTTCATCAAGCCATCTATCTAAGAACAAATTTCGTAATGATTATACTAAGACACTACATTATTGCATCGTTTACCATTAAATTAAACCAGTAAAAAAAAAAAAAAAAAGGAAAAAATCGATAAGGAAATACATTGAAAATACAAATTACCACATATACATATACACGCACACACATACTCATGCACACCTGAGCGCGTGCGCGCTCACGTCCACACACCCATTTAAATAAAAAATGTTTTAAGAATTAAAAAAAGAAAATCATAGAACGTCAGGACACACAAATTACTTCACTTACTGTTTCATCCATTTTTTCACGTTTATACTTTAGATAATAAAAAAGATACAGGAATAAAACGTTAGAAAATACTAGGCATTCGTCATTACTGAAATATTACCTTCAATGACCTCCCTCCTCTCCTCCTCCACCCAGCAAACGTGTGCTTTTTATGCGCTATACTTTTCAAATAGCGCTTTTTTTAAAATGACATATTCACACAATAACTATCAAGCAAGCGAAGTCAAATAAGATTACAATAATGATTTATTTATAGCGATACAATTATAACAACAATCACCTCACCATGAGACAACAGTGTGTGTGTGTGTTGTGTGTGTGTGTGTGTGTGTGTGTGTGTGTGTGTGTGTGTGTGTGTGTGTGTGTGTGTGTGTGTGTGTGTGTGTGTGTCTGGTGTGTGTGGTCTGTGTGGTGTGTGATATATTAAAATGGGGTGTGTGTGCTATTGTGCATGAAGTATACATACATAAACACACAACAATATGTATTGTATATATATATATATATATTATATATATATTATATGTGTGTGTGTGTGTGTGTGTGTGTGTGTGTGTGTGTGTGTGTGTGTGTGTGTATGTATGTATGTATGTATGTATGTATGTATGTATACGTTCATGCACAAGAGCACACACCTCCCATTTTAATATCACACACACACACACCTTTTTGATAGATCACACACATACACACACACACACACACATTTCTTTCTTCTATTTTTTCCCTTTCGAAACAGTCAAAATATCGTAATAATAACAGCATCACCTGGAGGCAATACTATTGTCGCACCTCTTACATCAATATCATTCTCTTCTTCATCTCCAAAACCTCCGGTTGAGAGCCTTCCACTTCTCTTTGATCCACGTGTCACACCAAACTAGACATGCCAAATGTGCAGAGAGAGAGAGAGAGGAGAGATTGGGGGGGGGGGGGGGGGGGGGGGTTCATCCGGTTAATTAATCTCTAAAAAGGAAGTGGCATCTGGTAGCAAAATTATCTCCCTTGTCACCAGTTGACAGCTTTTGGTAAGGGTTATGAACACAATGTACAATATGTGGCATCAGAGTAGTGACTTTTTGGGGGAGGTGGTGGTGACAAACGCTCTTTATGTTCTTCTTGTGTGTGGTTTTTTTTTTGGTTTTTTTTTTATCGCGGGTAATGGAATAAGCACTTATGTGCTTTTTTACATCCAGTCCCCGTGTGTATGCGGTTTTGTAAATTTTGTCATCTGCTCCCATCGGCACACAATATTTTTTTTATATCGAGGATAATGGAATAAGCACTTATGTGCTTTTTTACATACAGTCCCCGTCTGTATGCGGTTTTGTAAATTTTGTCATCTGTTCCCACCGGCACACAATGGCCTACTCTGACAAAAAGCGGAACAGGATTTAACGTGTGCCCAAAGATGTTCTGCGTGCGTTCGCACACGGGGCCTCGGTTTATAGTCTCATCCGAAGGACTTTGGGAGAGAGTGGAGTCGGCACTGATGTGAACTCCAGAGGAAAATATCCCCTCGAACGGGAATCAAACCGGGGTCGTCAGATTGCGAGCGCAATGTTCTAACCACTAGGCTAAACCGTGTGTGTGTGTGTGTGTGTGTGTGTGTGTGTGTGTGTGTGTGTGTGTGTGTGTGTGTGCGGTGCGCGCGTGTGAGTGCGCGCGCGCGCGCGTGTGTGTGTATGTATTCTAACCACTTGACCCACAAACTACTACTGAACACGCACAAAAACTAACAGAAAACAACCCCCCCAAAAAGGACCACCAAAACCCCAACCAACCAACCAACCAAACAAAAAAAACCTCCCCCTTTTCTCATACCAGTAAAGCAGCTGATAGTTTGTGGCTGGTAACTAATGACTGATTTCTTCAGGTGAGAAAAAAAAAACAACCAACAAAACCCAACCTAATAGCAGCTTTTTATCACCACAAATCTCATCACCTCTCAAAAGAGATGAATGCCACATCTGTGGACATGGGTTCTCTCTCTCTCTCTCTCTCTCTCTCTCTCTCTCTCTCTCTCTCTCTCTCTCTCTCTCTCTCTCTCTCTTTCTTTCCCCTACAAGGCTTTAACAGCAGCTTCCACATCCGGGTAGGGCAGTGAAGGGATACAGTGTGAAGGAAGACAGTGTGAACAGGTAGCAAATGATTGTGTTGATTGGGACAGCACGTGTGTGAAAGAGGATAGAGGAGAAATTGTGCCAGGGGTAGGGGGGGGGGGGGGGGGGGGTAGGTAAGGGGGGACGTAGGGGGTGGGGTGGGGAGGGGGGGGGGTGTTGTTAAGGCTGGGGATGGGATGAAGGTTCGATGATAGCGGTAACACGATTAGTTGTCACCTGAGGTAGGTAGGATTTGGGACGGCAGGGGTCGATGATTGCCACCTGAGGAAGATCCCCCTCCCTTCTCTGCCGTCAAACAATAATTGTCAACGGCTGTGTGTCTGGTGCAGCAGCTGCGTGCGTTGCTGTGAGGATAAGTGAGGGCTGTGACAAAAATGAAAGCTACAGAATTGCATACAAGGTGCAAACTAGGATGTCTGCGAAGCTCAAAGCCACACAGTAGTAGCTAGTGGTTAAATTCTTACCCAGGGGGCAGGAGGGATTGTGAGTTTGAATCCCGTTGGCGGAATAACACGTGTCAGATTTGTGTTGAATGTCCGGCCAACACTTTTCTGAAGTTCAGTGTGGTCTGGGCTTGATGGGTAGGACTGAAGCCACATCGTGGAGTATTCTCAACTTTATGGGCGCAGATTTTTTTTTAAAGGAAACTTGCTTGAATCACATGACCATCACTGCAGGTGTTTGTAAGTCTCGGGCCTAACCCACACTGAAACGCTATAATAGTAAGCTAGAGTCAGTGCCTGTCAAGAACAGTTCCCCCACCCTCACCCCTGCGGGGATATAAAGAGCATCCCCAACTTATGGAACTTCTTCGCAATAACTATCCTCTTTTCTATCCCTCTCTTTGTTTTTGGGCTGTTTTCTTGACCTCTCTACTATCTCTCTTGCATATTTTCTGCCTTTCCAGTCCTTTTCCATTTCAGTCAGAAAAGTGTTGTCTTTTTCCCAGCATGTCTTTCAAATAATCTTTTTTTTTCATGATATAACAGTTGCCTGTATTGTATTGTTCTGACAACCAGGTAGTTGGTATTGCAAACATTGGGATGGGCACAAAATGTCCATTCTGCAGTGGGTTTTGTTTTTTACCCATGGGGCATTTTTATTCACTGTTTTGTACTTTGACATGTTTGTCATCTTTTTAGTTATGCTTTTTTGTAGTCTGGGGATGATAAATCAAGCAGAATGGCTGACTCCTCTGCACAGCCTGGTCTCTTATTTTAATTAGCTTTAAGGAATGAAATAGTTTAGGTATTGTGTCATTTAGTAGGGTTTTTTTTCTCTCTCCAGATTGACG
>CM054134.1:56275684-56298184 GCA_028751875.1 Rapana venosa
GATATCAGTAGACAATGAGTAAGAGAGAGATAGCAGTGATACCAGTAGACAAGAATGTGTGAGAGAGAGAGAGAGCAGTGATACCAGTAGACAGTGATAGATAGCAGTGATACCAGTAGACAGAGTGATAGATAGCAGTGATACCAGTAGACAAAGTGATAGATAGCAGTGATACCAGTAGACAGTGAGAAAGATAGCAGTGATACCAGTAGACAGAGTGAGAGAGAGATAGCAGTGATACCAGTAGACAGAGTGAGAGAGAGATAGCAGTGATACCAGTAGACAGAGTGAGAGAGAGATAGCAGTGATACCAGTAGACAGAGTGATAGAGAGCAGTGATGCCAGTAGACAGAGTGAGAGAGATAGCAGTGATACCAGTAGACAGAGTGAGAGAGATAGCAGTGATACAAGTAGACAGAGTGAGAGAGAGATAGCAGTGATACCAGTAGACAGAGTGAGAGAGATAGCAGTGATATCAGTAGACAGAGTGAGTGAGATAGCAGTGATATCAGTAGACAGAGTGATAGATAGCAGTGATACCAGTAGACAGAGCGATAGAGATAGCAGTGATACCAGTAGACAGAGCGAGAGAGATAGCAGTGATACCAGTAGACAGAGCGAGAGAGAGACAGAAGTGATACCAGTAGACAGAGTGAGAGAGATAGCAGTGATATCAGTAGACAGAGTGTAAGAGAGCTGTGATATAAGTAGACAGAGTGATAGATAGCAGTGATACCAGTAGACAGAGTGAGAGAGAGATATAGCAGTGACATCAGTAGACAGAGTGAGAGAGAGAGAGAGAGAAGACATACCAGTAGACAGAAGGAGAGACAGCAGTGATACCAGTCAACAGAGTGTGAGAGATAGCAGTGATACCAGTAGACAAAGAATGTGAAAAAGCAGACGAGTAAGTAAACCACAACACCCAAGCGTTTGGCAGAGCAAATTTTCGGTTGATATTTAAAACCTTCCTGGGGCTTTTAAAAGACTGGCCTGTCAAATTAATCAAAGACTGTGAGAGAAAGTGAGTGAGAGAGAGACAGAGACAGAGACAGAGACAGAGAGAGAGAGACAGAGAGAGAGAGAGAGAATGAGAGAGAGAGAGAGACAGACAGACAGACAGACAGGCAGACAGACAGACAGACAGAGACAGACACAGAGAGAGCATGCAGTGATACCACCAAGACAAAGCCGTCAGGTGCTAGCTAGCACTCTGTCCACCCTTCAAGACCAGACGCAAGGAAACTGGTCGCAGACTCAACAACCCCCCCACCTCCCAACCCAACCCCTCGAAGAAGAACCTCCCTGCCCCCTAACCCCCACCCCCCACCCTCCAATCCTTAACCCCCATCCCCCCTCCAACCCCCCCCCCCCCCCCCCCCCCCCCCCACCCACCCCAAGCTCACTACTTCCCTTGACTGCTGTGACTTGTGACGGAGCGGGGTCCCAAACGACACCGTGTCAATTACAGCGGCCACTGGCCGTCAAGCTAACCGCGTTACCGCCCAGCTCCCAGTCGCCCCTAATTGCATTGGCAAACACCCAGTGTCCGGCCTCTCCCGGCCCACTAACCGAATAGACCAGGCAAATTGCTCCATCGTCCTCCAAATTTGACAAAATTCGCGCTTGCAGAAGGCGTAATAGGCTGGTTAGTGGTCCCATATCGTACCGATGATTTAGCAGGAGGTGAGGGGGTGGGGGTGGGGGAGGGGGTAGGGGTGGGGGTGGGGGGGGGGGGGAGGGTGTCCCTGGCGCTGGAAAGTAATTGATATTGTCTCATTTGCGGGCCCGTAATTTATATTCCCTCGTGCAACCTTCCGAGGAGCCTTCAGGGAGTTACCCTCTCCTCCTTTTTCCTGCTTCTCCACAACTCAACCCTACACCCCCCCCACCCCCCCTACCGCCCCCCCCCCCCCCCCCCCACACCTGTCCTTTACCTGCTGGGGGTTGTGGCGGTTGTGGTGGTGGTGGTGGTGGTGGTGAGGGCTAAGATGGCAGGGCGTCTCTCTGTGGTGGTGAAGGAAGGGGCCAATCTATTATTTACCAAGCCCAGCCTCTCTTCTCCCTCTTCTTCTTTCTCTCGTCTCTGTTTCTATCCTCTTTCTCTGGCTGCTGCCTGTGCCTCTGCCTTCCCCTGCCGCTCTCTTCTTGCTCTGACTCCCGGAAGCCTGCCAGCCTCCGTCACGCCGTGACGTCAGGAAGTGGTGAGCAAGGACGTCAGGCCACGTCATGCGGTGTTAATAAACCCCGCGCGGGGAGCTGACGGGGAAGATATGACTAGGGAAAGAGAGACGAGAGCAGACAGAGAGAGAGAGAGAGAGACAGAGAGAGAGAGAGAAGAGAGAGAGAGACAGAGAGCGAGAGACAGAGACGAGAGAGGAGAGACAGAGAGAGAAGGACAGGAGAGACAGACAGAGAGAGAGAGAGAGACGAGAGAGAGAGGGACAGAGAGAGAGAGAAAAGAGAGAGAGGGCAGAGAGACAGAGAGAACCAGAGAGAACAAGAGAGACAGAGAGAAAAGAGAAGAGAGACAGAGAGAGGAGGAGGAGGAGGAAGTGGGGGGGGGGGGGGGGGGGGGGGAGGGAAAGGGAGGGGTGGGGGCGGAAATAGGGCGCAGCGTGCAAGCGCGCGTGCGCCAGAAGGCAGGAGCTGGCAAGTGTCCCTCTCTGCCCCTCCGCCCCTCCCTGTGCCGCTAATTGTATTTTCCGTCTTCTTTTATCTCTCAAACTTCACATTCCGCCAAGCCACTAGCTCACACCCCCCCCCCCCCCTCCCTCTCACCTCCCTCCCCCCCCCCCCCCCCCCCACCCCAGCACCCCCTGCCCTTAATGGCATTTCCTTCCCTCTCTCCCCCCTTTCTCCCCTGTCTCTCCCCTCCTAGGGCCTGCCAGAGCCTGCTGGGTCTGCGCTGCCTCAGCCTTCCGCTGCCCTTGTCCGCCATACGTGACCACGTCAGTGCTAACGTCTTTTTTTCCCCCTGTGACGTCATAGCTAACGAACGTAGCTACAGTTTCTTTCCAGTCGTGTCATTTCTTATCAATAATACTATGTGGCGTTGGCGTCACGTTCTTCTGTGACTTCTTGGTTTTTTTCGTGGAATCCAGGTGACTGACTGGTCGGTTGGGGCTTTACGTCCTCCTGGGTTTCCCCCATGTGGGACATTTTTTTGATGATGCTCTGGGACACCAGGTGACTTGCAAGTGAGAGGATGATATATGATGCGACTAACCACCAGTGATGATGGTAGTTTCTGCCCAAGCGAGGTTACTGGATAATGTTTGGTCAGGGGGGGGAGGGGGGGGGGGGGGGGGGAACCGATGCATTTTCAATTTGCTACATGCTTGCAAAGTGATATAGCCCAACATAAGTATTCCAGCTTTTTTTCCCCCTCCTGCTGAAAAAGCATCACTTGATGTGTCTGGGGTCTGCTGGTATATTTTCTCCAGTGGATGGCATCCTTAACACTGTTTCTGCAGTGAATAGCATCCTTAAGACCGTTTCTGCAGTGAATAGCATCCTTAAGACCGTTTCTGCAGTGAATAGCATCCTAACACCGTTTCTGCAGTGAATAGCATCCTAACACCGTTTCTGCAGTGAATAGCATCCTAACACCGTTTCTGCAGTGAATAGCATCCTAAACCGTTCTGCAGTGAATAGCATTTCCCAAACCGTTTCTGCCCGTGAATAGCATCTAACAGTTTCTGCAGAATATCCTACACGTTTTGCAGTGAATAGCATCTTTACACCGTTTCTGCAGTGAATAGCATCCTTAACACCGTTTCTGCAGTGAATAGCATCCTAACACCGTTTCTGCAGTGAATAGCATCCTAACACCGTTTCTGCAGTGAATAGCATCCTAACACCGTTTCTGCAGTGAATAGCATCCTTAACACCGTTTTTGCAGTGGATAATATCCCCCAGACATTTTCTTCAGTGGATAACATTCTTAAGGCCTTTTCTGCCCTTGATAATATTCTCAAGACCTTCCCTGCAGTGGATGGCATACTTAATACCTTTTCTGCAGTGGATAACATACTGAAGACTTTTCCTGCAGTGTATAACATACTTAATACCTTTTCTGCAGTGGATAACATACTTAAGACCTTTTCTTCAAGGGATAACATCCTTAATACCTTTTCTGCTGTGAGTAGCACACTTAATACTTTTTCTGCAGCAGATAACACATATAAGAACTTTCTTGCAATGGATAACATCCACAGGACCTTTCTTGCAGTGGATAGCACTCTTAAGACCTTTCTTGCAGTGGATAACACTCTTAAGACCTTTCTTGCACTGGATAGCATTCTTAAGACCTTGTCCCAGCTTTCAAAAAACAACTATGCATGCTCATCACTGATTGATAATCTTTTTGTTTCAGCAATTTTAAAACAAAATTCAATCTGGTCAGAAAGCTTGTCCTCACCTGAGGGAGGTCATCTCTTTTTTGTTTTAAAAAAAAACAACAGAGAGGGAAGACATCGTGCTACAAACAGACAGGCTATTGTCATACTGCCCCGCATTCATTTGTTCAGAGCCAAGGGAACCATTTGATGTAACGTGTGTGACTTGAGATGCGGGGATAAGCATCAAACATCTGCTTGTTTAAACGTCCAGATGCCCAGGACGTTAAGAAATAAACGTTTCACTGCAAGGTCCTCAAAGAACTTGTTCCACAATGTTCAGATCCACACCACACGCATTTTTAACTTCCTGAGAGAGTAAGGCATTCTCTTTTCTGTTTGAAATAAGTTACCATGTCGTGGATTTAGTTGCTGGTGGTGGTGGTGGTGGTGGTGGTGGTGGTGGTGGTGGTGGTGGTGGTGTGTGTGTGTGTGTGGTGGTGTGGTGCGTGCGTGATGTGTGTGTGTTTGTTTGGTTTGGGTTGGGTTTTTTGCTTGTTTGTTGTTGCTTATATCGAACAAACACGGTTATTCCTGAGGTCTTACGCATTGGTTTTATCCCAGTTTTACGTGTGGTTTACGTGGTTTCTTTCACATCGCGGTGACCGTTCTGGCTCCACCCTCATGGTTGAGAAGGAAGGAGAAGAAGGATGACGATCATCACTGACGAAACGGCTGACAACGATAACGATACTGATCATGGTGATGATGACAAGGACAAAGGTGATGATGATCTTGACGATGACTGACAAGGATGGCGAGGAACTCGATGAAAACGGTTAAGGACGACGAAGGACGCTGAAATTGACCAGAGCGATGATGACCACGATGACTTAAAAAGGAGTGGTGACCACAACAGCAACAGCAACCACCACTACCACAACGACAATGACGACGACGACGATGAGGAGGAGGACGACGACGACGATGAGGAGGAGGAGGACGACGACGACAACGAAGAAGAAAAAGAAGAAGAAGATGACGATGACGACCATGATTATGATGATGATGATGATGATGATGATGATAATGATGATGATGATGATGATTGTAATTACTGACAACCTAGACAATGGTGATAATGATGACGACGATGACGACGACGATGATGATGACTGTTGACAATGACGGCGACTGTGACAGTGATGAGGCTGATAATGACAGAAAGAGTCAGATTATAAGACAGCCAAAGATAAGACACATAAAACTGGTTGAAGCAATTCAAAAACCGTGTCCCCCTCCCCTCCCCAACACACACACACACACACACACACACACCTACCTTTATCTCTCTCTTATACACATAGCCTACACACACGCACACGCGCGCGCGCGCGTGTCACATATGGTGCATGCTCGTAGGCAAGTGTGTAACTGTTCTAAACAAACACAAGCGCACACTACAGCCTGCGTATGCATATGCACGCTTGTAGCTGACATTACAACCAAAGAAAAAAACCGAAATCTGCTTCAAAATGCTGACTCTAGAAGAAATCTTATTTTTCTTTTTTGCAATTTCCTTTTCCTTCTAAACTCATAACAACTTTGCAGACTCTCTCTCTCTCTCTCTCTCTCTCTCTCTCTCTCTCTCTCTCTCTCTCTCTCTCTCTCTCTCTCTCTCTAACCAGAATACAGATTTCCATCATCAAAGTGAGGTATGGACAGGCTTATTATTAAGTTTTCCACTTTTGTTGCTTTTATATTATACTGTGATGTGTGCTGCTGCTGCAGATGATGATGCTGATGCTGCGTGTGTGTGTGTGTGTGCGTGCGTGCGTGCGTGCGTGTGTGTGTGTGTGTGTGTGTGTGTGGGTGTGTGTGTGTGTTTTGGATGTTGTTCTCGTTTGCAGTCTGACCAGGTTCACAAGTTCAATTGAAAATGATGATGATGGAAGTGATGATGGTGATAGTGATGATAATGGTAGTAATAAGAATAGTGTGTGTGCGTGTGCGCGCGTGCGCAAGATGTTCTGCGTGCGTTCGCACAAGGAGGCCTCGGCTTATAGTCTCATCCGAAAGACTTTTGGCGAGTGTGTGTGTGTGTGTGTGTGTGTGTGTGTGTGTGTGTGTGTGTGTGTGTGTGTGTGTGTGTGTGTGTGTGTGTGTGTGTGTGTGAGGTGTGTGTGTGTGCAGGCGCGCGTGCACTCGCGTTTGTGTGTACGTGTGTGTGTTGTGTGTGTATGTGGTGTGAATATATGTATATTTCATGTGTGTACATAAGGTGGGAGGAGGGGGGAGGGTACGCAGTCTGCAGATTTGTGTTAAAGGAGTGGGAGGGGGGGGGGGGGGGACAGCGGGTATGCGTTCGTTTCTGGCCTGCTATATAAGTATGCAGGCACGCACTAGAGTGTACGTATATGGAAGAGAAGAAACAAATGAGTGTGTGTGTGTGTGTGTGTGTGTGTGTGTGTGTGCGTGTGTGTGTGTGTGTGTGTGTGTGGACGCCTGCCATTTGTTTCTTAGTGGGTTTGGAAGCGTGAGAGCATAGTTCCACGTACACTACATGCGTATTCTGTGTTTAACTAATCTTATACTTTTTTCTGGATTAAATACCTCATCAGCATTTAACAAACCGATTGTAGCTGTCTGCGCTGGTATCACATTTTGCTCACTTGGGTAAGCAACAGCAACAACAACAACAACAAATTTAACAACAGCAACAACAATAGCCCCAACGGTTTTACCAAAACTAAGTGAAGTAGTTTACATAATGTCGCGCCCAAAAGGGAAATAATCATCAAAAACCATCAACAATATTTTTACAGATTTTTGGTATAAAGTGTGTCTCATTGTGTCTGGAAAGGGGAAATGTTTTGTTTCCTTGGGGTTATTTTCCCCAAATCCTAGTTTATTTATGCGAAATGCCTTAACGACTACTTTGAAATAAGTGTTCTTTAAAATCATTAAGGCAAGCATAAAAAATGTGAATATAAAAATGCATTGCAACAGAAAGCTGCTATGAATGCGTTCTAGGTTTTATGGTTTTTTAAATATGCATCGCTGTTAGAAAACACGAATATAAATTTTAGGTGGATCATTGGCACAGTGGTTGCAGCTAGAAAGAGAGAAGTCGTGGGTTTGAACCCATTTGACGCGGATTTTTTTCTTGCACCACTAAAATGTGAAGGGTGGTTTTGGTCCTCACCCTATGAATGAGACGATAGACCGGGATCTTGTATGCGATACATTCTTAATGCACGTGAAAGAACGCATGGCAATTAGAGGGTTGTCCCGAACGTAATCACGTACAAAAAAGGCCACTCTTCTGGAGAAACAGAATACACACAGATAAGAATTTTTTTTTTAAATGATGATGATAAAGAGGGCCCTGCGCCTGCGCTCTTCCCATGAACAGGGGCCTTACTAACACAAAGTAACTATCCCAAACTAACACATCTGAAATTTCACGGAGAGAAATCAGCTACAAATGTGTTGGTAAACAATATAACAAAACATCATGCAATGCAAAGCAGTACAATGCGGTTCAACGCAACACACTATAACACAACCCATTATAATAATAATAATAATAATAAATGGAATTTGTATAGCGCTATATCTTGCAAAGACAAATCAGAGCGCTTGCATTCAACATATTCTTACAGTCATGCAGCCAATTATGATGTAATATATCTGAAAAGATATAATACAGTTGAACCCAGTACACAGACACACTGGATATTTCACCAACAAACCAGCGCACCGATCCATCAAACAGTATACAGACCCATACAGACATCTACCGAAATCATTAACAAACAAAACCTTCATCAGCAGGGCCACGTTTGCAAAATCCAACGGCCTCGTTCAAACCATTCTTCGCAGAAAATTCTGTTGAGGAAGGGAGTTGAAGAAGCAGACGAACATCGCAGAACAAACAGGGAAGCCATTTTCAGAGAGCCAGGCTTTGCCACATGGCAGATATCTACATAGAGGAATCTGGGGAATTGCTTTTCAGTGCGATGCCCCAGCGCCTCTATACGAAAGTAAAGGATGAAAAATTGTATCACGCACTACAATTCAGTGTCATGCATTGTGATACAATACAGTAATGGCAATGCAAGGCACTATAGAACACCACAGAACACTAACACTACACTACACTACACTATACACCACACCACACCACTTCAAACCCCATCACACCACACTCCCCCATATCACACTGCACTACACTACACTACACTACACTACACTACACTACACTACACCTCACTACACTACACTACACAACCACACCACACCACACCACACTACACCACACCACACTACACTACACTACACAACACTACCATAACTACAAAACAAATGTTTACAAATCTTCAAACCTTTTAAAACACTTACATGAAATAGCACCCCCCAAAAAGGCCTACAAATCCAAAACCTAGTGTAGACTGGAAAACAAAAGAGGGGAAAACTACAGCAGTACTATTTTGCTCCTCTCCTGTTGATTAGCGGCGTATTCATCACTGGCTTCACTTCACGTGCCTCTGTTCATTCTGAGGAGGAAGAAAAACCATTCGCATCTCGCTCTTTTTCCTTACTCCTTTGTATTTTTGAGCGGTTGTGGGCTAAAACAATTCAATTATTCAGATTCTCACTTTGCAATCATTTTTCATCATTAGGATTCCTCGTGAAAAGCAGTTTTTTGGAAGCAACAGCATCAAAAACAAAGTCATAAAAGAGACTACAAAATATATGTTTTGAAAAAGCTGCCATGGGCAGGTTTCTGTTTTCTTGCCTGAAAAGGGGGGCATCTTGTTGTTTTGAATGCAGGTAAATAGAAAGTCCAGACGCAACTGTCTTTTTTAACAGACGTACTGCATAAGCATTATGCACCACGCGTTTACTGTGTGCAAAATATGCAGGACTGTCCCTACCCCTGTCCACCACTCATGTCCCCTATTAGACAAACATGAATATCTTCTCCCTTATTTAGTGTCAGTGCATGCATGCATGTATGCACGCTAGCGCGGAAACATACACGCGCACATGTACGGACACTTTGCGTATGCAAAAACATCGCAGGAACGCATTTACACTTCCAGAGAGTGAGAGACAGACAGACACAGAGAGGGGGGGGGGGTGGCAAGGGGAGAGGAGGAGGAGGAAGGGAGCATCTGAAAATGAAGGACAGCAGAGATCCTTTTTGACTGACTTAATTACAAGGCCATAAAAAAGACCAGACCTGAATGGAAGTTGTGAGTTTTTCCGCGTTCTTTTCAGGCCATTTTGCTTTGTCAAAACGTGAATGAAACAGAAATAAATCTTTTCATTAGAATTATTCTCTTCGTTAATTTCTTTTTAAAGGCTTCACAAATTCAAAAAAAGAAAGAAGCACCAAAAAACAGTGTTAAATCACAAACTATGTAAAACAGAATCTATCAGCAAATCGGTTGAGTTTGCAAAACACACCTCATCAGTTGTTTTTTTTCCCCCTTTCTTCCAATTTCTTGGCACGCACTGGCATGGCGATCATTATCTTGAATTAGACTTTTGACTTTTCCATTTTCTGAAGTAAACAATTCCGTGACCACCTTCTGTGCTCTCCTTTGTTTGAAAAGCCCCCAAAGCGTTTCCGGTTCACTTTTCTTTGTGCATGACGTCCCTTGAGGCTAGTAATATTCCTTGTGTTCTTTCTGATTCCTGCTCTGTACAGAGAGGGAAGGAGGGAGGGAGTGAGGAGGGATTTGGGGGAGGGGGGGGGAGCTGACTTGAAGCACTTGAATAATATACTGTATTGAATAAAACATGAAGGCGTGTACTGCCTCCTCCATCTAAATCAGCGCAGCCTAGGGACCGGAAATACATCACCTTCACCCGCCTGTCCAAAAGGCGTTCAAACATGGCGGCCTAATCGCATTGGCCAGGAAGGCGGTATGCAGACGACTTCTTATCTGATTAGATCATGGTGATGAGGATAATGGCGGCCGCCCGCTAAACTGTGCCTGCTTTCCTTAGAAATGTAATTTGGTCAAATTAGCAAAGACCTGTCTTTTTTCAGCCCTGTCTTGCGGGACAGGCCTGCGCAGCAAATGACGTTACGGCGTGTTTCCTATCCGAAGCATGATCCGCTAAATTGCGTTTCGTCTCCGGTAATTGAAAGACAAACCCCAAAACAGGATGTAATGTAATGAAGAGGATAATATTGTTACTTATGGATTTGAAGCGTGTTTTTGTCTTCATGAAGCCGGCCGGCAAAGCTTTTTTGTCTCGCGTTGTGCGCTGTTTTGGAATATTTATTTTCAGCAAAAAGGATTGCGTATGGGCAAAAGGCCATGCCTGCAAACACAATGAATAAGCTAATAGGGAAAGATTTCAGCGTTACTCAATCGTTTTTGACAAATACAAATGAGAAGGGTTTTCTTGGCAGACATTGTTGGGGGGGAAATGCAAACCATCCCTCTTATCTTTCACGTGGTTATCGGCGGCCATAACTGTAGCCCCAAATAAGATTATCTTCTTATTTAGTCAGGTCCCATTAATTTCACATTATTAGATTACTTTTTGCCGGGAGGAGGGTTTCTGCGTAAGAGCCTTGCCAGGTTGGGGGCTGCAGGCTGTGGTGAGGGAGAGCTGATGCGACAGGCAACATGTACAGTGAAACATGGCTGCTCTCCGCCCCGTGAAACACAACATGGAGGCTTGTACAGCGAAATGTTATCTATGGCTTGCATGTCAAAATCTTGTAGACAAAATGGATTGTTGTTGTTTTGAAACTAGGTATAAATTCGTGCCGTTTTCCCCTGGTATGGAGTATTTGTCTGCATTCCGGGATACATTTTTATGGCAGTCATTTGTAGACATTCTGACCACGACTGCATCGTTGCACTGGATTGTCGGTTTGAAATTGTGTTTGTCCCCGAGTGGAGGTCTCGTTATGTGAAGATGCGCGTGCATGCCACGTCTGAAGTGTCAGATAGAAGCTGGTTGCACCACTTGTGTCAAGCGAACAGCACATGCATGATGCCTATTGTATGATAGGCTCTTGCTATATCACATTATGTCAAACAGCATGTAACAAATGTATGTATGCTTTAACCATGTAGGCTATACTACAACAAAATGATGTCCAGCCGACCTGGAGCAATGGTTCAACCACAAAAATCATTGCTAGGAAGAGACAGTTTGATTCCTGGCAGAGCTTGATTTTAATAGGAGTTCGATTTTTCTCAACGCATGCTGGTTCTTGCACAAAAAGTGAGTCTGTTGTAAACTCGTTGGTGAGATTAGGACTATACAATCATCATTCACTTTACTGGTGCACATATGAGAGGTTGTGCTCAAATCATCAAACCCACTTTTAAATTGCGTGCATCTACTTGGACCAGGGTGACAAGGTGTATCAGAATGTACAGAAGGTCTAGAATATCCCCTCAGGTTGTCTGTCTCCAACACTGCCAGATCACCTTAGAACCATTATTAGCATTACCATCAGTCATCGTATGGGGGAAAAATGATTCTTATTCTTGACCATTTACAGTCACCGAATATTTCACATCTAAATCCGGCTATGAGGGAAATGTGCGTCGCCGCAAGTGAAGCGCCACCCACCCTTATTTTAAAAACAATTTTTATCCTGTCCGTGAGTGTATTTGTTTTCCTATGAGAGGTTGTTGTTTTTTTTACATGATTTTGCCAGGAACAACGCTCTTGTGATCATACTAGGTTCTGTTACTATTTTCTTAATGTATGTTGTACAAGGGATCCGGGCTTATCATTTCTTTCAAAAGACTAGCACCATTCGTAAACTAGTGGATGGGGGAAAATCAGCTTCACTCTGGAATCAAACCGGCAACCTCTCATTTTTTTAGATGGGTGTGTTTCTGCTAAACCATGACTCCTCTGATTCTGTGGCTCCTGTGCCCCGTCTCATAGACGGGTGAGACTATAAACTATAAACCGGAGGCCCCGTGTGCGAACGCACGCAGAACATCTTGCGCACATGTTAAATCCTGTTCCGCTTTTCGTAAGAGTAGGCCATTGTGTGCCGGTGGGAACAGATGACAGAATTTACAAAAGCTGCATACACACGGGGACTGGATGTAAAAAAAAGCACATAAGTGCTTATTCCATTATCCTCGATATAAAAGAATTTTAAATTTTTTTTAATAGAAGTCTCACTGTCAACAGTTTGTTTTTTCATTCTCATGTTGAACTTCTATCAGAATCGCCAAGTCCCAAATTACGACATTTCCTTTTGTGTAACTTCTTTCTGCTTCATGAACATCCAACCCTGCAATTAGTTCCTGTGTTGTGTACGCATCAATTTAAAATAAAAGACACAAAGAAGGAAGGTGGCAGGATGGTTAAGACTTTCGCCTGTCTAACAAGTACACTGTGAGGTTCTGGGTTCGATTCCAGGCCTTACCCTTTCTTCCCAGCTCGACGAAAAAATCGAACTGAATGTCAAAATCCTTCGGATGAGACAAAAAACCGAAACCTCGTGTGCGAACGCACGCAGAACATCTTGCACACACGTTACCGCTTTTCTGAAGAGTAGGCCATTTCGTGCCGGCAGGAAGGGATGACAACATTCTTAAAAAAATATTAAAGCATGCTCACAGGTACTGTGTTTAAGCACCATCCCCGAAGTTGGAATGTGGCTATTTAAATGGCGAGGTAGGGGGGGGGGGGGGGGGTGGACAAACTTTTACATACACAAAAATCTCACCATTGGTGAACCTTCGAGCTCTAGTGGAGGAAAACCAGGATTGAAAAAAAAAACCCACCACCCCCCTCCCCAAACTATTCTGGAGATGTAGGCTAGGCAACATGCTTTGTTCAAACAAACTCTACGTAAAAAAGAGAAAAGGAAGCAAAACCCGAAAATCGAAACAAAGAACAAACTCTACGTTGCTGGATGCTGTATTTTCTGCACAGCCTAGAGTGCCATGACATTGCTCAGAAATTCCTGTGTGACATTTCAACCGTCCTGCAGGCTGAAAGGCCTTGGCTTCATCACAGTACAGCCAGTGTTCTCCTTTTTGTAAAGTTTTTATGTTTGTTCATATTCAGTGTGTGTGTGTGTGTGTGTGTGTGTGTGTGTGTGTGTGTGTGTGTGTGTGTGTGTGTGTGTGTGTGTGTGTGTGTGTGTGTGTGTGTGTGTGTAGTGTAGTGTAGTGTGTGTGTGTGTGTGTGTGTGTGTAGTGTAGTGTAGTGTAGTGTAGTGTAGTGTAGTGTAGTGTAGTGTAGTGTAGTGTAGTGTAGTGTAGTGTAGTGTAGTGTAGTGTAGTGTAGTGTAGTGTAGTGTAGTGTGTGTGTGTTCAAAATGCTTGCCGACAGAACTCTCGACCTCGGCATATTCTTGCTATATGTTCTAAGCGTATACTGCAACATGATCTCAGCTTCTTCTTCTTCGTCGTCGTCGAAGGCTCAGAAAGCAACTATTGTTGTTTGTCATATCAGCGAAAATGCATTGTGCTGCCGTTAAGCGCCTGACAAGTCAGGCCCAGCACATCCAACCTCGGCATGGGAGAGAGTTGTTATCTTTAAAGTCTTTTCTGGGGGGCAAAAAAGGCATGAGAGTGGACAAAGAAGGCAGAAAATAGACGAGAAGGAGGCGACAAGAAGAAAAGGAACAAAGCAGAAATAAAGTGAGGGATAGACAAGAGGGAATTTCTAGCACAGAATTTCCAGAAGGTAGGGATGCTATTCATACTGACAGGCCCCTGGCATCCCCGTGCGGCTGGGGGCTGGGGGGATGATCACAGCAAAACCATCCTCTCTAAGAGATCGCTCTCCAGGCTGGAGACTTATTACCCCAGGTGTCAGGAAACTTTTAGATTACTGGTTTAGAGCGAGATTCGAACACAGAACCCTCGCGCCCTTTACTTGTTCACTACCTGCAGGCTAGCATAAGCACATGTTGATGGACTGCTGACTGTGCCTTGTTATGTGTGCCGGTACCACCAGGGATGCTGTAGTTGTCCAACCTACTCCGTGGTTCAGTACTAACGTCTTCCAACTGGATGGGTAGTTCTGGCAAGGGGATGATCGCTGATTCGAATTTCACATTTCATTGCAGCTTGTGATTGCAAATGTACTTGAAACATGCATGCCATTTGGCGGGGGATGGGCGTGGGGTGTGTAGGTATAAAGCAACAAGATACTTTCTTCTTCTTCATCATCATCATCACCATCATTATCTTCTTCTTCTTCTTCTTCTTCTTCTTCTTCTTCTCATCATCATCATCATCATCATCATCATCATCATCATCATCCATTTTCATTATCTTTTTCTTCTTCTTCACCTCCTCTTCCTCCTACTTCCCCTTCCTCCTTTGTTGTTTTATTGTCGTTGCAGTAGCAGCAGCAGCTGCAGCTGTTGTTATCGTTGTTTTTGTCGTCGTTGTTTGTTGTTGTGTATGTCAAAGTAAGCCCGGTGATGTTATTAACTTACAGTCGGTGTCAGTTCTATCTGGAAGAAGGCGGTGATGCAGGCATTGTAAACGCGGTGCTACTGAAAGAACAAGCGTTTTCTCCTGTGTGTACCTCAGATATGCTGTTCCTGGGATGTGGACCATTCTCTGCCAGAGCAGTTGCAGCAGGGCTAGCTGTTGCCATGCCTGCTGGAGCTCCTCTAATAGAGTCTCTGTAACTCATCCATGGACACCAATGGCATAATTGTTGACCACGAATTTCGCCGCGCACCGCTTTATATCCAGGTAGGTGATTGTCGATTGTGCCAGACGAGGTCCTACAAAACCGTTCTCTATTCTCTTATAAGCTGACACAGGTTGTAAGCAGTGGCTTATACTGTTGGAAGAGAGCCTGATAGAATTCCAGATTAAGAGATCTCATTGTGGTCATCTTTCCTGATGACTTTTTTATGTTTATGTCCCCACTGTGCTCATCCGAAATGCTACTAGTTATTTACTGGCATCACTGGCCAGCGTGTGACTGATCTTTGGCACTTTGGACCAGTCAGAGCTTCGTCAGAACAACCTTTTTACTGACTGAAGTGCACTTACCGTTCATCTTTCCCATATTCTAAGGCAGTAGTCCTTTGATTCAGTCATTTGCTTCCTCTGCTTCTGATGATGTTTTGCACAGTAAAATGCCGCGATTGAAGGCTTTGATGGTGACTTAAAAGCACGGGGTTGAAATGAATCAAAAGAAGAGCCATCCAAACTCCTGACTTGACTTCCACTCTGTTTAATACAACTTGTGGACTGATCAGCGAGAAATGTACCAAATAATCTCCCACATGGAATAACCCCGGAGGAGGACGTAAAGCCCTAACTTCTCTCTGAAGAATGACTTGATCCACTTCAAGCAGTGTGCTGTATCTGAGACCCTAATGGTCACGCTTGGAGATATACACCTTGCTGAATACTCTGTAGACAACGGTCCTTCAGATTGGAACATACACCAAGAGGACATGAATGAACACACACATAACATTTTTGCGTATTGTTAGACAACCATCTTCTGTAGAAGAGGACAGGCTATGACCAGAGCAATAGCTCATGACACAAACAGACCCAGCACGGGGACTGCAGGGTGGTTAAAAGCCTGGATGAGGACATGGAGCTCTGGTGCAGTAGTAGGCCTCTGATGCTGGACCCCCTCTGAACAGACCAGGATGAAAGGTCAGTCAAGATAGCGTGTTTTTTTCCCGTGGTTTGTGTGAACGGCGTTCTCATAGACTGGTGGCGTGTATCCTGTTTTTCCTAAACGTCGTGAGGCACATAATCAGGTAGAATGGTTATCATACCACTACAATCAAAACGGTCCATCACGATGCTCTACGTGGTACACCACAAGGCTTGCATGTGAAACAAACCTGTCAGGAGATTCTGGTGTGTCCAATGTAATTCAACCTTGCTGTTTATAGCCCTGCCGACGCAGAGACCATAATTATTGGGGCTGTCACCTTCTTAAGTTCTTAAAATCTCATATTAAAACTGTGCAACTGTATACATATTAAAACAAGGCATAAAATCAGCTCCACTGTTGTTCCTTGTATCAACGCCCTGGCCAACCCAAAGGGTCAAGCTGGCATTTGTCCAATGCTACTGGATAAGTAAGAATAGACTTGTTAGTGTTGGGACTGGTCCTGATACTGATGCTTTCAGAATGAAGCATGGGATGGGGTGTATGCGCTGGAGTTCTGTGGGGTCTCACATCAATGACCATTCTGTGAGTGCATCCTTTTTCAGTCTGGTCAGCCATGTGGCGTCTGGCATAATCAGTGTCACTACTAACGGACTAATTGCGCTTTGATTTGTCAGCTTTACAAGATTCAGCGCTATATAAATTCCATATATTATTATTATCATTATTATTTAACCGACTAACAGCATGATCAGTGTTACTGCTGTATAGTATAGTCTCCTGAATCTGCCGTGTCTGACTGTCTGTCTGTCTGTCTGTTGCTCTTTGAGTGAGCACTGATCTGACCTGACCTGGCCTGACCTGGCAGTGATTCAAGCTGCTGCTGCATGCTTGGTTAGTAGGTCACTCTGTAAAGAGGCCGTTATTCCTCGTGTAACCAGCAGAGCTTTAGTAGTTTCATGCAAGAGGCTGAAGACATCAATAAAGTTCGACAGAGAGACAGATACATATATAGACTGATTCACGGGGATAGGGAGTGGGTGTGTGGAAGTGGTGGTGGTGGTGGTGGGGGGGGGGGGGGGTAAAAGTTAAGGAGGGGGGAGTAGGGGTGGGGAGGGGGGGGGGTCGATCTATAGATCTAAATCATCCTTTATTCTTGAACTGATGTTTTAGAAATTACAAAGTCAGTGTAAATCGCTGGATAAAGAAAACTGACAACAACAAAAACCGTAGGATATGCATGCATGTGTGTGTGTTTGTGTGTAGGGAGGGGTGGAACAGGCAATAGAAGGAGGGAAGAAAATGGACGGGATGTAGAGGAAAGGGGTGGGGGTTGATTGTCGTAAAAGGACGGGCTGAACTGAAGGGAAAGCACTCTGGCAAACGGCGCTGCAGTGACAAGCAGACGACATTTACCTTGGCGCTACTGCCAGAGGGGCGGGTTCTGTGACGAACGGACAGCGTTGCCCTGCCAAACGGCCCCCCTGCGGGCCTCTGCCCCTCCCCCCCGGGGGGGTCGCGCGCCTGTCACGTGCTGTCCCTGTCACCTCGGCAGCGCGCGCGAGGGGAGGGCAGAGCACGTGAAAGGGGGTGAGCGGCCAGAACGAGGCCACACGTCGCCAGAACGAGGCCACAAGGAGCGCGGGACTGTCAGAGGGCGCGCCAGAGCGAGGCTCCAGGCTCAACGTCATAAATTAATAAACAGTGACAAATTCGATTTCCCAGCGCCGAGCCGCCTTTCCTTTATGGCAATAGCCAGGCCCCCCCAACAAAGCAAATTGCCAGAATTAAGACTGTATTCCTATGTTTATTGGGATAAAAATGTCCAGACCACCATCTTAACCAATTTGCCCGCCCTATCTCTGACACTGATGAAGGCGGACGGTCCTGTTAGTTGTGAAGAAAATGGCTCACAGATCCCGCAGGGGAAGGAGGAGGAGGGAAGATTGTGGGGGGGGGGGGGGGGGGGGGGGGAGTAAAGTGGAGGTTGTGATGGAAGGATAGGGAGGAGGGGGGGAGGAAGGGGGCTGGAAAACAGAGTCATTGCGTAACTTGAGTAGCCGGATATTACTGTTTTTGTTGTTCAGCGTTACCGCATATTTCCGTGCATTGCGCTTTGTGAGGCGTTTTGCAATGGTTTGAACTCTGTTTGATACTTTTATCGATTGATTTGTTTTTTTGGTCAGGAGAAAATGAGTGTGGCAATAACTGAAGGGAGCTGGCCACTTTTAGCTCCCCCCCCCCCCCCACCACACACACACACACACACACACCACACACGCAGACACACCATGATCTTATTTGGAAAACAACAACCAACCACACACACACATACACACACCATGGTCTTGTTTGAAATACACACACACACACACACACTGATCGTCTTGTTTAAAAACAAAATTGGTGGCTATCTTATGGTAACAATTATACCTTGATCAAAAACGGTGTAAGTGTTGAGCAGTAGATCGGTTTGTCACTCAGGCCTGGGGCAGAGTCTGATCATCCCCACTGAACGATTCTAAGCTTTCTCTGCATGATCTAGCAAATCATGGTCATTGTCTTTGTCATTTTGAGTGAGGATGACTATGATCCCCCTGTTCCCACTGTGCATCATATCATGGAGAGTATGAACTAGGAGTGTGTATGCTGTGATGATATTGGCTATCTATCTATCTGTCTGTCTGTCTGTTTGTCTGTCTGTCTGTCTATCTGTCTATCTATCTATCTATCTATCTATCTATCTACCTACCTACCTATCTATCTCTTTGTCTGTCTGACTATCTATCTCCCTCCCTACCTACCTACCTAACTGCTTATGATATATCCATTGATCCATCTATCTATCGATCTGTCTGTCTGTCTGTCTGTCTATTTGTCTGTCTATCCACCTATCTACGAGTGGGTTTTCTTGTGTGTATGGGTTTTGTTGTTGTTGTTGTTGTTGTTGTTTCATTGTTTGTTTTGCTGTTGTTGCTTTATTAAAGCATGCATGTATTATTTAATTAGCCCTTTCCCCATTTTTGTAAACGCCCAAAGCTCCTGTGCACATTTTTTGCCAGTCACAATTGTTATCAGAATTAGTTTATATACTGGTTTTTTTGTTGCTTTTGTTTTTGCTTTGGTTTCTTTCTTTCTTTCTTTCCCTTTCTTTCTTTGTTTAAAAAAACAACGTTTGGAGTGTTTCTAACGGCCTTTTCTTTATGGGCTTGAATAGATGTGACTTCTTCCTGAACTGAAGGAGTCTTTCGGGACAGCACTGAATCTTTCATGCAGTCAGTTCAGTATCGTGGGCAAGTTGAACATGGTGAAGCCCATTCCTCTCCAGTAGCGGGGTGCATGCTGGGTATGTTCATGTCATCCATGTCACTGGCCCTAGTTAGCCTACTGTTTAACAACAGGTGGATGTGGTCTGTATTGTCATTGTCATCATGGTCATGGATGTGGTCTGTATTGCCTGTATTGCCATTGTCACCATGGTCATGGATGTGGTCTGTATTGTTATTGTCATCATGGTCATGCATGTGGTATGTATTCCCATTGTCATCATGGTCATAGATGTGGTCTGTGTTGTTATTGTCATCATGGTCATTGGTGTGGTCTGTGTTGCCATTGTCATCATGGTCATGCATGTGGTTTGTATTGTTATTGTCATCATGACCATGGATGTGGTCTGTATTGTTATTGTCATCATGGTCATGGATGTGGTCTGTATTGTTATTGCCATCATGGTCATGGATGTGGTCTGTATTGTCATTGTCATCATGGTCATGGATGTGGTCTGTATTGTTATTGCCATCATGGTCATGGATGTGGTCTGTATTGTCATTGTCATCATGGTCATGGATGTGGTCTGTATTGTTATTGCCATCATGGTCATGGATGTGGTATGTATTGTCATTGTCATCATGGTCATGGATGTGGTCTGTATTGTCATTGTCATCATGGTCATGGATGTGGTCTGTATTGTCATCATGGTCATGGATGTGGTCTGTATTGTTATTGCCATCATGGTCATGGATGTGGTCTGTATTGTCATTGTCATCATGATCATGGATGTGATCTGTATTGCCATTCACAATATAGTCTTGGATGTGTTCTGTATTGTTATAGTCATCATGGTCATGGATGTGGTTTGTATTGCCATTGTCATCATGATCATGGATGTGGTCTGTATTTTTATTGTCATCATGGTCATGGATGTGGTCTGTATTGTTATTGTCATCATGGTCATGGATGTGGTCTGTATTGTTATTGTCATCATGGTCATGGATGTGGTCTGTATTGTTATTGTCATCATGGTCATGGATGTGGTCTGTATTGTCATTGTCATCATGGTCATGGATGTGGTCTGTATTGTTATTGTCATCATGGTCATAGATGTGGTCTGTATTGTTATTGTCATCATGGTCATGGATGTGGTCTGTATTGTTATTGTCATCATGGTCATAGATGTGGTCTGTATTGCCATTCACTGCATAGTTATGGCTTATCTTGAGGTGGATGTGGTCTGTAGTGTAATTACAGCATGGTGATAGATGTGGTGTGTACTGACAGTCACAGCATGGTCATAGATATGGTGTGTAATGCCATTACAGCATGGTCATAGATGTGGTCTGCAATGCCATTACAGCATGGTCATAGATGTGGTATGTAATGCCATTACAGCATGGTCATAGATGTGGTCTGCAATGCCATTACAGCATGGTCATAGATGTGGTATGTATTGCCATTACAGCATGGTCATTCACAGTATGATCAAGGCCGATCTTCATAAGGAAGTCCTTTAGTGCAGTACCCCCTTCCCCAATCAGCCGCACAACCTGCTATTGACGAATGTTTACATTGAGGGCCAGTCCCTGAATGACTGACGACATCTCCACAGCTGCATTGAATCAGTATCCATATGACTATGACGCCACTAACGTCGCAACGGAAAGGGAAACCTGACACAGCAGAAATGGGTGACGTCAGCGCCAGGACTTTCTCCACAATGAAGAATGCCATTTGACATGGAGTCTTCCACTCTGGTGATGATTTTCTGTGTATTGGGAAGTGAGGAGCAGTCCCCCAAGGTTATCATCAACAGTTTGAACGTGCATCTTCTTAATGAGACAGTGCCAGAAAGCTAGTGTGGTTTTCGCCAAAACAGAACATAACTTTAAAATCTTATTCTTTTTACAGAGACAAGTGTGTGGTCTGTCGCAGTCTGTGCCTGGCGGGCCAAAATGCTGATCTCCTGTCAGTCATGATTTGGTCTTTTTGAGTCCTCACTCTGTCTCCTGGTGATATCTAGGCCTAACGCCTTCTGACTGGCTGCTTGAACAGGGTGTTTGTAATCTCGTGCTTGTTTGCTTGTCAGAAGGATGCTAACAGTAATTTTATGTTTCTCTCCCAGTCCTGTACGGGCCAATTTCACAGTCTGTTCTTCCTTCCCTTTATGGTATCTCATTTTTGACAGTTTGAAGATCACTGTAAAACTGTTCCACCTCCTCCTCAGAACAAGTGGATGTTGGTGCATACACCTCTATGATGTTGAAGACGTGATGTTTGGTATTGATTAAGTTTCGAACAAAAAGGTCTAAAAAAATGACCGGAAAATATATATTATAGAAAGTGAACATCTTGCACGTTAAAACCCGTCCTGCTTTTCGGAAAAGTAGGCCATTGTGTGCCGGTGGGAACGGATAACAAAATTCACAAAACTGCATTCACATGGGGTCTGGATGTAAAAAGGAACACGAGTGCTTATTCCATTATCCTCGAAATAAAAGAATAAAAAAGAAAATGAAATGAAATGAATGTTGCCCAAGGCCTTGTCTATGTATAGGAAGGTCCTCAAAGAAGCTAGAAATACTTTAAGCAAACATTTACTAGTTTTAGTTGTCGCTTCGAATCACGTTTACTCAAACTTCTAGTGCACTGTCACTTTTTTTCTGTCCATCTCTCACTGATGACCCCTCTCAGTTTAACCTGCAGAAGTTGTTTCGATTTCTGAGTAGGTTTCCTGTTTCGTTGTAATAGACTTCACTTTCTGCATAGCGTGAAAAAAAGATAGAATAAACTTCATGTGACATGTTTTGCACAGTGACACACCTCTTTGGAAAACGAACATTACAGTGGGCATGGAAATGGAAAAATAGCAATAGTGCCAGAAGTACTGGCTCTGTGATTTGCAGTGCAGTGAAGTGGACAGGGTTTGATCGCCCAGCTGCAGGTACATTGTCACCAGCTCTTTGACATCAATGTAGATGCAGACTGCTGTATCTGGCAATATTCTGTCCAGACCTTACGAGTTTTTTTAAATAAGACCTGTCATAGGCAATGCAACCTTTTTCGGTTTGGCTCTGCGTGTGTACTTGCGTGCGAGCTGAGCGTGGGTGTGTGGTTTCTGTGTTGGACACCACTATGCTCTATTTAGACCTGAATTAAAGCAACATTTTAGAAATAAGGCCTCAGTCACAGACAATGCAATCATTTTGGTTTTGCTGTGTATGTGTGCTTGAGTGTGAACGTGTGTTTGTGTGTGTGTGTGTGTGTG
>CM054134.1:56303184-56363812 GCA_028751875.1 Rapana venosa
CTTATCAAATTCTGTGAGTGTTATATGTTACCCCTTTTTTCAGGACACTGTTTTCAATACTATGTGCCTACTCAGTGATAAACACAGCAAAGTTTTATCCCACTGGGTAAGGGGGAGGGAGGGGGGGGGGGGGGGGGGTGAGGAGATGGGTAGTGGAGAGGGAGGAAGGCTGACAGTACCACTAAGGGCACACATCTTCACATTTCAAGGGCAGCCACAATGCACATAAACAATTTATGTAAGGAATGAGAGAACACTGTGTGGGTGTGTGTGACAGAGAGAGAGAGGAGAGAATGTGTATGTGTGTGTGTGTGTGTGTGTGTGTGTGTGTGTGTGTGTGTGTGTGTGTGGTGTGTGGTGTGTGTGTGTGTGTGTATGTGTGTGTGTGAAAGGAAGACAGAAAAAAGGCAGATAGAAAGAAAGAGAGTGTGTGTGTGTTTGAGAGAGAGGGGGGCGGGGGAAAGAGAGGGAGGGAGAGAGAGTGCATGTGTGTGTGAGAGAAACAGTGCATGTGTGTGTGAGAGAGAGAGCGAGAGAGCAATTTTGTTTTTATTCTTTTATATCGAGGATAATATGGAATAAGCACATATGTTTTTTACATCCAGTCCCCGTGTGTGTGCGTTTTTTTGTAAATTCTGTCATTTGTTCCCACCGGCACACAATGGCCTACTCTTATGAAAAGCGGAACATGATTTTAACGTGTGCGCAAGCTGTTCTGCATGTGAGAGAGAGAGAGAGAGAGCATGTGTGAGAGAGAGAGAAGAGAGGAGAGAGAGATGAGAGAGGGGGGAGGGGGGGGGGGGGGGGCAGAGAGAGAGTTTGTGTGAGTGTTGTGTGAGGAGAGAAAGAGAATGCATGTGTGTGAGAGAGAGTGAGAGAGAGAAAGTGTGTATGTGTGTTTGAGAGAGAGAGGGGAGAGAGAGAGAGAGAGAGAGAGAGAGAGAGAGAGAGAGAGAGAGAGAGAGAGAGAGAGAGAGAGATGTGTGTGTGTGTGTGTGTGTGTGTGTGTGTGTGTGTGTGTGTGTGTGTGTGTGTGTGTGTTGTGTGTGTGTGTGTGTGTGTGTGTGTGTGTGTGTGTGTGTGTGTGTGTGTGAGGGAGAGAAAGAGAGAGCATGTGTGAGAGAGAGAGAGAGAGAGGAGAGAGAGAGAGAGAGAGAAGAGATGAGAGAGAGAGAGAGGAGAGCATGTGTGAGTGAGAGAGAGTGTGTGTGTGTGTGAGAGAGAGAGATATGGGGGGGAGGGGGGGGGGAGGGAAGAGGGAGGGAAAGTGAGTGAGAGAGAGAGAGAGAGAGAGAGAGTGATGTGTGTGTGTGTGTGTGTGTGTGTGTGTGTGTGTGTGTGGTGTGTGTGTGTGTGTGTGTGTGTGTGTGTGTGTGTGTGTGTTAGGGGGGGAGAGAAAGAGAGTGCATATGTGTGTATGTGTGAGAAAGAGAGTGTATGTGTGCGTGTGTGCGTGTTTCTGAGAGAGAGACAGACACAGACAGAGAGGGAGGGAGGGAGGGGGGCTGTCCATGAATGAGGAGGAAGCTGGAAGCCTTACTATATAAACATCGCTTTGACAGGGCGATAACAGTTGCTGTAGGGTTTCTAGTGATAAAAAGGGGACCCCTTGCACTCTGACCACACACATGGCTGTGAAAGTCCCCCACCCCCTCTTCCTAGTAACCCTCTTCACCCATCTGCCTTGTATATAATTGTTATAGAGCTGCTGGGCATCCCTTTCTTGAAATCCCATATTCATGGTTGATACTTTCCAAGTTTCTCCCCTTCTTTCAACAGATAAAAGTTCACTTTCTACCTACCCAGTGTTGAATCGGAACCAAACACAGACAAGGGAAGTAATTGGCATGGAAGAGTTACATCCCCTAAACCCTTTGCCATACTTTCACTTTTTTGTCATTTTGTTTTGTTATTTGTGTTGTCAAATTCATATTTTTATCAGTTAATTCGTAATTTCGTATTTGGGGTCAAAAAATCGTAAAAATAGGATAAAATCTAGGGGTAGGCAGGTCTGAGATATTGAAATAAAACATTCACTAGAACTCAAGTACAGGCAACAAGCCAATTAAAATATTAAAAATGTAAAGTATACACGTATCTTTCCATCAAATACACATCTACCACACTTATAAGCACCACATTAAAAGGAAGAAAAAAAAGGAGTGGGATACAGAGACATGAGGCAAAAGGGATAGATAGCAAAAGGATAAGCAAAGTACATTTGAATAGGCTTATAAACTGATCTGAAGTTAGGCCCTATAAAGGGGGTGCTTTGGTCTGGTCTCATTATTCATGAGGAGGGCTAAATGGTAGTTAAGTGAATCACTTTTGGTAGGAACATAGGTCAATGTCAAACAGAAGATTACGCAGGAAAATCAGTCTAAAAGGTTGTTGTATTGTGTCCAAGCTTGTTGTGCACCAGTCTGGGAAGGATGGATGACTTCAGCAAAGCTAGTGCTAAGAAATCATCTTAACCTTCACTTCTCCAGCTGATCTATATTTGATGTGTGGTGCCAGCAGTGTGGTGTTGTTTTCTTGCCTGAGAACATTGGTTGGTGATGGTTAGGAAAGAAAACCCTTGGAGTCGTGCACCTTTCGCACAATACTGTGGTGGTGTTGTGTGTTCCCCAGTAACCCGTTAGTTAGGTGAGTGTCTGCACAATCATTAGAAATTGAACCAACCAAAATTCAATCCATCACAGTATATACATTCTTCTTTGCCTCTCCTTTTCTTGAGAAGTTCTCTTTTTTTCTTCTAAATGTATGTCTGCCTTTTCAAGTCACAGTGTTGTGTTACCTGAACTTTTCTTCTTGTCATTTGGTGCCTGACTGTCATGGAGACAGCTCCTCTGCCTGGAGTCTATTTTTTTCCAAATATTTCCTTCTATACAGGTTGTTTAATTTGCAGGTATTTCTGTTCAAACACATCTTGTACTTTCTAATTTCTTTACACACACACACACACTGTGACACATTAAGTCTTTGTGCAAAGCATATTTTCTCACAGACTATTATGTCAATTCAAATATAAATGGAATCTTGACTTCCCCCATCCCTGTGATTCTTTGGCTAAAAGCTCTGATGTTCACTCATAATGACAGTTTGCATATGCAGCAGTGTTTACCCTCCATTACTGTAGCCACACTCCAACTTCAGGGATTGCAAACCAAATAAATTCCATCCCTAAACAGCTCCCAACATTAATAACACTGAATCCCCAAAACCCTGAACTCTGGCTCCCAACACTAATAACACTGAATCCCCAAAACACTGAACTCTGGCTCCCAACACTAATAACACTGAATCCCCAAACACTGAACTCTGGCTTCCAACACTAATAAACTTATACCAAGAAACTTATCATTCTTGGCGACTTTAACTTCCGCTTTGACAACCAGTCTTCTCCTGATGTCAAGTGTCTTTCTCTAACCACTCTCTGTCCCAGCTGGTAAATGAAGCTACACACAGATCGGGTCATATTTTAGATTGGCTCATCACTGATGTTTCACTAGATCTCATCAGGTCTGTATCCGTCACTAATGAACTGCTTTCTGACCATTCTGCCATTCTTTTCTTTCTCAACATTGCAAGGCCTATTAAAAAGAAAAAGTGCATCACCCATCGCAATCTCAAGGCCATAGATATCCAAACTTTCTCTACCCAAGCTGCTGAACGCCTATCACTAATCCCTGACCACACTGACCCGTCTAAACACTACTACACTGTTCTTGGCCAACTGCTCGATGAGCACGCGCCCCCCACCGACCTCATTCTTCCTGATAGGCCCTGCGCCCCATGGTACACTCATGATATCCTGGTTGCAAAACGCAAACACCGACAACTCGAGTGACAATGGCGAAAAACAAAAACTGAAATAGATAAACAACTCTTTTGAAAACAAATCAACAAAGTCAAAACCTTAATCCATTCAGCAAAGACAAAGTATTACTCTGCCCAAGTTCTTGATGCTACGTCCATGAAATCTCTCTTTTCCCTCACCTCAACTCTTCTGGGATCCGCAAAGGCAACCCCTCTACCCACTGTTCACAGCCCTTCCAAACTTCCTGCTATATTTTCTTCATTCTTCTCTGACAAAGTCCGCAACATTCGCTCCAGACCGGATCAGACTTCTTTCCAACCCTGAGTTAACATCAGGACTGACTTCACTCCCTAAAAAAGTCCTTGGGATGAAACTACAAACTGAGGCCCTGTGTGCAAACACAGGCACATCATCTTGTACCCACATTAAAAACCCATTCCAGTTTGTGGAAGAAGGGTTGACCCTTTCTTGCTGGTAGGTAGGAATGGCTGACAACATTTCTTTTAAAACCTGCATGCACACACACACGTGTCGTGTTTAGATACCATTCCCGAAGACTGAATGCGGCTGCCTTCATGGTTGGCAAAAACGGTGGCCTACACAAAGTCTCACCATTGGTGAACCTCGGAGCTCTAGCTAGCTGAGAAAGCAAAGTTTAACCCCTGACAAACTGCAGCTTCCAAAGTCAAAAAGTGTGATAAAGGCAACTTCCAAAGTTGAATTCATACAGGAGTTTCTACACCTCTAAATGCAGAGTTGACTATATTATATATATTTTAAAAAATTTATTTCTTTTATTCTTTTATATCGAGGATAATGGAATAAGCACTTATGTGCTATTTTACATCCTGTCTCCGTGTGTATGTCGTTTTATAAATTGTGTCATCTGTTCCCACCGGCACATGAAAGCCTACTCTTACGAAAAGCAGAACAGAATTTAACGTGTGCACAAGATGTTCTGCGTGCATTCGCACACATACACATGCACGTGCGCGAGCACACGCACATGTGCACACACACACACTGTGCTCTGGGCAATGAAGAGTTGACTGCTTACAACCACAGCAGCAGATTTTCAAGAAACACCCCCCACACACACATATATATCTGTTCACTTTTTCAGTGGGAAAATTGATTGCCCCAATCCCAGATCTTTCAAATATTTTGCATAATCTCTTGCATTCATTTGTTTGAGACTTTTTTGTGTTTGATTGTCGCTTGCTTTATTTTGATTTTTTGCTGGTTTTCAGTTTTTAATTTACCAAAATTTCCTGTAATTACTTACCTGCAATTTCTATGAATAAATAATGCTATAATAAAACTGATTTTATTTCCCTTTTGACTCATAGACCTTGCATGTGTCTGATTAATTTGCATGGAAATAATTTTTTACTCTATGCTAATATTCCAGTAACGTGCACTTACACACACATGCATAAGATTCATGATGAATATTTTCACACCACCAAACTTTTACAATTTGTTTCAGATAGTTTATTTACAACGTAGGCATTTCAGATTTTATTTTTTCACAATGTTCATGCATATATTCATCACAAGCACTGTGACACAAAATTTCACAGTAGTTTTACCATTCTACACAATATTTTTATTTGATACTTGATTATATTTACATAAAATAACATTCCAAAATAAATAACAAGTTTACACAGCTGCCAACCTCTCAAAACCCCTAAACAGAATTTTTGAGGGGGATGGGTGTTTCGGTAGGAAGGTCTTGATCTCCTCCTGAAAAAGTGGGGGTCAGGGGGCTCAACCCCTGAATATGGACTTTAAAAAAAATAAGGGATCAAACTTTTCATCACCTGACAAGATGATGAAGTCAGGAAAGAATAGTGTGCCACACTTTGAAATGAAATAACTGTCAATGGAAACCGAACGTACAAAGATCACTTGTCAAGTCTACATTCATAAACTACAAAACCAGAACATAAAATCATTTACATATGAGCACAAGTTGCACTGATTTTTGTAGCTTTTCATTTGTTTTTAAACCAAGCTTCAATCACTGCTGGGACCTCTGACGAAGGCTCATACAGGAGACGAAACTCCAGTCAGGTCAGGCCAAAGGCATGGTGCTTCCACAAAAATGCCTAAAATGCTGTAATTGAAAGATTCTATTTTCTAGCATTTTTATTTCTTTCAAATCGAATCTTTGAAAATGATTTTCAAAAATGATTGAGAAGTTGTAAGTGGTTACCTACACTTGTTTTTCCTCCACTACTATTTCTGCATTAAAATTGCATTTAAAACCAACTGAAGTCCAAAGTGTCAAATCTGGGCAAGCTTACATCAGCACTTTGTAGCTGGCTCCAGCCTCACATCTGTCCACTACTGCCTGTAGGGTGATGCTGTTTGTTGCATGCTCAGCTAAAACACTTGTTTTATTTCTTGCCATTTCAGTAATCTAGTCTTTGAAGTCTGGTTTCATCAGTTACGTGGTATTAAATGCGCAGTTACAGCTTTACTTTGCTTTAAACTTCGACAGACACAGATCCATCCAGATAATTATGGTGATCAATACATGACTTCCTTATTTCATTTAATCTTGGGCCTGACCACTGCTTGGGCAAGACTAAGCTGTCTTGCTGGCAAGTGCCCAGGCAGCTCTTGGACTAGATACCCGTTGTGTTGTTGTTGTTGAGATTAATTTTTATGTTGTAATAACAAAAGCAATGACACAAAGGGTACATCACACAAGAGCTACTCAAGCTTAGGCCAGCAAGACTACTCGGTCTCGCCTGAGCAGTGCTTGGTCTCAGGGTTGAATGAGTTAACTAAATGTGCATACAGTCATTACCTCCCTTAGATATTGTTGTCTGCTGGGATATTTCTTCCATTTTGTCTGCACATTTGCATGCATTTGAACCAGCACTAAAAGTTCTTTAAAAAAATCAAGAGATTTTTAGCGACTGGCATGACAACATAGCAAGACAGCTGAAATCAGAACTGCTGGCCAAAATCTTAGCGGTAAACAACTCTGTCCTTCTCACATGTAGTGATGTCATTTTCATCGGCCATGCAAAATTCTAAATTTGCACCAGCACAGAGTAAAGCAGATAACATAGCTTTTGCCTTGTCAAGACTGATCAATGTACAGAAAATCCTCCTTTATTTGAGAATAAACTTCTGATAGGCACACTACTATATTTTACTCTTTCTGTTTGATGACACCTTCATGAACACCATTAGAAACCAGCTCAAACATGGAAGTTATACTTGTATATGCTTTTTTATTAGATTTTTTTAAAATTATAGAAACAGGAAAATTTTCTTGAAACCCAGAATCATGGAATCATAGATAAAAAATTGAAAAGGTTTGGGGGAAAAAAGGAAAGGTTGGCAGCTATGACTGTTTACTGATCACAGGACACTTAACAGCAGCAAGGAAAAAAAGCAAACAAAAGCAAACACACACACACAAAGACTCTCACCTGACCTCACTTCAAACCCATGTAAAATGGTCTTCCCGTTAACACATTCTGAACCACTATTTAAAATCAAATTCATCAGTCTTTTCCCCATAGTTTTCACTGCCCTTACAAGAAACCATCCATGATACTTGTTTAAAATGTCATGCCTTGTCAGACTACACTTTCTGTCTAAAACATTTCAAATCAAAAAAGCTCTCCACCACTTTTTTAATCATGAACATATGCAGATGATACCTAAGTTAAGTGATGTTGATGACGCATATATTAATACATTATGCTTTCATAGAATAGTGCCTACATTTTGTTGTAGTTCTGTTTTGTTGCCAAGTATGTTGATGTGTGTGTGTTGTGTGTGTGCACGCGCGTGCGTGTGATCAAATACTTATATTCTAAGGTGTGTACTACTCTTTACGCTGAATTGTGTTGCAACATTTTAACATACCCTTCATAATTCCTCACTTTCAGATGATAAAGGTATCTTTGAGTCTTGCATCTCTCAGCATAGATTTACAAACACTGGCTCATTCAATGCCTTTCTCGTTCTACCACAGGGGCATGATCAAATGTCTAGGCAAGCCTCAACCTCTGGCTGCTGCAGTTGTCTGGGAGCTGGCTAAGGTCAAGCCTATCCAATCTTCGATGCTATCTTCCCACCACTACCTGTAAGCCCAACACCTTGGACATGGCACCCTGCAAGATGATCTGTGCAAGGTCAAAACAATCCAATAATGTGATAGTTCCAGCCTGCATTTTGTTTCTCAATGGCCCAGCCTGCATTTTGTTTCTCAATGGCTGCTATGATTCCTCAGGCAACATCTTCAGTTGCGATGTGGTTTTCGTGAGATCTTGAAACATTTTTGACACGCAAGTCTTCCATTTTCAAGGATTTTCAAGCTGGTTGCTGTCACTTCTGTTCTTTTCAAGGTCACTTCTGTTCTTTTCAAGGGAATTTAGAGCCTTGAAATGGGGAACTCAAAATTCAAAGAACTTCTCCTGGAGCCGGGAGTTCCAGTCTCTGATAGTATGAGGAAGACACACATGCAGCCTGTCTGGGCTGGATTTACACGGCTGAACTGCATCCTCCCTAGGTACCAACCAAACCTGTTTTGACACAGTGTTTGACATACATGTACATACCGCTGATTTGAAACAGCAATGAAGCATGCACTGCTCCTGTTTTTATGGCATTATCCTTAATATTCTCTCCATTACATCATGTACTTGCATGTAAAGACTATGATAGAGCACACACACGCATGCACACACACACGCATGCACGCACACACACATACGCACGCACACACACACATACACAAACACTACTAGTGACAAAACTAACTTTCAGTAACACATAAGCATATCCTTTTCTCCTACATTTCTCCCTATCTGTCTCCCTTCGTCTAATATATGACTTATAGTGAAAAGACTTAAATTGAAAGAACACAAGAACAACCACCATACACATACACAAATGCACACACACACACACATTTGCATACACAGGCCCCATGCACTCCATGTTCAGTACAGATCTCATAACATAAATTACATTAAGATTTTACATACATGAATTATCTATCTTTTAAAAAAATATTTTTTTTTAATGAATTGTCATTGGCACAGGCAATTGATCTGTTGTACAGATCCAATGAAAACAGTTTAATGTGTCTTCATTTTTAACGCCTGACAGTATGTAATTTTCTTTTACTGGCATTCTGAAATCTTTCTCTCCCTCCTTGTTTTTGTTTTTCTTTTTTGATAACAGATCACACGTAGAGTATCATTCTATAGGAACATTCTGCAAGAAATGACACTTGTTCGAGATAGTAGACGCTGAAATTGTTCCAGTAGCAGACAAAAGTTCATCTAGCTTCAGATACCCAGCACACAGGCATCGATCGTCCCCTCCAACCAGGACAAAAAAACCACACGGAGCTGGAAACGTCATCACAACAGGTCCTGCATTTTGATGTTCCGGCGAACAGCGTTGGAGTAGCCTTCCTTGAAGTGGAACCAGATCACGGTGTCCAGCACGTTCTTCACTTCTGCAGTCTCTTCCTTCTCTGTGGAAAACAACACAAGGCTTTGGTTAGTTTCCAGTAATATCATACAAGGGATGAAATGGCTGATGCTTACAGCGACTGATGGTATGGGTTGGAGCCTTCAACATCTGTACCAACCCCACTCCTCCTAAGGTCCTTCAGATGAGGAAAAAAAACCAGGTCCTAAATAAGCAAAAGTAAGCTGAAGATAAAAAAAATCTTGTACATGTTCAAAGCCTATCATTAATAGAAAAGGACACCTCTTGTGGCCAGTGGTACCAACCCTGCAAACATACCTAGTTTCCCTTCCTTACTCAGTTTGTCTAGAAGAAGAATCATTATAGCAAATGAATAGTTTCTCTCTTTGTTCTTTTTCTGAGCAAAATGAAGGGAGCTTTCTTAAGTATGTCCAATAACTATACCCTAACCCAAAGTAAGTATGTATGTATGTATGTGTATGGATATATGTATGTATGTATGTATGTGTATATAATATATATATATATATATATAAAATTCCTTGGCTAGAGCTCTGAGGTTCACAGACAGTGATATTTTTGTATGCAGCCATTTTTACCACCCACTGAGCTAGTCACATTCCAGCTTCATGGACACAGTATGGATATAAATCCTACCTTTTTCTTGTTCAGCGTTCATAGTCACTTTCTGACGTTTTGTTCTGGTGAAGCCAGCAAAGAAATTGGTTCGAGGCTGAAAAGACAAAGAAAAAAGATTAAACAATTTTTTTAAAAATGCCAACCCAAAATAGTAGATAAAGGAACATCTACATAGTGATCAAACATCTACATAGTGATCAATCTTGTTGAAGAAAAAAAAAGAAATCTATGAATCTGCTCAACTCACTTACACACATCAAACTGTGAAAATTCTTTCAATACTGCAGTAGTAGTCTCTCACATTCCGCATGGCTAAAAAGATCTCCAGGAAATGGGAGTAAAGCTGTCTCACAATTCCCAACATCAATTCAAGACAAAATAAAGCTCACATATCCCAGAGACAAACGGTGTGAAGTCTACAGCTTTGAAATTCACAACCGATAAGACTGCTACAGGTAAGAATAAACCAACAAAAAACAAAAAGACAAACAAAAAACCCCAACTAAAATAAAACTTTAAAAAAAGCCCCAAACCTAACCCAAACTGACTGTATGACAGTTACAGCCTTAAATCACAAACGAAACACACACACACACACAAAAGAGATGACCTTATATCAAAAACACAATAAAATAAACAAACATTTGCCAACCATCTACCAACCACACCCAGCAAAGAAAACACACAGGAAAGCAAAACTGTAACTTTACCTTGTCCTCTCTCACAGGTTTGGCCTCCAAGGTCTGTTTATGATTGGGGATCACTGGACCCGCTGGCCTGGAGGGTGATGGGGCTCTGAAAGACACATTACAGCTGCCTTCTTTTGGTCTTTTTACAAAAAATAATGTATATCAATACTTGTGCTAGAGTATATGCACATATATTCATGTGTACCCTCCCATATATGTTAAGGCACATATAGATGTACATGCTAAGGAAACAAGACACATATTTATATATTTATTCATAAACACCACACAAGCACAAGAGTATGCGTACAAGCACACCATAAACACATACATGTATGCAAATACACACATAATAAATGCAAGTATGCATGTGTAGAGGGACATGCACACACTTCTCCATGGTAGAACCACATTACTGTTCTAGGAAGAGAGAAAGAGGTCCATGGTAGAATCACATTACTGTTCTAGGAAGAGAGAAAGAGGTCCATGGTAGAATCACATTACTGTGAGAGAGAGAGAGAGAGAGAGAGAGAGAGAGAGAGAGAGAGAGAGAGAGAGAGAGAGAGGAGAGAGAGAGAGAGGAGAGAGAGATCCATAATACAATCACATCACTGGTATAGCAAAAAGCACCTGTCTACAAAACGAAAGGTGAGGGGTTCAATTCCCATCTGATACCAGATCTTTCTCATCCAGTACACAAGGAGCAGTGTGGGTGGCTAAGTCTTTCAGATGAGACAATAAACTGTGCCTTATGTGCGACATAATATTAAGCATATGAAAAATCCCATGGCAAAAAAAAAGTTGTCCCTGGCAAAATTGTGTAGAAAAAAAGCCATAATCATACGGAAGCAAACACACTTCGGATGAGACTATAAACTGAGGCCCTGTGTGCGAACACACGCAGAACATCTTGAGCACATGTTAAATCCTGTTCCACTTTTTGTAAGAGTAGGCCATTGTGTGCCAATGGGAAAAGTTGACAGAATTTACAAAAAACGCATACATATGGGGACTGGATGTAAAAAAGCACATAAAGTGCTTATTCCATTATCCTCGATATAAAAGAATTTTTTAAAAATAAAATAAAATAAATACCACAAAGTATACAGCTGGCACAGCACAAATGGTGATGCACTCTGCCTAGGGAGTGAAGCCTGAATTTAACGCAGTGTAACCTGCATGCCTGTTATGTAAGTGACACATAACAGAAAGCAATACCACACAGTACAATGCAACACACACACACATCTGGAGTCACTGTTCTGCTTAATAAGGCCTAACGCAGTGGTCAGTGTACCCAGTCTTTCAGATGTCGCAACAGCCTGCCACATATCGTGCAGCATATATTATAATTCCTGTTACTTTTTCTCTCTTGATTTTCCATCGCTTGAAACTGATGGATTCTTTTCTAGAAATATTTTCCGTAAGTATGTCAAAAAAGTTTTTTCTAAAAAGAATGAATACTGAATTTTTTTGTTTTAAATTCTGAACACACTGACATATTACAAAAACATACTGTGGTTCATAACTGCGCATGTTATAAGCAATTTAATACTATTTAATGTTTATTGCTCAATTATTAATTGTTAAAAAGTTTTAAAAACAAAACTGTTGGGAGTTCACTGCACACGAAGAACCCAAGGCAGCAAACCTTGGCAAAGTTTGTAGAAAAACCCCATACCTACAAGCTAAAACAAAATGTACACATAAAAAAAACAACCAGCAGGCATGGAAAGACAACTAAATGAAGCAGGACACAAGCAGTGGACGACTACTTACGCCACAGGGAAATGTGCTGCTTCACTCTTCCTCATCTTCTCCAGTTCAATCTGTATCACACACACAGAGTAAAAAATTACAGTAATTCCAAACAACAAAAATAATCAATGTGTACAATCATCTAGAAATGGAAGAATGGTTAAAGCTTACCCAAATCATACGTACAATCTATAAAAAAAAAAAAAAAGTGTAATCTGAAGAAAAAAAAATCTGAAAATGTACAATCTTTTAAAAAAATATGTGATCTGGAAAACAAATACCTGAAAACGTACAATCTGAAAAATAACTTTTCTTCAATCAGTATGATTGATAGTAATTTTATGATATAAAAATAAGATTTGTATCTCTTTAGAAGTTTAGAACCATTTTATCTGAACTGAACAGTCCACACTGGTCTTTGTTGGTCTGCTTCTGTACAGATAACACCTAAAATCCCTAGGGATTGAGGGATTCTAGGAACATGACGAATGATATCTTCTCTGGTAGTGTAAACATCATTAGCATGTTTTATAAATTTAAAAAAATCTTTCATTTTTTCAATGTTGAAAATCCATCGAAGCGGTTGTTACCACACTGTGTATGTATGTATGTATGTGTGTGTGTGTGGATATAGATATATATATATATGTATATATATATATATATATATATATATATATTATATATATATATATATATATATATATATATATAGGTCATTCTCAGAAACATGTGAGGTATGATAGTGACCTACTTCACACATCTACCATTTGACTGAATTTAGTTTGTAACTGTAGTGAATGCTGGTTACTGGTTATGTTTGAATTAAAGAAAGAAATTTTAAAAGTTTTAATGAGTACTTGTGCTTGTTTTTAAAAATATTGAATTTTCTTTTACAAAATGTGCTCATTCCAACATGGCGGATTTGTGACATGATGGTGCATACGTTATTCAGATTGTTGTTCTGACTTCAAAGACTGATAATTTGAAACACAATTTGTATTAAATTAATGCCCAGATGTTGTTTCAAACTCCCAAGCAGAAACATCTTCATTTTTTTTCATGAACATTAAATAGAGGGTGGATTAAATACTCGTTGTGGTCGTGACGCTTGGTTTCCAAAGTCAGGCCCAATTTTAAAAATTCACTCACAAAGAACTATACGATATCATCAACACATTATAGCTTCCACTGATAAAGTAAACAGTTAACAGTATATAAAAAACGATGTTTTTGATCAGCAAGCCTTCCTACCCTCGTTCATGGCTTGAAACTCCAGATTATCAACATCGTTTCTCATTTTTAACGTCACAACCGACCGACGTAAATTTGGTGCAAAACTCGGCACATTCCTTCACTGACCGAGATTTTTATCGCTGGCACTTCACCTTGACCTAAAATATCTCTGGCACGTACTTTTTCCCGCCAAAGGAACATCGCGATGCTATACTAGTGTGCCGGTCTTTGTCTTCTTCCAAAATTTCTCATGTCACGACCGACCGCTAAAGCACGGCAGCATTTGATCAAGATGCCTTTACTCGCTTCTATCGCATTTTTTTTTATCGAAGGAGAAGGAATATTTTCTTTTCAAAGTATTTTACTTTTGCCAACCAGGGTTTAATAATGTAAACTCGTGTTTAAATTACGAAATTGCTTGTTTTTGTCAGGTTCTCTTTTCTTGTCAACAGCTTTGGCTTGTTAGCTGTGGGTACATTTACCGATCGTTTCATTTGATGACCGCTTATTCTTACTCGGAAAGAAATAAAAAGCCATCTACTGTAATTTGTGGAAATGGTTGTTATGTGCAAGAAATAAATTTTGCACAAAATATTAAATAGATCCAGTTTTTGTTGTGCGGCGTTACGGTTAGGACATGAAACGAAAAGAGTACGGTTTCTTGTACAACCGCAACATTCTTGTTGAAGTTTTACTTTCTCTTTCTTTTATAGATGCTATTCATGTTTAATTTCGAACAATTAGCAACAGAAGTGATTATTTTCAATGTTTGAATGTATTTTATGGGAATATTTTCGTTGATCTGTAAACTCATGTATTAACCACGTTGGTTGTGACACGAAACCAAGATAGCGTGGTTTCTGCCGTTAGATCTAGAAGCATACCTAAAATTAGTCTCGCGTTTTCGTCATTCAGTTATTGATTCTTTATATGGATGCTCTGGTTATGTTGTTGAAAATATAAACCTGCAGCAATTTTGTTCTGTGGTTATCTCGCACGTTGAAATTTGGCCATAAAACGTTTAGCTCGTGTTAGTCGTGACAGGAAATGGATTATGGTTTTGTGTCACGACTCTGATCTACTGTAATAAATCGTCCCCTTTTCCTCGGATACAGATTTCTAGTGTTGATTTCAGGGAAGTGATTGATCTACACAATCGTTGTTAATCGTAATGAGTCAACCGTAAATGCACGCTAAACGTCATCGCAGTGACGTTAATGTTTGCTACAAACTGCGCCGATGACACGAGCTCGGCGTTCCTGGTCACGACCAAAACACGTCACTCGTTTTCTACCACTTATGTTCCGTAGGCTTCAAATGTAATCAAACAATGATGTTCTTCCGATTAAATTATGTTCATTTGAGAGATAGGATACAATGCTGGAAGTCCTAAGCTTAACATTTTTCAAACTCCTGAAACTTTACAAGTCCTGATCAGTTATGATGAAAACCACATCATGAGAATGGGCTTTTTTGTTTTGTTTTTCCTTCGTTTCCGTTTTCCTTGTCAACATTTGGAACCAATTCATCTTTAAATGTGCAAGGCAAGCGTTGATAACAAAACAAAGAACACACAACTGACACACATTCACATTGACATAAAAAGCAAGAACACTACAGTTGAAATTGGTTATGACAAGAAACCATGAATGCCTTTTTCGCCAAAAAAAAAATCAACATTTATTGAGCAGAATAAGCAATTCACATGCTTAAAAATTTTAATTGTGGTGTACACACACACACACACACGTCCGCATCCACATTCACGCACACACATACATACACACACACTCTCTCTCTCATGCGCTTGTACACACACACACACACACACACAAACACATACATTTACATACATATAATTATTTGCTCTCTCTCTCACACACACACACACACACACACACACAAACACACACACACACACACCAACACACACACACAAAATTATGTGTTATAAAGGAGAAGTCTAATGAGGGGGGTACAGTTACAAAGAGCAGTGTCTAAGAAAAGTAGATCTTATCCAGGTGGGAGTCTTATGATAGAGAATAAAGGGGGGCAGGGTGCCCACTATACATATGGATGCATGTGATTATGACCAACAATTTTTTTTTAACTGTTACAATATAAATCAAATCATGTGTGTGTGTGTGTGTGAGAGAGAGAGAGAGAGAGAGAGAGAGAGAGAGAGAGGAGAGAGAGAGAGAGAGAGAGAGAGAGAGAGAGAAACTTAACAGTCCTAAATCAGTTTGAAATTATGTTAGATCATGTTAGATGTGGGACAAAAAAGCAGCTGCATGTGTGGAAAAAAAAAGCACCGGCAAATGCTGAGAGTGCTTGAAGGATTCTATTTGCCCATAAAATAAAAGAATTAATTTGCCTGTAAAACAAGAAATGAAGAAGAAATAACCTTAGATTATTCTGTTATTCAAAGTGTTGTTAATATTAAAGGAAGAAACCCCAACAACACAGCAAAGGTGATGATTTGTAATCACTTGACAATCCTAACAAAGTTTGGTCGACAATTAAGTTTTGGTTTTTACTATAAAAAAAAAACCAAGAATGAATATGATTTCATTGTTTTTTGTCATTTTTAAAACATGCATTTTGTACGTGATATAAAAGCACTACGCACTCATGAGCTCATATTTTATCATTAATTATGAAGGATGCGCTAGGTCAGATGAGAGAAACTGGACTTAGCTGTGTTGATTGATATTATATCACTCCAGCATGATAAATCAAATGTAGATAATGTTTATTGATATAATATCATGTCACTCTAAGTCTTAACATAATAAATCAATGTAAATAAAGTTACAAGAATGCATTGTTTCTCATTTGAGATGATGTGTTTTTTCAATTTGATCTTAAATTGCTACACTTTCATGATTTGTGCTTTTGAGGGGTGTGGTTTCCATGTCACAACCAAACGGTCTCCATGTCACAACCATAATATATCATATAAAATGATTAAATCAGTATGAATAATGTTACAAGAATGCATTGTTTCCAATTTAAGTTGGTGTGTTTTGTTTAAATGTATGTTTAAATTGCTACACTTCCATGATTTGTTATTTTGAAGGGTGTGGTTTCCATGTCACAACCAAACGGTTTCCATGTCACAACCACAACATATTACTTTTATAAGGTATTAATTTGAAATAGCTTCCATTCTTGTGTAAAGAAAATTGTTGTTTTATTTAAATGATTCTGTGGTTAAAGTTTAGGCTAATTTGTGATGCTTCCTGTGGTCACTAGCAAAAAAACCAAAACTTTAAATCTGGGCGTACAAAACTGTCTTAGAGTGTCATTAGAAAAATGGCCAAAAACATGCTTTGTCAGTGATTGTCATACTTCCAAATGTTAGATTTGTTTTATAAATGAAAACAACACCATTTTGGAGTGTTTTTTGTTTGATATTCTGAGTACAAAGATTTATTTATGCTACTTTTGGTTTCCATGTCACAACCGCAACACGACTAAAAATAGAACTTTAATTCATCAAATACTAGGAAACCAATTAATATTTCATAATTTTTTCAAAAGAATGCAGATTATGACAGAGTACTCTAAAATATAACAAAAAGCCATAAACTTCCAATGACATTTATTTTTCAAGGTCTATGTCACAAAAACCTCACATGTTTCTGAGAATAACCCATATATATATATATATATATATATACATATATATATACATATATGTATGTATGTGTGTGTGTGTGTGTTTATTTTAGTTTATTCTTTTATATCGAGGATAATGGAATAAGCACTTATGTGTATGGGGTTTTGTCAATTCTGTAATCTGTTCACATCGGCACACAATGGCCTACTATTACGAAAAGCGGAACAGTATTTAACATGTGCGCAAGAGGTTAGTGCGCGTGTGTGTGTGTGAATAAGTGTGTGTAATTGCATTTCTCTTCCCAATAACTGAACATGAGATACCTTTTTATTACTTTTACTGCATTTTGCTTGGCTGCTTTAAAAAAATTTCCATTTTCGCTGGGTTTTTTGGTAAGCTGGGACCATCAACAGCTGGACAGGGGAGACTACTGGCACTGAGAAATAAGCTGAAAGCTGTGCCCTTACCACATTTTTAAAATGCTGAAAAGTAGATGTATACCATTACCTTTACAAATAACACACACACACGTTGTCGACAACAAGTCATATCCACCAACGACTTGTCAAAAGTGGGATAAAACTGATGTCTGAAGGTGCAGAGATCTGTTAACATGGATTTCATGTAATATTTTTATTTTATTTTATTTTATTCTTTTATATCGAGGATAATGGAATAAGCACTTATGTGCTTTTTTGCATCCAGTCCCTGTGTGTATGCGGTTTTTGTAAATTCTGTCATCTGTTCCCACCGGCACACAATGGCTTCCTCTTACGAATAGCAGAACAGGATTTAACGTGTACGCAAGACGTTCTGCGTGCGTTCACACACGGGACCTCGGTTTATAGTCTCATCCGAAGGACTTTTAGGGAGAGTGGAGTCTGCACTGATGTTAACTCCAGGGGAAAATATCCCCTTGAACGGGAATCGAACCCGGGTCATCAGATTGCGAGCGCAATGTTCTGACCACTAGGCTATCCCGTCCCAACCCATAACATGGATGGGGGTCACTAATATTTATGTTGTTAATTTTCATCTGAAAAATGTGCTCTGCACCTACTTTTGTAACATTCCTGGGATAAAACTTCGCACATAAAACACATGAATCAAACGTAAACGCACAAAACAACCCCAACCCCCCAAAATACCCAACCCCCCAACAACAAAACCAACAACAGAAAGGTGCAATGAAGCAGGGAGGTAAAATGGTTAACATGTGTAACTAAAGAAGAAGCACACATCATCCAAGAAGAGAGGAAACTGGTGGACAGGTGTGGACAGACTGACCTCTCTGGCAATCAGCTGTTTGGCGCCGTATGTCAGCTGCCTGTGCTGCTTCAAGCCAGAGAACCGAACCACCTCCTCCACGTTTCTGCACACAGATTCCACAACACCTTTAGGGAAACTGTACTGCACAGCACGTATACTGGTTATTTCTGTCCTTCTTCTTCAAACACTCAGACAGCAACTATTGTTGTCGGTCATATGAGCGAAAATGTGTTGTATTGCCATTAAACATCTAACAAGTCAGGCTCAGTACATCCAACTTTGGCATGGGGGAGAATTGGTAGCTTTTAAGTCTTTCTGGGAAAAAGGCAGTAAAAAAGACCAAGAAGGCAGAAAATGGACAAGGAGGAGGTGACCAGGAGAAAAGGAACAAGGCAGAAACAAAGACAGGGATAGAAAAAGGGCATTCCTAACACAGTTTCCAGAAGGTGGAGATACTATTTATACTGACAAGCCCCTGGCATCCCCACAGGGGTATTTCTGTAGTTGAAACTTCCATCTTTTTTGCTGTATGCATGCTCAGATACACAAACATAAACTTAACACTCACAAAAACATGCATACCTGCACGCACCAAAGAATACACTATCAAAGTATCAGTTTCAAATTAATACAATGTCAGTACTGGTAGCTGAGAACAGTGATGACGCTACTCAAAGATTTGGCAATTGGAAACAGAGATTAGAACACAGAGGAATGAAGGTAAATGTTGACAAGACCCAAGCAAAGACAGTTGGAAAAGACCACAGAACACATAGAGAGCAAGGCAAATACCCGTGTGGTGTCTGCCACAAAGGTGTAGGGAACAATTCGATCAAATGCTCCAAATGTCAATATTGGTATCACAAAAGATGCTCAAAGCTCAAAAGTCTGAAGAAGGAGGACGAAGTATTTGTCTGCCCCAGTTGTATGAATAAGTAGGGTGAAGACAATACCAATGCAGGAAAGGAGGAGCTAGAATTTGAACAAGGGAAGATAGAAGTGGTAGACAAATTCTGCTACCTGGGAGAGATGATGAGCTGCGAAGCAAAATCTGAGTTAGCTGTCAGAACCAGGATTGCGAGTGCTTGGAAGAAATGGAAAGAATTGGCAAGTCTGCTCGGAAATCAGAAATCCCACTGGAGAGACACTGTCTGATGTATAAGGCCTGCATCAGACCTGTTCTCCTGTATGGTTCGGAGATGTGGGTTTTCACAAAAACTGTTGAACGTTTGTTGAAGAGCTGTGAAAACTGAATGCTACGCTACATGACAAAGATCAAATGGGAAGACAGGATCACAAATGAAGAACTATGGAGAATGTGCAAAGTTGATGATCTGAAGTCTGTAGCTAGTACCAATAGACTGCGCTGGTTTGGGCACGTTCAATGGAAAGCAGACCACCACATCATAAAAAGAGCAATGAACTTCATAATGGATGGAAAGAGACCAAAGGGAAGACCTAGCAAAACCTGGGCTGCCTGTATTGCAGATGATCTTAGAGAAAGGGGCATAAATAAGGAGAAAGCTCAAAACAGAGAGAGATGGAGAAGGCTCATCAATGTCAAACCTCCCCTGGGAGAAACATGACAAAAAAGGAAAAAGAAGAAGAAGAAGAAGAAGAAGATGAAGAAGAAGAAGACAATGTCACAGAGTATTTTCTTCCACTAATCCTTATACTCCCCATCCCTATTCCAGGGGCCTTACAGGCTAGCACCTTGTAAAAGGAGAAAGCTGTCAGCACTTGCTGGAGGTTTCACAGACCCACATTTTTTGAAGCACCACTACCACATACAGTATTTCTCTATTTGTGAAATAATAAAGCATTTGAATTGAATTGAAGTATTCTAGTAGATGAACCTAGCATGGCTGATCATCCTTATCACAACCCTGCTTTCACATGAAAATATAATTCCATCCCTTGTCAAACTGGTTTTAACAGCTGATTATGAATCTGAGACCCGACTTTGGAAAAAAATGGGAAAATAACACCAACTACAACTTTTTAGTGCAACTACTTTTTATAATAAAAATTACTTTTGTATAGTAAAATACCCCAGCAATAAAGGCTCAAAGTACATCAAATGTCTCGACGATTTACAAATATATATACACACAAACAATCCAGATCATTCTACTTCTAAAGCCAACATACTGAATTAATATACACACAAACAATCCAGATCTTTCTACTTCTAAAGCCAACATACTGAATTTACAGCTTTCTGAACTCTGACCAAATCCCTTGAAGCTGGGTTTAGGAACACAAAGTATTTTTTTTTTTAGCACTAAATATGAGAGTGTGAGATGGCTGATCAATCTGAAGGAGAGAGAAGAAGAGACAGAAAGTGACCAAGATGCATAAAAACGATGAACAGATAGAACAGAGCGTTTGAATTTGATTTTGGGATGCAACTGTTTGGGTAACGTTTTCCAAAAGAGCAAAAGTGTGAGCGATACTGACGGGTCGAGGACGTAGGTGTACTGCCCCTCAGGGGTGCGTTCCTGCCGGTAGGTCATGTTGTAGTTGATCATCACCTGCACCAGGTGGTTCAGTTCCTCCTTCTCCCGACTGCTGTACAGCTGGGTGTTCACCTGTCACACCACACACCTGTCAGTCGCCTGTTTGTGTCGCTCCTCCATGCATTTATTTACTTCTACCATGTCATCTCCTGGGAAAAGTTATTATCAGAAGCAGGTGTCAATGTAAAAATCTGGAAATATACCCATAAATGCATCCCCACCCCCCACCCCCCTTTTTATTTTGTTTTGACTCTAACGTGTTCACTTCACTGGTTCCCTCGCACAGTTTTATTCTTTCATTTATTCACTTGTTTCTTCTTTTTTAATGAATAATTGTTTTTCCAATTTTGTGGTGGTTTTGTTAGCAGCATTTTTGTCTTGTTATAGGGGTTTTAATTATTTTTGTTGTTGTCTTCTAAACAGAATCATAAATTTATGTTCATACTACCATATCTGCACACTCACTCACTCACAAACCTTACAGAAAAACAAGCGTTATGCACACACCCACAGATTTTAAATCCATCAATCACCCAGCACAGTTACATGCAGCCAATCCTTCACTCACTGGTCTCAGTGTCGGCTGCAGAACATCCAGCAATGGAGGTAAAAGGTCAAGGGTCAGAGTCCGCTGATTGACGAACTTGCGTACGGCAGGGGTCATGTCAGTCAGAAGGGAGATGACCAAGTTATTGACCTTGGTCAGTGTTTGCTGGACCTGAAGGCAACGAAAAATAATGAACCACTTCTTTCTACCGTGTAAAATATGGAATCGTCAGCTCACCCCATTTCCTTTCATTTTTGTTTCTCTCTCCCTCTCTTGTTTTGTTTCTCTTTTATAATTCATATTTACAAATATGCAAGTATTCATCATCAAATAAATTCCACATATACCAGGACACAAAAAGGTTCAGGAAAAAACCTATTTGGTGTATACAAGAGATACAAGATAACAGAGTGATTATATAAAATTTGAAAAAGGTATATATACACATATATATCTATGTATCAGGATAAGCAGACTAACAATAGTGGCTCATACATTCATACACACACACACACACACACACAGAGCTTTCAAAACAACATACCCATATAACGACCCAAAAAACCCCAAACAAGCAAAGCTCTCTACCTCAAACTGGACGTGAGGGAAGCTGATGCGTGGGGGGACGAAGGAGGCGTACATCAGGTGGAAGGCAACCGGCAGAAAGGGAACGTACTTCATCAGACTGTAGTCCTGCTTGTGTGCCGTGTACTGGGAAATCCCATCCACGAAACACAGCCACTCCGATGATGAATTCAACTGTCGCAACAGAAAATTGCTTACATTTCACCAACACAAAATTCTCTCTACTAAACACAGCCACTCCGATGATGAATTCAACTGTCGCAACAGAAAATGGCTTACATTTCACTGACAAAATTGTCTCTACAAAACACAGCCACTCCTATGATGAATCCAACTGTCGCAACAGAAAATTGCTTCATTTCACCAACACAAAATCCTATCCATGACACACAGCCACTCCGATGATCAATTCAACTGTCGCAACAGAAAATTGCTTAAATTTCCCTGATAAAATTCTCTCTACAAAACACAGCCACTCCGATGATGAATTTAACTGTCGCAACAGAAAATTGCTTGCATTTCACTGACACAAAATCCCATCCACAAAACACAGCCACTCTGATGATAAATTCGATTGTCACAACAACAAAATTGCTGACACTTTACTGACAAAGTTATCTCCACAAAACACAGCCACTACCATGCTGAATTTGAACTGCCTCAAAAAAACAAAAAAAAATTGGTGTCATTTCACTGACACAAAATCCTATCCACAAAACACAGCCACTCTGATGATAAATTCGATTGTCACAACAACAAAATTGCTGACACTTTACTGACAGTCATGTCCACAAAACACAGCCACTACGATGATGAACATAACTGTTGCAATGGAAAATTGCTTCATTTTACTGACACAAAATCCTACCCACGAAACAAAGCCACTCTGATGATAAATTTAACAGTCACAACAAAAACAAAAGTTTCATTTTACTGACACAAAATCCTATCCATGAAACATACCCACTCCGATGATAAATTTAAACTGTTGCAACCAAACAAAATTGCTTACATTTCACAGAATGAGATACAAAACCCTATCCATGAAACACAGCCACTCCAATGAAGAATTCAACTGTCACTTAACAGAAAATTGCTTACACTTCACCAACAGGTTTTGTCTTTAAGACTATTAACTCTTTTTAGACAGAGGTGTAGTTAAACACATGGTTTACCAGAGGGGGGTTCTCAAATGGGAATTAAAGCTGACATTTGGGATACAATTTTTTTTTAAACTATTCTGAAAATAACAACAGTGATAGTTCAATGCTTCAGTTTCTTTGTGGTTTTTCTTTCCACTTATTTTGTGTGCGTGCGCACGCGTGTGCGTATGAGTATGCGCATGCTGAATATGTGTTTTATTTCAATGAGCATGGTGAACAAACGCAACATATCCATTTTTGAAAACTCAGGGATTTTGCCATATATGTCAAAAAGTGTCATTCTAAATCTTCCAGGTGGAGTGCTCATTCTGGTGGAGACTCACGGCGATGAGGTGAGGGTCCTTGGCCTTGGCCTGCAGGTAGTTTTCGTACAGTCCCTGCATCACTCGCTCGTACTCCCCTGTGGCCTGCGCCAGGCTTAGGATGTGCTGGAACCTGCACAACCACTTTTCCTTTATTTTTTTCTTTCGTCATTATTAATTTGCTTTTAGCTCTTCATTTTTACCTGAATTGGTCTATTGAAAATGTGCATGACCATTATTACTGCTCTGTTCTCAAAGTCAGTTTTACTGTATTTTTGTTTAATTAGTCATTTGCTAATTTTTTTTTTTAAACCAGTGTGTGATACACACCAAAAAAAAAAAGGGATTCCCAAACAATCTACAGCATTTTTAATTCTTTTTTTTTCCCCCACATACTTTTCGGCATACACTTAAAACCTGGATTCAAGACAACTTAGAAATGCGTTACAAAAAACTCAAGTATAAATTTCACGGAAACACACACACACACACCTACACTGGAAACTTGTGCAATAAGCAGACAGAAGAGAAAAAAACCCCAAACGATCCACAAAAATGCAGACTTCACAAAGATGACACCAAAAACAAAACACTGTCAAGATATATCCCATGCATTTTCAATTCTCACCTGGCAGTGGGGGAGGATGCATTCAGCTGCAGGCTGTCAGATTTTCCCTCCGTCAGATCGTAGATGCTCACAAAGCGATTCCTGAAATCCACACCACAGCCGTAAAGGAGAGCATAGGGACTACAAAAGAACAGAAGCGTATCTCAGCAATATCATTTGAAACTAGAGACGATTTTAGTTCTCATGATATATTTATATATATATCAATCATGAGAACTAATATATATATATACTGATATTTTGTTGGTAATGTCAACATAAGTTGTTTCCATAACCTATGCAGTTGTTGGGGAGCAAGGCATCAGAGACCTCAGCTTCACTACGGGCCAGCATCTTGAGGGAGGCGCCCATTTCCTTTCCCTGCCTCGATTTCAACATTAGGAGATGTAAAAAAAAATATTTTAAAAATGTAGAAAAGAAAAAAGAAAAAAGGAGGAAAAAAGAGATTCTTTAATCAAAGCTCCATTCACACCACCACTACCTACCCCACCACTACTACAGGGCTTAAAAGATTTAGTTAAAATACTGTAGGTAATTTAAACATTTTTTTTTAAAAGTTCATTGAAGATAACTTTTTGAAGAAAACATGCCTACTTACTAAATATACACATAAACAAGCAAAGACATATAGCATAGGATTTCTCGATTTCTCTTTAGTACTCAGTGACCCTCTAACTGTCTTTTACTGGTGACTTTTTCTTTTGATAGGGGCACGGTTGGAAGAGGGGAGAGGGGAAGGTTGGCTTTTTTTGTTGTAATATCCAGCAACTAGATATTTTCGTTGTTTGTTAGGTCTGGATCACCATCTTCAGAGTTTTCCATTACTTTAAAAATGTACTTTTTTAACAGGGGCAGGATAGCCTAGTGGTTAGAGCATAGCGTTTGTGATCTGATAGCCCAGAATCAAGCCACCACCAAGTTCAACGTGATTTTTCCCCTGAAGTTCACATCAGTGCCAACTGCACTCCCTCAAAAAGTCCTTGGGAAGAGACTATAAACTGGGGTCCTGTGTGCGAATACAGGCAGAATATCTTGCAACAATTAAAACCCATTCTGCCTTTTGGAAGAGTAGGCCATAGAATGCTGTAAGAATGGGTGACAAAATTGTTAATGCATGTACACTGGTGTTGTGTTTAGACATCATCCCTGAAGTCAAAATGCAGTCATCTTCACGCTGGGCAAAATCAGTCGCATATGAAAAACCTTGCCATTTGTGAGCTCTAGCAGAGGGACAAGAATTAATTTTTGTATTTAAAAACATGTCATGGAATCTGCACGTGTGCTGTTTCTTTGTTGATGGTACATATCATGCGTCATTTTATGAAACAGTCTGATCCTTTAAATAAGACAGACTGTACAAGTTTTTTAGGAGGGAAAACTTCAAGCCAGAGGGGCACAGAGACCTTTTAGGCCTGGGCATGGTGAAGATCTCCTTCCAGACAGAGAAGAGACTTTTGTGGCAGTCTTTCTGGCCGACGCTCATCGTCTGCACTGAGCGTAAGGACAGCTCCTTCTGCCGCTGACGTACAAACTGTAACATACAGCACACACATCAGGTCAATAACCCCTTCAGGGCCCCATGAGGGCTTTTGCCCAAATCAAATAACAGCTTTGAAAATACTTTTCTTCATAGTTTTCTAAAGTATAAAAATGCAATACAGATTTTAAAGCAAAAAAAATAATAATAATAATAAAACCTGTAATATTTTAGCCATCTCTCCCCTTATCATGTAAATTATCTTTTTTATACATAATTATTATTGAAAGATTATATATATACTTGATTTTTTTTTAGGGGGTACTGTTTTGGATTTGATATACTCACAATTGTACAAACTTGTCCTCCATTTTTCGTTCTTGTGTCTAAGCCAGCTTGTGTTTTTAAACCAACACCTCCCACTCTCACCCTCCCCATTGAGCGCTTTGATTTGTTGCTTTACAAGATTCAGCGCTATATAAATTCCATACATTATTATTATTATCATTATTATTATCATGACTATACTTCCCTATTCACAATAATATTACGGGACAACAAAATTCAGCAAAAACAATAGAGAGACTGGCAATAGCACAGAAACTGTAAGTATGGCATTTGGAAAGACTGAAAAATATCTGCAAAATTACCACACCATTTTAAAAAAGAAAATGTGTTGGTCCCCAGCTAGAGCTCCGAGGTTCACCAATGGTGAGATATTCAATAAATATGTGACCGTTTTCGCTCAACATAAAGGCAGCCACATGCTGACTTCAGGGAAGATGTCTGAACATGACACCAGCACGCATGCTTTTCTTCAGATATATTTTTTGTCATCATTTCTTACCCGCATGACTGGCCAACTCTTCTGAAAGACAGAACAAACTTTGATGTGTGTGCAAGATCTTCTGCATGCATTTGCACACAGGACATTGGTTTATAGCCTCATCAGAAGGACCGATGGGAAAATGGAGTCAACACTGATGTTAACTCTTGGAGAAAAATCCCCTTGAACAGGCATCTAGGTGGTGACTGGAATCTGAGCTCGATCCCGGATGGTCAAATTGTGAGTGCAGTGCTCTAATCACTAGGCTATCCTGCCCCCCAGTCACGCACTTGAAGCAAAGCGTTTCATTCTTCTTACACAATAATAGCAGTAACATGTTTTCTACCAATGACCAACTGGAGCAAACTATTTCCTCAAGACAGCTGGGGCAAGACATCATTCCAGTCTGATGGTTCACAACATTTTAATCTTTAGATAACACCAGAGTACACAGACAGCAATTTGGAGCACTTTTCAGATAAATTTATGGCCACTAATTCCTCATTTTAAAAGAGTGAGTTTCGCCACTTGTTTAATTAGTTGGGTTTTTGTTGTTGTTTTTTACAACCAGCTGTTATGTTATTAAGCGTTTTCTTTCTGATGCTTGTTACACTGCTTCTCAAACCCTCCATTTAGTTTCCCAGCCAAAGTTCATGACTGGCAGCTGGCAGGGCGTGGATATAAATAAACAGGGCAAAAGGAAAGGCAGCACTAGCCGCTTGCAGCTGTAGCCGTGTTCAGCCGTAAATTACCCTTGTGTCTTTCACACATCCTCTTGCACAGTGAATTGTTTAAAAATGACAAGCAAAGCACTCTTTAAAATGAGCTTTAAACGAGCTTTCTTTTGACTCCAAACTCCATGTACTTTCTTTCATACTGGTTGATGTGACAGCAGTTCAAACAGACATGAAGATAAACAGGAGAGGTGCAGGAAGAAACACAATCACAAAAAACACACATTTCTAACTCTCTCTCTAAAAAAGCATATATTTATATTATATAAACAATGAACATAGAGAAAACATTGAATATGTCTGCATGCAGACTAACCTTTTGGGGGGGCGGCAGAATTTGAACCTGTTGGCAGAACGAGGCCATAAATAAACACACCGTAGCGGCTACCAGCTACTGCGCGCGGCCAGCGCCGTGAGAGGCAGGGTGATGGAGAGTGTGGGGAGAGAGTCTGCCGCAGTCATTAGTGTCAGCTTTCTGACTTCTCTATAAACACTCCTGCTGGTCAGGCGTTACAGCACGTACACAGTCTACTGTTTCATCAGCTTTTAGCGGTATCCTTGCTACAGCTGAAGGTTTGTTCATGAACCAATTCCAGTACAGCTCATAATTATAACCCCGAGAACACAGTAGAAAACAAATGTCTTGTCAGTATCCTATACTGTCATCAAGCCAAGATACCTCACAAATGGCTCAGGTTTTTATTTCACTGATGTTTCTGATACTATTCAAAAAGCATTTTCTGATCCTGTTAAGAAATTGTTGTGATCAAATGTTTATCTACTTATCAGTCCTGTGTTGTGTAAAAAAACAAAAAACAAATTGCACACAGGCCTACACTTTGACATCAAAGCAACACCCAAAAAAAAGCGGAAAGAAAACAAGAAAACACACACACACAAAACGGATGCCAAAATTTACAAAACTGCATATACACAGGAACTAGATTTTTTAAAAAGCACATGAGTGCTTATTCCATTATCCTTGAAATAAAAGAATAAGCAAAATAAATAAACACACACACACATGAGCGCACGTGCACACACACACATACACACACAAGCAGACAAACATACACACACACACAAAATGGCATAAATACATATACGCATACCCTATACTCACACATACGCGCGCACGCACACTCATACACGCGCGCGTGTGCACACCACACACATGTAACTACAAGAAGATGCCCACGGCACACATGTGCTTGAGAAAACTAACAACTTGAAACTGACACACAGCCAGGAAGCACCTGGCACATGTAGGTGCTGTGGCCGATCACACAAACACACACACACGTTCACACATGCATACACGGGCACATACGCATACACACACGTGTGCGCGAACACACACCACGCGCAAACGCACACGCCCACGCACGCACGCACACTCACATCCCCGCACACACACACACACAATAACACACACGCATGCATGCAGGGACGCACACACACACACACACACTCACAACAAAGTAGATCTCTCCCCCCCCCCCCTCTCTCTCCTCCCCCCTCTCTCTCTCATGCAGTCTCCTATTTTAGGGTTGTCTGAAGACTTACTTACACACACACATACAGAGAGAGAGAGAGAGAGAGAGAGGAGAGGAGAGAGAGAGAGAGAGGAGAGAGAGAGAGAGAGAGAGAGAGAGAGAACACACAAACACTCAGCCCTTCGTTTCTTGGGAAACACTGTGTTTGTAAAAAAAATGTTTAAAATTAGCTAACCTAATTAGCTGTACAACCATCACCACAAACAAGTAAAGCAGGTATTAAAGTTTTGTTCACTAAAGTATGAGTACTGTACAAATCAAGTAAGACATCCAGCAGCGAATGATAAATAAGCCTTTCAAATAAAAATTCGCCCAGTCGCTAATAGACAGCAAAGAAGGAATGTGTGCTGGCACCGCGAGACGCTGGACTTGGACCCCTGACCGCGCGGTGCCTAGATAGCAGCCAGATGGTATTTAGGTTACGGAGGGAAAGTGCCAGCTGCAAACTAAAGAGTCGGGTTTTTCCTGTTTTGAGCAGCCGTGGTTATTGCCGTAATACTTTGGTCACTTGCTATTCAAAACTCAACACCCTTAAGCAAAAAAATTTTTTTAAACAAAGTTAAGATAAGAAACCAATGAAACATATAATGCAAGGATTTCTATCATATGAAATAACATCAATACTAAGAGTACTGCAATATTTAGTAATAAAATGTAAATATTTACTCCACTTACATTAATTACAGCATCTTCCTGATCTGATAATCAAATTTGGCATTTCTTTTTTCGTTTGTATTTCACTTTTAAAAATCTTTTTTCTTTTGTATTTCATAAATGTCATAAATGTACAATGCTTCATCCTCAAGAACCGCAAACTGACCTGCAGGGTGTTTAGACAGGAACGTATGTCGTTGTCGGTGCGTTCACACAGAGCCAGCAATGTGTTCAGGTCAGCCTTCAGCTGTTCTTGCCTCACCACCTGCACAACACCACAACCACCTTCACATAGCGTACATTCTACTGTCAGTGATTTTGTTCTGTTCAGAAGGAAGATCATGTCATTATCATTGGATGTGGCGGCTATCACCAAACTCGGTGATGCCAACAGGTGAGACAGGTCAGCCTTCAGCTGTTCTTGTCTTACCACCTGTACACCACCACAATGACCTTCACATAGCCTACCTGGCACTGTCAGAGACTTTGTTCTGTTCTTATTTATCTATCTATATATAGATACCACTTTAAGTCACAAAATTTCTCAGCGTGAAATTCGGGCTGCTCTTCCCGGGGAGAGTGCGTCGCCACAAGAGCAGCGCCACCCTTTTATTGTTGTTGTCTGCAACTGTATTGGTTTCCCTATCAGAGTGGCTTTTTTCTAAGAATTTTGCCAGGGACAACTCCCTTGTTGTCGTGGGTTCTTTAACGTGCGCTGAATAATTTTGTGTAACACATGCGACCTCGGTTTATCGTCTCATCCGAAAGACTAGCGCCCAGACCACCACTCATGGTCTAATGGATGGGGGAAAAGTTTCAGACCCAACTATACACTACCACAATTACCTTTACATAGCGTACATATCATGAAATTCACATATCGTACATACCATGACCTTCACATAGCGTACATACCATGACCTTCACATAGCATACATACAATAACCTTTCTATCTATCTATCTGTCCCGTAGTCTGACGACCGTGGGGGCACCCTCAAAGACTCAACAACCAGTTCCCTCCATGGTTAGCGCCTTGGGTTACGGACTGGAAGGTCGCGGGTTCGATTCCCATAAGAGTCATAGGGATTTTTCGGACTCCGGCCGGCTCCTACCCAGAGTGAGTGTGCTGTGGGCTCAGTGGGAAGACTGGGACCACACAGTCGAGCTTCATCCACTTAACGGATGCGAGTTTGAGAGTGTTGCTCAAATTACCTGACCAACACTGCAGGTGTCTGTATCTCTCGGGCCCGGTTGACGCCGGGATATATTATGATAGTAAGCGTAGAGTACAACCCTGTCAAGTAGTCTCAAAGCATATGCACTTCCACAGCAGCATCATTACGTCATCCTCATTGTCATTGATCATCATGCAATTAAAAAAATTGCCTCTGATTCGGTGGTCCCAGTTTCTCTGGTCTCATGGTGACCTCAGATTCGGTTTGCCCATACACTTCTGTGCCTGCGGTGAGTTTGTGTCAAAGCCTTTGGGGTTGGAGGTTCGCGGGGGACGGTCGTTGGAGGGACGTTGTGGTGGTTGCCACCTCGGGTGGGCAACTCACTTAGTCTGGCTCTGCGACTGAGCTAATACTGTCGTTAGTAGGGGGCTTAGTAGGTGGTGTCCTGCGTATGTTAGCTCAGAACAGGCACCACTGAACACCGCCAAAGTGACCCAGCAGCAGTGCAGGGCCCCTCTGGATGGTGGCCCCACGGCAGCCTGATAGTGATTGGCTCCCTGTGGACCTCCGACTCTGAGGATGAGACATAACAAATCTGGGTATGGCTGTGGCGGGGAGATTGGAATGGGCGGCGTGGGGACAGCAGGACGGAGGACGTCACAGAAGATAAGGCAACAAAAAAAAACAACAACAAAAAAAGTTCCCTCCATTCCTCTCTCTGTTCTGCCTTTCTCAGGGTTTTGTTGAGTTCTAGGCCTGTCCATTCGCTGATGTTATCCTCCCAGCTCTTCCTTGGTCTGCCTCTTCTTCTTCCTCCTTGGATAGTGCCTTGTAAAATTGTCTTTGCAAGTCTTTTGGATAATGTGACATGCCCATACCATTTAAGTTTACACTTTTTCACGATCGTTAGAAGGTTCTCATAGGGTCCAATGGTTTGCTGGATTCTGTTATGCACGCTTTCGTTGCTTATGTGGTCTTTGTAGGAGATGCCAAGGAGTCTCCGAAAGCATCTCATCTCCACCGCCTGTACTCTTCTCTCCAAATCTGCAGTCAGGGTCCATGATTCACAGGCATACAGAAATATGAATATGACAAGGGAGCGCATTAGTCTGATCTTGGAGATAAGTGAGATATTTTTATCTCTCCAGATGGTGTTTAGTTTTGACAGTGCTGTTATTGTCTGTGCAGTCCTGCATACTACTTCTGGCTTGGATCCCTGGTCTGATACAATGGCTCCCAGGTACTTGAAGCTTTGAACTGTTTCCAGCTTCTGGTCATTAACCCTGATATCAGTGCTAATGCCGTTGGTGTTATTAGTCATCAGTTTGGTCTTCTCTGCACTGATTTCCATGCCGTATGTTTTGGAGGCCTTATTCAGGTGTTCTGTTAGGCTGGCAAGCTCTTTTTCTGATTCTGCTATTCCATCAATGTCATATGCAAAGCGGAGGTTTGTGATTGTTCTGCCACCAATGCTGACTGATCCTTCATGATGTTCCAGTGCATCAGCCATGATTCTCTCAAGGAAGATGTTGAAAAGAGTGGGTGAGAGTAGACAGCCCTGCCTTACTCCAACTGTTGTTCGAAACCATTCTCCAATGTTGTTGTAGTACACTGCACTGGTGGCCTCGCTGTACAGCTGTTTGATGACTCTGATCAGGTTTGCATTGATGCTGTACAAATTCATGGTTGCCCACAAAGCTGCATGCCACACCCTGTCAAATGCCTTCTTAAAATCGATAAATACATGGTAAAGGTCTTGTTGATGTTGAGGGTACCGCTCACATAGTATTCTGAGGTTGAATATCTGTTCTGTTGTGCTGCGCCCTGCTCTGAAACCTGCTTGTTCCTCAGCAATGATGGTCTCTGCTTGTGGCTTCAGTCTATTCAGTATTATCTGCAGCATGACCTTGCTTGGGTGGCATATGAGGCTGATTGTGCGGTAATTATGGCATTGTTGTAGATTTCCTTTCTTGGGGAGGGTGATGATGAGTGACTGTGTCCATGGTGTTGGCCATTTTCCTGTCTGCCAGATCTTGTTGCAGATTCTTAGTAGGGCGCTGATCATGGCTTCCCCTCCAGCTTGAACTCAGCTTGAATGTTGTCAGCCCCTGCTGACTTCCCCTTTTTCAGCGATCTGACTGCTGTTTCCACTTCTTCTCGGAGGATAGGGTGACTGTGTCTTTGCTTGCGGGTACATTAAGGACTTCTGGATCTCCTGCGGTTCTATAGTTATACAGGTCGGAGCAGTATTCTGTCCATCTGTTCAGAATATCCTGGTCGTCAGTGAGACACTTCCCATTTTTGTCTTGGATTGTTAAACCTTTTCCCTGTTTTGTGCTAGTCAGGTCTTTCACCAGCTGATATGCTTTCTTGCTATTGTTTTTCTTGATGTTCTCTTCAATGTCTTGGCACTGTTCACCGATCCATTTCTCTTTTGCCTCCGTCATGGACTTCCTGATTCTTTTGTTGACTGCCCTATATTGTTCTGCTCTTTCGTTTGTTTCATTTTTCTTTTTCTTCAACACTCTACACTTGTCGCATAGTTGTAGGATGTTAGGTGTGACCCATGGTTTTTTGACTGGTCGGTGTTTGCCAAGAAGCTCGCTTGCTGCTTCAGTCACTGCTGTATTGAAACTATTCATCAGTTTCAACAATAACCTTTACATAGTGTAAATTCCACTGTCAGTGATTTTGTTCTGTTCAGCTCGGCCTGTACTGAATGAGACAACTGCCTGTCTGACAGTTTCAGTACCTTGCTACATTGGGACCCATCCCCCCAACATCACATATTTTTTTCTCCTTACAGCTGGTAGCCTGCCATGGATGAAGACAACTGCAACTAAAATAGTTCAAGGAATAGCATAATGATATATGCAGGCTTTGTCAATTCATTTACATTCTTATCTAAAAAGATTTCTGGCCACATTTACCTTCATATCTAAAAAGGTTTCTAGCCACATTTACCTTCATATCTAAGGAGGTTTCTGGCCACATTTACCTTCATATCTAAGGTTTCTGGCCACATTTACCTTCATATCTAAGGTTTCTGGCCACATTTACCTTCATATCTAAGGTTTCTGGCCACATTTACCTTCATATCTAAGGAGGTTTCTGGCCACATTTACCTTCATATCTAAGGTTTCTGGCCACATTTACCTTCATATCTAAGGTTTCTGGCCACATTTACCTTCATATCTAAGGAGGTTTCTGGCCACATTTACCTTCATATCTAAGGTTTCTGGCCACATTTACCTTCATATCTAAGGAGGTTTCTGGCCACATTTACCTTCATATCTAAGGTTTCTGGCCACATTTACCTTCATATCTAAGGAGGTTTCTGGCCACATTTACCTTCATATCTAAGGTTTCTGGCCACATTTACCTTCATACCTCAAAAGGTTTCTGGCCACATTTACCTTCATATCTAAGAAAGTTTCTGGCCACATTCACCTTCATATCTAAGAAAGTTTCTGGCCACATTCACCTTCATATCTAAGAAAGTTTCTGGCCACATTTACCTTCATACCTCAAAAGGTTTCTGGCCACATTTACCTTCATATCTAAGAAAGTTTCTGGCCACATTCACCTTCATATCTAAGAAAGTTTCTGGCCATGTGTACCTTCATATCTAAAAAGGTTTCTGGCCAAAGCCAAAACAAGCTGAAGTATTCAGCATTCTGAAGTCCTACAGCAAATAACACTTTGCAAACATTTCTTAAAAGACTATGAATTTGTCATCATTTCTTAAAGACAGTCCTTGACCCTGACCTCTGATAGTCCGACTGGCCAGACGACTTGGCTCTGTGGGGGGAAAGTTCATGACAAGGGCTTGTTGTCGTAACTGCCGTAATGCCGGGGCATACCTGTAACAGATATCATAGTTACGTTACCTATACCATCATTCGCTTTGTTATTATGTCTTATATCACCCATCACAAAGTTCAGTTGTAAGTCCTTTCAAAGTACAGTAAATTAATAATTAAAACGCACATGCTCAACTCGTTCTCGAGATTCTACCACTTATTTCTGTTGACGGGGAAAAAGGCTGTTGTTAATAAACACTTCATAAATACAAATAATAACTACAACAACACAAGCTGATAACACGCTCAAATAGAATATGTGCGCACAGTGCCAAAATGTTTTCTGTACCACTACGGTTCATATCAATGGAGGCTTGAAATAATCAATGTAATTATATCTTGATTACAAACAACTGGTCAAGTAACCCAAACTTTTTTCTTTCTTTTTTTTGTTCTTTTATCAAGGTATATAATAATAATAATAATAATAATAAATGGAACTTATATAGCGCTACATCTTGCAGAGACAAATCAATTTTCCACTTATTTTACATTTTTTTAAAAATCAACTTCTGAGAGATGGGGTGAGGGATGGGGACTAGAATAAAAACAAACAAACAAAGCCCAACAACTACTACTTGGTTGCCTTATGACTTTTTTCCCTTTCATTCCTCAGTTAGGCTTCCAAGGTTCACCAAAAATCAGATTTTTATGTGACAGTTTTTCCACACCATAAAAGGGAGCAGCATTCTGACCCCAGAGATGTTTTCTGATTAAAAAAAAAATAAATAAATAAAAACCCACAGGTCTGAACAAAAAGATCAACCATGAAATCATTATAACTTCTTCCTGGCTGCCTTTAGACCAATTAACCTACAGCCCCCAAAACACACGACAAGGGCAGGAGAAAGAGCAGCTCTGAATGGTCATTGCAGATACAGATGACAATGATGTCTTCTGATGAAATAACCCACAGGTCTGAACAATAAGCCTTTTTCCAGAAAAAAAAACCTTGAGGTTCAACCAGCGATGAGATTTTGTGTATGTGACCAATTCTGCCCAGCATTAAGGTAGCCATATTCAGACTTTGGGGATGTATGCTGGGTATGTTTGTGTTTCCATACCCCATCAAACACTGGCGTAAATTGTTATAACTTCTTCCTGGCTGCTTTATGACTAATTAATCTGTAACCCTGAACACAGGACAAGGGCAGGAGAAAGAGCAGCACTGACTGGTCATTGCAGATACAGATGACAGGCCTCAGCAACATGTCCCCCTCTTTCTTTTTCTTCTTCCCCGTACCCCCACCACCTCCACCACTTCCCTCCGGTCTTTTCAGGATGTTCAGTAACACGTTCACAGCTGCCTGTAACCAGAAAATCATCCGCTGTATTATATTATCCTGTTGAAGACGAAAAAGAAAAGCCATTTTTATTTAGCCAACTACCCTGTGGGGATACCAGGGACCTGTCAGTATAAATAGAATCCCATCCTTCTGGAAATTCTGTGCTTAAATTCCCTTTTTTCTATCCCTCTCGTTGTTTCTGCCTTGCTCCTTTTCTTCCTGTCACCCCCTTCTCGTCTATTTTCTGCCTTATTGGTCCATTCTCCTGCCTTTTTTTTTTCCAGAAAGACTTGAGGTTCGCCATGGTGAGATTATTGTGTATGTGACCATTTTTCCCTCCTTGAATTGTAGCTAATCTTTCTACTACCGTTGTTCATGCTGGTATGTTCCTGTATCCATGACCCACAGACACTGACATTCTGAACTACAGGGCTTCTAACACTGCATATTTATCTTTTGCATGTGTATATACACGAGAGGATTAGGCACCGGTGGGTCTGTGCACATAGTTGTCCTGAGGAGAATCGTAAAGGATCCCATGCTGTATTTCACCGACGCCTGCCGAAATTCGAACCACGCTTTATGGACCTATGGCAATGATAGTCGACAAGATTACACACCACTGCACATAAGTGTCTGATCAAAATCATTTTAATTTCAGCCCCAACTGCGCTCGTTTGTGAACCAATGGTTGTAGTGAAATCTAAATGCTGTTGTTGCAATCAATTCTTTTTGAGAAATCATGCTGTTTGCGAACCAATGCTGTTTGTGAATCAATGCTGTTGTGAATCAATGCTGTTTGTGAAACAATGCTGTTTGCGATTCAATGCTGTTCATGAATCAACGCCGTTTGTGAATCAGTGCTGTTTGTTGACTTCTGCCTTAAACTCCTTGAGGGGTCACTAGGGCACAGCACTAAGCATTTTGTTTTCAGGCAGAGTGTTTTGTGCAGAGTTGAACCTGACACAGCCCATTTCTCTTCAGACAATCTGTTAGTGTTCAACATGATGGCTTGTTAGTTCCTGATCTTTGCTTTTGTCAGACACACAGAATTGAACACATACTTCTTCTTTTTTCTTTCTGCTTCTAAACTGCTGAGAATGAAAAAATAATGATACAGAGAACCTGTGCAGCAGCAACGACCGAAAGACAACTCATGACTTACTCCACATGCACAACATCAGTGGATTACCTCCCTTGGACATTTTTCTGTCTTCTTGTTGGGCTTTATTTATACATCCTTTTGAGCATTTAATCCTTACTCTTTTACATAACACCAAAATATACGTTTAGTTACATTATCACACACCATAACAGACAACAATTATGCCAACAAAACATTATGTAAAATCTGATTCACCCAAGACACCATCTTATTCTCATAGTGACATATGTGGACACACACTCACTCACTCACACACAGGCACGCACACACCATCACTACCTCCTTAACCACAGCAAGCACAACCACATACCACACAGCTCACACACACACACACACACACAGTCAAAAGACTGACCTGAGGCGCCCCATCAATCTCATCAATGACCAGACAGTTGGGTCGTGGGTCAGCACCCATCACCGCTTTCATCTGTGTGGCCGCCTCGATTTTGTTGGTGAAGGCTTCCACGCTGCGGTCATCGCTGCAACATTGTCAACAGCTGTATACACAGGGCATGCAACTGTCTGTACCAGATGAAGCTTCAGCTTACTGCTGTCATAATCCAGACTGGCTACTTCATTTTATAAGATAATGACTTGTCTTCCAAAGAAATCAGAGAACACAGCAGAAGAAGGCTTTCACAATCACAGTAATTAAACCACACACACATGATATTAATGACTGATTCTTCCCGTAATACAGCAATCTGCTATCACAATAATTTTAAAACCAACGTGCACCCAACACATTACTAGCACTGGGTTATGCAGTGGATGAAGCATCTGCTATGTAGACTTCTTGCAGATGCTGTGTAGCATAATGTGAAATATTAAAAAACAGTAACAACTGTTTATTAAAAAAACAACCCAACCCTTCTTTAACCCTAGTAGCGCGGTTCCCGGAATATTCCGGTAAAGGCGGGTCTAAGCTGTGTGGCGGATCCCGGAATATTCCGGGATGACGTGGGTGATCATAGTTGAAAGCTTACTTTCGCTTTCAAAGGTCAGCCAATGAATGTTAAGGCCATTGTAGGCCCGCAGAAAGGGGTGAAGGTCGTTTGACACACACAAGCAACGAAGAATCTGATTGGTTAAGAGTGTATTTTTTTTTTTTTCGGACCAGCCGAGATCGTCTTCAACAAAAATGGCAGCCAGAGTTTGCACTAGAATTTCTTAAGCATTTTTCGAGCTTTTCTACAATATTGACAGCGAGGAGGAGTTTTAGAGGCTGGATTTGGTTGAAATAAACAATGAGAGAGACGATGAGGTAAGGATTGTGGAATATTTTTGAAAAACTTGGTAAAAATCGATCGCGATCAGACTGAATCGAGCGGTGCTAGTTTTGCTGGATGGACTTTTTCGCTACTCGGCGATTTCGACGTCACAGATTGTTTTACTTTATTTTGACGCAACGAGGCTTCGAAATAACTGTTGTTGAGTCAAATCGCTATGTTGCTGAGTACTTTGCATCACATGAAATCAAGCGATCTTTGTATTTTCGTCATAGAAAGCCACCACTTCACACATTCCACCATGACGGTCGCAATGGCGTCGATCCTTTCGCTGAACTTTTCCGAGTATTTGGTGACCGATAAAGCGATACAAACTCCTTATTTTTTTAAAACTAATGTCAAGAAATAGTGTTTACCTAATCATGACATTTATGCACCACAAGAACTTTGCTTATCGTGTTAAAATCGATCCGGTGCTCTGACGGTGGAACAGTGATCGGTAGTGCGCACACGATTTTTTTGTTGTTAATTTTTTTTTTACATAATCATAAACACTACACACTATTATAAAATTACACTCATTTAAAAGCATATTATCTGTTCTTTCCAGTGATTTATAGCTTAACACATTTAATTCAGTTTTATATATGAATATCAAGGGTTGTTTTAGCCCACCCTGCTCCAAAACAATGCTAGCCAATGTTAATTCAGCCAATAGAAGTGAGGCTTGTTGCTGTCTATTCAGCGCTACTAGGGTTAAACCCCAAATCACCCTGCAAGGTGCAAGAGAGCTAGATTTGCACAAACAAAAATCACTGCCATTCTCAGGAAAAGGAAAGGGTTTATTTGTTTTTTCTTTTGTTTACGCTTTTACAACATTAATATTACTACTTTACATGCATTCCATCATGGCTCACTTTTCAAAGCAAATTTTCAGTCAAAAGCCAGAAGATTTGCACCTATGAATAGTCTCTTTTTTGCCTTTTTTTTTGTTCAGATATTGTAAAGTGCGTTTCTTTGTTTAACCTAGCTACATAAATTCCATATATTATTATTATTATTTAACCTTTTCCCAACAGGTAACCCGCTATCTACTAACCCTTCCCTCCATATCACCCACTACTGGGTTACGATAGAATATACAAATGTGCACAGTGCACGTGTACTGGGAAAGAGGAGTTCACTCCCTTAATGTAGGGATCGTGTTAAAATGCAGAAACCCAGCGTCAAACTGAAAAGTCATTTACCTTGCATTCATTTCCACAACATTGTACCCGGCATGTTTGGCCACAATGTGCGCCAGTGTTGTTTTCCCCAGTCCCGGAGGTCCACACAACAAGGCTACCTGCGGAGAAAAGTTTTTTTTTTAATTTAAAACAAAAGTACAAACTATAAAAACTATTCGCTTTACATAGCTTGTTCAAGATCACAGGGTTTGTGCTGTCTTGAATGCCCTCCCCCCAACACCTTTCCAAAATGTAATCAAACATAATAAGTATACATGTAAAGCAATAGGTACTATTTTTATGTCCTTGAAAAAAAATGCAAGACTCAGATTCCATATGCCCTGTCACAAAGATGATTCAAGACTGGACACTTTCCCTCCACGTCTGTGCCTATCCAGTCCACTGGTAAACTTTCCCTCCATGTCTGTGTCTATCCACAGTCCTTGCTAAACTTTCCCTCCATGTCTGTGCCTATCCAGTCCACTGGTAAACTTTCCCTCCATGTCTGTGCCTATCAACAGTCCACTGGTAAACTTTCCCTCCATGTCTGTGCCTATCAACAGTCCACTGGTAAACTTTCCCTCCATGTCTGTGCCTATCAACAGTCCATCGGTAAACTTTCCCTCCATGTCTGTGCCTATCCAGTCCACTGGTAAACTTTCCCTCCATGTCTGTGCCTATCCAGTCCACTGGTAAACTTTCCCTCCATGTCTGTGCCTATCAACAGTCCATGCTAAACTTTCCCTCCATGTCTGTGCCTATCCACAGTCCATGCTAAACTTTCACATGCCTGCGCCTAACCACAGTCCATGCTAAACTTTCACATGTCTGCGCCTATCCACAGTCCATGCTAAACTTTCAAGTGTCTTTTCCTATCCAGTCCTTGCTAAACTTTCACATGTCTGTGCCTATCCACACTAAACTTTCACGTGTCTGTGCCTATCCACAGTCCATGCTAAACTTTCACATCCATGTCTGCCTACCACAGTCCATGCTACCAACTTTCACTTTCACGTGTCTGCCCTATCCACAGTCCATGCTAAACTTTCACATCCATGTCTGCACCTATCCACAGTCCATGCTAAACTTTCACACCATGTCTGCACCTATCCACAGTCCATGCTACACTTTCCCTCCATGTCTGTGTCTATCCACAGTCCATGCTACACTTTCCCTCCATGTCTGTGTCTATCCACAGTCCATGCTACACTTTCCCTCCATGTCTGTGTCTATCCACAGTCCACGCTAAACTTTCACATCCATGGAGCCATAGGGGTAGTTAATTATGGGATGTGGTCAGTCTCCTCTCTGTGGCAGGCAGTCACTCAGCCTGGTACTCAGTCAGGCTCCTAGGCTCCAATACAATCCAATCATGTTCAGAGCCCTGCTGACCAGAGGCCATATCAGGGCTGTCACTTCACTAGCCCCTATACTGAAAGACCATTTTTGTTTGCAAGGAATTAGAAGGTGGTGTGTTGAATATGTCAGATCAGAAACAGCACTTCAAAAATGAGCCAGTGACTGTGCAGGGCCTCATCTGGCACATAGATTTATAACGGTACCATGTTGATACATGAAACAATAGAAATATTATTTTGTATACAGATCACCTCCTTACAACAGAATGTGCCAGAGGACAACAGTGTATTTGATCTAAAATGGAAAGAATTTCTGCTTGCTGTGGATGCTATATTTGACAAGTGTGATACGTTTCTGATTTACAACACAAAGCGTTCTCTGAGAAATCAAAGAGATGTTAAAACTGGAATCTCAAGTTGAAGTTAAGTACCTTCTGCACAGGTCGCTTGAAGTCGTCTAGTTCTGTAGACACCTCTGGCTGGAACTTCTTCCACTTGGTGTTGCCCGTTTCCTTGGCCTTGGCTTTCTGTTTTTTGACTAGGGGCAGGTCCTTGTCAAAGACCACGTAGTCCCACTGCTTCAGCCAGTGCAGCAGCATGCGGTTGATGGCCTGAAGACATGGGACACATACATCACTCTCTGTATAACGTCATATAATGTACACGCCGCCATTGTCAAAGTCGCAAATGTACAGATGGTTTCTGTGGATGAGTGTTGAAGTGCAAATGCAGCTGTCTAGAGAGCTAGAGATTATAAGTTGCAATGGTACACAAAAACCGTTGAACTTCACAAAAACCATAGAACGTTTGTTGAAGAGCTCTGAAAACCGAATGCTACGCTACATGACAAAGACAAATGGGAAGACAGGATCACGAATGAAGAACTATGGAGAATGTGCAAAGTTGATGATCTGAAGTCAGTAGTTAGTACCAATAGACTGCACTGGTTTGGGCACGTTCAACGGAAAGCAGGACCACCACATCATAAAAAGAGCAATGGACTTCGTAATGGATGGAAAGAGACCAAGGGGAAGACCTAGCAAAACCTGGGCTGCCTGTATTGCAAATGATCTTAGAGAAAGGGGCATAAATAAGGAGGAAGCTCAAAACAGAGAGAGATGGAGAAGGCTCATCAATGTCAAACCTCCCCTGGGAGAAACATGACAAAAAAGGAAGAAGATGTACAGATGGTTTCTGTCCAGTGGTGGTCTAGCAAAAATGCAGCTGTCTATGAGAGGCTGCTCAGAGTCAGGTGGAATGACAAAAGAACAAACGAAAGCCTACTATGTGAACAGGGAACAACTAGAAAACTTATTACTTTAATAAATGAAACAACCGTGAGTAGTAATCTGGATGCTAAGCTTTTAGGTGAGATGAAAAACTGAGGTTTTGTGTGCAGCATACAGAGCACATAAAAGAACCCACAGAAACAAGAAAGCTGTCCCTGGCAAAATTCTACAGACTGCGCCTCTTATATCTATGTATATATCATGAACAATGACAAACAACAAAAATCAACAAAAAACCCAAAAGGAATGGTCGCACAGCACTACAGGCAAAGCACTGTCCCAAGGGAGAGCAGCGGCAATTTTACAGAGTTCTAAATCACTATAAAGTGATATACATTACAATACACACACAATTTCACAAAGTTCTAAATCACCATGGGTTAAAGTGATATACACTACAATACAATAGAGGAAGAAGAAACAATAAGCACACAATATAATACAACAACGAAAAGCAGACCTAGACTGCAATTATCTGATGTGGAACAGCTTCTGGTGCCAAACACTGTTGTAATTGTCTTCTGTATAATGGTATAGATGTTTCATAATCTAAGTTCTCAATATCCTTCTAACTTCAATAGAAACTGGGACCAGCTGAAGTCTTGAGACTGACAGGACATGCTTTTTAAGGCCTAGATAAACGTGAACAGACTCCTTCCTCAGGACTTTATAAGCAATAAGGATATGACCAGGCAATCCAATGGGCCTTGAGGAAACAAGGTGTACCGGAGCACACCATCTCAATGGTTATGACTTTGTACAAGAACTCCAGATCAAATGTGAAAACTATAATTGAGATGTCAGAAAGCTTTGAGATAAAAGTAGAAGTGCACCAAGGATCCGCATTGAGCCCTCTGCTCTTTATCATCGTGATGAATAAAATATCCAAGGAAGTGGAGAGGCCAGAAGAGATCTGGGAACTGCTGTATGCTGACGACTTAGTACTGGTAGCTGAGAACAGTGACGCTACTCAAAGATTTGGCAATTGGAAACAGATTAGAACACAGAGGAATGAAGGTAAATATTGACAAGACCAAAGCAATGACAGTTGGAAAAGACCGCAGAACACATAGAGAGCAAGGCAAATACCCGTGTGGTGTCTGCCACAAAGGTGTAGGGAACAATTCGATCAAATGCTCCAAATGTCAATATTTGTGTCACAAAAGATGCTCAAAGCTCAAAAGTCTGAAGAAGGAGGACGGAGTATTTGTCTACCCCAGTTGTATGAATAAGAAGGGTGAAGACAATACCCATGCAGGAAAGGAGGAGCTAGAATTTGAACAAGGGAAGATAGAAGTGGTAGACAAATTCTGCTACCTGGGAGAGATGGTGAGCTGCGAAGCAAAATCTGAGTTAGCTGTCAGAACCAGGATTGCGAGTGCTTGGAAGAAATGGAAAGAATTGGAAAGTCTGCTCGGAAATCAGAAAATCCCACTGGAGAGACGCTGCCTGATATATAAGGCCTGCATCAGACCTGTTCTCCTGTATGGCTCGGAGACACGGGTTTTCACAAAAACCGTCGAACATTTGTTGAAGAGCTGTGAAAACCAAATGCTACGCTACATGACAAAGATCAAATGAGAAGACAGGATCACGAATGAAGAACTATGGAAAAGGTGCAAAGTTGATGATCTGAAGTCTGTAGCTGGTACCAATAGACTGCGCTAGTTTGGGCCGTTCAACGGAAAGCGGACCCCCACATCATAAAAAGAGCAATGGACTTCGTAGTGGATGGAAGGAGACCAAAGGGAAGACCTAGCAAGACCTGGGCTGCCTGTATTGCAGATGATCTTAGAGAAAGGGGTATAAATAAGGAGGAAGCTCAAAACAGAGAGATGGAGAAGGCTCAACAATGTCAAACCTCCCTTGGGAGATACATGACAAAAAAGGAAGAAAGAAGAAGATATGACCAGCAACACTGATTTTGTGAGACACTAAGCCTAAGAACATTTTGTTGATAAACAACCAGACAAGTGACAAAAAACTGATCTGCTACCACACTGTTAATTTAAAGGCCTATCAATCTTGAGTTGTCACTATGGGCTTATAGTCTAATCAATGCTGATAAATGAAATTTTTTTAAAAATTATAAATTACACACAAAGCAAATGAAACCAGTATGTGCTTACAAACCAGGAAAAAAAATGGTACAATGCTAATAAAGTTGAACCTTTTCTTGCGTAAAAAATCTAAAATTTCATACAGTAGTATGCCGGGCCATTCTCACCACCATGAACAGCATATGAATCTTTCTTATTTTCACTGACTGGTGAAAACATTGCATATAACCGAATTGTCACCCAAAACACCCGTTACAGTTCAAAGACAATTAGCTGACAAATCAAAGCTGAATGAGAAAGAAAATGAACTGTAAAACTGCATCACTCAATTCAACACAGAACCCAGTACTGAACCCACATCAGCCCACTAAAGCAACGTCCCCATACAGACACAGTGTACAGCTAGCTACCCTACGTTAAACTGACCTCCTCGCTGAGCAGATCGGTGTACTGGTGCGGGGCGTAGCGCTCCACCCAGAGGATCTGTTGGGGAGGGCTGTCTGCAGAGTCTGCGTCCATGTCTCCCAGGCCGTCGTCCTGCTCCTGCTCCTGCTCCTGACCCTGCTCCACCTCCTCATGAAGTCTGAAGGTAACCAGGCATGAAATTTCGTTACCAAAACAAGTTTTATATTTCAACCAACTCTTCACCTGTGGCGATGCCGAGGGCTTGTCAGTATAAACAGCATCCACACCTTCTGGAAATTCTGTGCGAGGAATTCCCTTTTTTCTATTGTTCTTTTTGCTTCTGCCTTGTTCCTTTTTTTTCCTATCACCTCCTTCTTGTCTATTTTCTGCCTTTTTGGTCCATTCTCATGCCTTTTTTTTTTTTAACCAGAAAGACTTAATAACAATTCTCTCCCATGCCGAAGTTGGATGTGCTGGGCCTGACTTGTCAGGCGCTTAACAGCAGTACAACACATTTTTCGCTCATATGACAGACAACAATGGTTGCTATCTGAGCATTCCACGAGGAAGAAGAGGAAATTCGCCAACTGTCAAAAATGTGTTGAGTGATGGGTATTGTCCCCTACCCACCCCTAGACCTTATTGTCATCTCTATGTCTCTGCTCCTGCTCCTCTCCTCCTATGCTGCATACTTGCCATGACATACCCATCAAGTCAAACTTTTATATCACTGACTGTTAATTACTGAAGAGAGAAGTGCATACCGTCAGATAAAATTCCACAGTCCAGCAAGTTCATCAGCTAAGGTCATCAGCCGCATAGTCATGAATGACACAGCCTGTATCCTCTCAGTCTCTGCCATGGAAAAAGACATCTTATTTCCCACTTTCAAGGGAAATGGCAAAAACGTTTAAACACTTCACCTCCTTACAATAAAACGTGGGGTTCGGGGTTTGATTACCTTTTTTTTCCTTTTTTTCCCGTTACGAACAATTAAAAACAGAATAATGTCAAAGTCCTTCAATGGGACATAAACCGCCATGTACAAATAATGCAAACATCTGCACAATACATTAAAAAACTTTTCCCCTTTTTTTAAAAAGTAGGTCTTCCTCCCGGTAAACAGATAAAATTTTGGGGTTTTTTTTTAAAAGCATTACATAGGTTTTGTTTAGACACAATTGAAGCAGCTCTTAGGGGTGATGGAGGGGGGGAAATTGATGTCAAAATCTCACCATGTGAACCTCAAACTCAGCCGAGAACAAACAAAAAAACCACGACAAAGACATACTTTCCTAAGTTTCCACAAAAAAAAAATTAAAAAAAATCTTTTGTCATTGTTTTTTTTTTATAAAACGATAACCTTTGTCCATTTTAATTTTCCTTTCAATAGCATCTTGGAATGATACACCTCATCAAAAAAACCCGAATTCAATTTGCTAAAGGCTGGCAACAATAACTATCCCACACAAAATAGTTTGCAAAAAAAAAAAACCCTCTCAAAAGAAAATACCCCCCCACCCCCCAACACATACACACCCACACCCCCAACACACATTCACACGACAAAAAAAAAGCACACAGAAATAATCAGCATCAAACACACCACCAAAACACCCACACCAGAAACCACCTCCACACACCCAAAAAAACCACACACACACTACCCACCACCAAAAAACACACACACACACAGATGTAAAAATAAACAGCAGAATGAAGTCAAGGCTACCTCTAAACTCGCTGTGACATGCCTGTGCCCCCTGCTCAACTCGGGTGCCTCTGGATACAACACAATATGAAAATATTTTAAAAAGTACACATGAATACATAACACATAAGGACTTTTAAAAACGATCCCTTACAGGGAATTACTGGTATGCTGTACGTCAATTCGGAAATGCTTGTTCCACCTCCCCCATCACTATCCATTCCCTGTAAAACATCCACAACTTCCAATTACCCATGCTTTCACCCCAGAGAACAAACACTGCGTCCGGGGGAATGGACAAAATTTTTACAAAACTGCATACACACGGGAATGGATAAAAAAAGCACACCAGGGTTTTCTTTTTCCCAAATAAAAGTAAAAAAAAAACAATAATAAAAAATAATAACCAAAAAACCCCGGGTTTAAAAAAGACTGCATTTAAACCCTTGATATTTCTTGTCACTTTTTTTACAAATATTTCTGAGGCATTGGAGCACGCCATCAGTCATTCTGGTTATTTTGGTTTTTTTTTGTTTTTTTGGGGGTTTTTTTTTGTTTTTTTTTGGGGGGGGGGGGGGGGGTTTTTGGGGGGCAGGGGGGGGAGGTTGGGGTAAACTCATGTATTCCCTTTACTTTTAAAAAAAATTGCATGAAATTTCGTGTCTCTGTCTAATGCAAGGAAGTGGTTTCCCAGGGCATTTTTTTGAAAATAACATCCAAAACTAAAATGGGCGTAATGACAAATTTAAATCACACAAGGCTTTATTTTCTTTTTTTTAAAAGAATAAAGGGAAAAACACACATCTTTTTTTCAAAACCCGCCCTTTCGGGCGATTTTTAAATGTTTCATTTTGGGCCCCCCTAGCAAAAGGGGCCCCACTTTCCCAAAAAGGGAACAGGTTTTTAAAATGTCCCAAGATGTGCGTGCATTGCAAACGGGGCCACGTATCTACCCCAAGACTTTGGTTTTGTTTTTTTTATTTTTATCTATTTTTTTTTATTCTTTTTTTGAGGATAATGAATAAGCACTCATGTCTTTTTGTTTTGTAAATTTTTTTCATCCTTCCCCCATTGGGCCCACTCTCTGAAAAGCGAAAGGGTTTTAACCTGTCACAAGGTTTTTGCGTGCGTTTGCACACGGACCTCGGTTTTTTAATCTTATCAAAAGCTTTTGGGGGAGTGGATCGGGGCGATGTAACCTAGAAAAAAAAATCCTCGAAAATGTTCGAACCCGGTCAGGGGATCACAGACATGCGCATCACCCAACCACCAGCTATCCGTCCCTATTCCGGTTTCGTGTGTGCAGCGTCATTTGTGTTGTAGAGAGATCATTAGATGTTTAAAAAGCATATTTTAAACATGTTGTCAGGACTGACCTCCCCCACTGTTTTCTCAGCAACTGGGGTTGGCAGGGGACTGGCCACTGCGCACCTGCGACTCATGTTTCATCTCACCACACACACACACACACACACACCAACACCCCAGACCAAAACCCACATGTTTTTTACCAAATAAAGGAGTTTTTTTTCTCATCACAACAACCCCCTGGCCATTTGCTCTGCAAACCCTTTCAGACACTGTGCTTCCGGTGACTCGACCTCCCAATCTGTAAAGACACAATACTTACATATAATCATATCCATTATTTTTTCATTCCTCGGCTCCAGCTCCCAGGTTCACCAAAGGTGGTATTTTTTGCAGCGAGGGAGAGGCCCTAGAGAAGTGAAGTCTCTGACGCCTCGCTCCCCTACAACCTTATAGGTTATGGGACTCCTTTACCTTTTTTTTTTTTAAATTATAGCAATAAAACATTTTTTCTCATCACAACTTCACATGACTATTCAGTAAACCTGTAAGACTGTGCACTTGGTGACTCAGTTACATATAATACAAACTATAAACTGCTTACACATCATGTTTTAATTTTTTCTTCATCACAATTGCTTATCTGAATACAATCCATGCACTACTCAAACACCCAATCTTTTTTTTTCTCTCTCCATTTCTTGGCTAGAGCTCAGGTGGCCACATTTCGACTTTGGGGAAAGATACCTAAACACCAGACCCGTGTGTAAATGTTTTTACATTATTTTTCAACCGTTCCCATCTGCACACAATACTCTTTGAAAAGGCAGAGTAGGTTTTAACATGACTATGCGCAAGGTTTCTGCATGCACTTTCACATGGGACTTTGGTTTACAGTCTCATCTGAAGATGGGACTTTGGTTTACAGTCTCATCTGAAGGAGTTTCAGGGGAATGGAGTTGGTACTGATGTCAACTCCAGGGGGAAAAAAATCACAGGTCTTGAATGGGTGTCTCAGTGATGGTTTGAACCCAAACTATCAAACCACCATATTTCTTCTGATCAATCACAGCTGCACACCTGGTGCTTCACATCAATATTTGATACACAATACAGTCCACACACTGCTCAAACAGTATTCATTCTTCATCAGAACAGATGGCCTTCTCTACCTCAAGAAATTACATGAAAAACTGCCTTTATCACAACTATCTTAACACCTTCCAGCATCGTCATGTTTTCTTGTCATCCTGTCTTATTCTTAATAGTTGACTACCTTAATGTCTCTTCACTATGAAATAATTTCAACATGCAAGCATTCATAGGTGAGAGGGAAAAAAGGAGAGCAAAAATTAGAACAGTTTAATAGCTATAGTATCACACATACAAGCACACAAAATGATGAAAAACTGACATACGTGATTGAAGTAAAAGCTACCACACACACAAACACATAAAATGATGAAAAATTTACTAACATATCACTTGATACATCTTTTTATAAACTTTGTTACTTGAAAGTTTTGCGACTCAGCACCTGAATGAAGACGATGATAATCCAGCTTCTTCTTCTTCCTTTTTTGTCATGTTTAGCCCATGGGAGTTTTTGACATTGATGAGCCTTCTCCATAATACAGCTAGTTACAAGTATTAATATCACATATCCCACGTGGGGATGCCGGGAGCCTGTCAGTATAAATAGCATCTCCACCTGCTGTGCTAACAATTTCCTCTTTTCTATCCCACTTTTTGTTTCTGCCTTGTTCCTTTTCTTCTTGTCACCTCCTTATTGTCTATATTCTATCTTCTTAGTCCATTGTCCACTTTATCAACCGAAGACTTACAAACAACAATTCTCTCCCACGCCAAAGTCGGATGTGCTGGACCCAACTTGTTAGGTGCTCAACAGCAGTACAAAGCATTTTCACTCATGTGACATAACAATAGTAGCTGTCTATGGCGGTGGTGAAAGTTATGATGTTGTAATGAACTACTGATAATGATGATAACTGCACAATGATGGGAATATGCTTTTATAAACAATTTATGACTAAGAAGAAAAAAAACACCAAGTCAATTAAAAAAAAACAAAACCTGAAAAAGAATAATGAAAAATAAAGAGGAAAATGAGAACAAACTTAGAAAAAAGAACAAAAAAGCATGACAAGAAAAGACAGACAGACAGACTGAGAAACAGAGGCAGAGACAAAAAGAGGCAGAGACAGAAAGACAGACACAGATCGCAAGGGAAAAAACAATACACCCAAAGAAATGACAGGAAGAAAAACGACGAAAGAAAAGATCGAAAATGAAAAAACAGGGGGAAAAACCCAAACACCAAAAAATCCCAACACAACATAAAACGCAAAAAAGCTGAAGAAAGGGATAGATCTGTCCAGAACAGAAGCACTGCTACGAGAACAGCGCCAACCCTTGAACCAACCTCCTGCTCCAAATCAGCGAGGTCTTTCAGCTTCATGTAGACTCGATGGCCATCGTAACTGGTGGCAGGAACAAAGTCACCTTTGGGCAACGAATGAAACACACGTCTCCTCTTCTCTCCTTCTGAAACTTCCATGTCAGAAGCACGCACTTTTCATTTTGCATTCTATTCAAATCAAGTCTACACACACCCCAAAAGATGCATTAAATGTAAACATGGAGATACATGCAGGATACAGATATAAACACACCCAAAGACACCAGTTAACAAAACTCAGTGGCTGAAATATGCATAATACACACTGTGCATATGAACAGTCATGCATGCATGCAGGCACACACACACACCCCCCCCCTGAAATACACACACACCATACACAGTCTTTGTAACATATACATTATATATTATGTTATGTACATGTATGGAAGACAGGGTTGCTGGTTGGTTAGAGAGCTGCACATTGCGCTCAAGATATGCATACCTAGTTTGAACCTCATTCATTCAAGGATTTTTTATTCGGAGTTAAATCAGTGATAACCAACCCCAAACCCCCCCACCCACCCCCTCAGTCCTTCACATGAACTTAAACTGAGATTCTGTGTGCAAAACGCACATGTTAAAAGTTTGTTCCGTGGGAACGGATGGCAAAATTGAGAAACCTGCATACACACAGGGATTGGATGTAAAAAAGCACATCAGTGCTTATTCCGTTGTCCTCAAAATAAAAGAATAAATAAATAAATAAATGAATAAATGAATAAATAAATAAATGTATAGGTACCTACCTACTAATAATAACAGTATGAATAAAAACAGTACAAACATAATTTATCACTTGTTTTTGGTGTTGTTCCTCGGCTGTGCTCCGTGTTTCTCCTATGGTGATTTCTTTGCGTTACATGAACCATTTTTGGCCCACCATGAAGAGCCGCATTCCGACTTGGGGGAGTGTAGTTGGCCGCCAAATGCTGTAACTGATCATTCACATGAAATTGAGCATGAACGAACAGGCACGGAAAATTTTTGAAATTTTGAATTCTGACCGGAGTTAGTATAATTCCCCCTTAAGTTAAACCATGATGCCGCAAGATGTAAACCCATGATTTCATGCACTTGGTTTTGAAGTCAAAACAGTCTTAACCATTTGGCTAAGGCGTCCAAATCAATATTTTTAAAAGGGCACTAAACTTTTCTGTTCTTTTTTTTTTTTTATTTCAAGGGTTTTCATATTGGAATAAAAAGCATTCATGTGCTCTTTTTCCATCCAGGTCCCTGTGTGTATCATTTTTTGTAAATAATTAGTCATCCTTCCCACCGGCACACAAAGCCAAACTGGTCCCTCACCCTGGAATGCTTCGGGGCACAGCCCGAACTTCTCCGTGGATCCCAGGCCGTGCCTTCTGTGGCGTGGTTCGCAAACAACAATCATTGAACAAATAATCCGCGTTATTCTTGTTTTCAGCATCAACTGTTCACACTTTTCCCCATCAAATGTCATTCCCATTCCCCTGGCATGTCTGTAACAGGTGTGATGAGTGTCTTACCTTTAGATTGAGTCCCTTTAGGGCCTTCTTTATACTTTATTTTCACGTATACTTTAGTAATTGCCTGATATTCTAGGAATTCTTACCTAATGGCCATACTCCGTTGCGTGTTGCATTTGTGTGTGGGTGTGTGTGTCTGTTGGTGTGTGTGTTTCTGTTCTATGCTTTCTGGTTGGTTAGAGTATGGGTATCAGCACCTGCGACGCTGTCTTGTTTGACTTGCATCCCCATGTGTATCTGGTTTGTAAATTTGTTATCCTTTCCCTCGTAACTCAAAGGGCCTGCTCTTCCAAAAAGCAGTACAGTGTTAATGTTGCTGCATTCTACTGGGGACCTTGGTTATAGTCTCATCCGAAGGACTTTTATGGGGATTGAGTCCAACTGATGTTAACTCCAGTGGAAAATTCCTCTGGAACGAGATTCGAACCCAGTCAGCAGATTACACGTGATCCACGCTAATCACCAGCCTATCCCATTGTGCATGTGGGTGTTTTGATCAAGTGTGAGTAAATGTATTCATGTTCATGGACTGTTGATTACAATTATATCAATAAGTGAATAACACTTTGACTTTTACCTAAACGCCCCAGCTTTCCCTAAAGACTACATGAGTACATCCTCTCATAAACTTAATGTCATGACACTCTACCATAAACCAATATTATTACCAATCAACTAATTCATTTTCAAACGCACATCTAGCTACTGATAACTATTGTAAGAGTATAAGTCTTAGCAGAATGATTAAGACCACCGTTTAGGTCTAGTTGAAAGACCATAATTTTACCTATTCAAACTTGAAACTATTAATCTTGAGATTTATACCTTTATATAGTATTTTTTTTATTCATTATTTGGTTATGCTCCAAAACATGTGAGGTTTTTGTGACAAGACCTTGAAAAATAAGGGGTCATTGAATTTTATGCGTTTGTATTTTTTTTTGAGTACTCTGTCATAATCTGCAGTCTTTTGTAAAAATAGGAAATAGCAATTGGTTTTCTAGAGGTGTGACGAAATTAAAGTTCTTTTTTTAGCCCGTGTTGTGTTGTGCCATGGAAACCCAAAAGGAGCATAAATAAATCTTTGTTCTCAATATCAAACAAAAAACACGCCATAATGCTGTTGTTTTTCATGTATATAACAAATCTAACAGTTGAAGTATACAATCACTGACAAAAGTATTTTTTTTTGGCCATTTTCTATTGACTCTCTATGACAGTTGTACCCCAATTAAAGTTTTGTTTTTTTGCTAGGGACCACAGGAACATCACAATTAGCCTATACTTAAACCTCAGATTTCTATGTTTATATAACAACAATTTCTTACACTAGATTGGAAGCTTTTTCAATAATACCTGTTAAAAGTAATTTGTTGCGGTTGGTACATGGAAACCGTTTGGTTGTGACATGAACCACACCCTTCAAAATAATCAAAGCATTGAAGTGTAGCAATTTATACTTACATTTAAACAAATCACAAAACCAACTTAAATTGGAAAACAATGCATTCGTGTAAGCATTAGTCATACTGATTTATCAGTGGATATGTTAGATTAGGTTGTGACATGGAGTCCGTTTGGTTGTTGAGAACAGTGGTATCCACACCCTCAAAACACCAAATCATGAAAGTGGTACAATTTAAGAATCATATTGAAAATACTCTTCTTCGCAAATGAGAAACAAAGCATTTCTTGGTATCTATTTACAGTGATGTAGTATTTTGACTTAGAGTGAATTGTTATTTTTGCTTTATACTGGATATACAGTGTGTTTCATGCTGGTGTGTTTTATTATCTTTCAACACAACAAGTCCATGTTTCTCCTCATCTGACCTCCATCCGCATAATTAATGATAAAAATGAGCTCAGGATGCTTAGTGCTTTTATATCATGTATTCAAAATTGCATGTTTAAAAAAACCCATAAATACATTGAATTGCATATTCAGGCTTGGTTTGTCTTTTTATGAGTAAAAACCATACGTATTGGCGTTATCAAAATATCTTTGTTAGTTTGGTCTATTGTTTAATTATCATCACCTGTGCTGTGTTTTGGGGTCTTATATTCCTTTAATATGTAACAACAGTTGATACAGAATAATCTGATGGGTATTTCCTTAGTCATTCTTTTTTTTACAGCTAATGTTTTCTTTAGGTATGGCTATATAGAATCCGTCTAGCTCTCTCAGCATTTGCATTGCTTTTTTTTTCCACTCTTCAGCTGCTTTTTTGTCCCACATCTATCATGATCTTAACTGTTTTTCAAAAACTGAGTTAGGTAGGACTGTTAAGTTCGCTCGCTCTCTCTCTGCTCTCTCTCTTAGGTCTCTCGTCCTCCTCTCGCACTCTCTCTCTCTCTCTCGCTCTCTCTCTCTATCAAACTCACACAATAAAAATGAAATTTGATTTAATTGTATAGTTTAAAAATTTGTTGGTCATAATCACTTGCATCCTTGGTTATAGGGCTCCCTGGCCCCCCTTTATTCTCTATCATAATTCTCCCACCTATAAGTTCACTTTTCTTAGTCTCTGCCTCTTTTGTAACAGTATCCCCCACATGATCTTCTCCTTTATTCTCATTAATTGTGTGTGTGTGTGTGAAGAAGAAGAGAGAGAGAGAGAAGAGAGTGAGAGAGAGAGAGAGAGAGTGAGAGAGAGAGAGAAGTAGCAAATATATATATGTATGTAAGGTATGGTGTGGGGTGTTTGTAAAAGCGCTGGAAAGAGAGTAGTGTGTGTGAGGTGTATGTATATGTGTGCGTGAAGTGTGCGGTACGCGCGCGCACGCGCGTGTGTGTGTGTGTGTACACACATTAAAAGATTTTAAGCCTGGGTAGTGCGTTTGCTGCGCAAAAAATGTGAATTTTTTTTTTGCGAAAAAGGCTTTCATGGTTGTCTTGTCATAACAATTTCAACTGTATGTTCTTGCTTTTTATGTCCAAATGTGAATGTGGTCCCAGTCTGTGTGTATTTGTTTTTTGTTATCATCTGGCTTGTCTTGCACATTTAAAGATGAATGTGGTTCCAATTGTTGCCAAGGGAAAACTTGAAATTAACGGAAACAAAACCAAAAAAAGCCCATTCCTCATGATGGGGTTTTCATCATAACTGATCAGGACTTGTAAAAGTTTTCAGGAGTTTTGAAAAAATGGTTAATCTTAGGACGTAACTCCTCAAATGAACAAAATTTAGAGTCGGAAGAAACGCATTGTTGATTACATTTGGAAGCCTACGGATCAAAAATGGTAGAAACCAGTGACGTGTTTTTGGGTCGTGACCAGGAACGCCGAGCTCTGTCTTTGGCGGTCAGGTTTTGTACAAACATTAACGACAGGCTACTCTCGCGATGGACGTTTAGCGTGCATTTTACGTTTACTTCATTAAAATTTAACAAACGTTTTGTGTAGATCAATCAAGTTCCCTGAAAGCATCACTAGAAATCTGTTTCCAGGAAAAGGGGACGATTTATTACAGTAATCAGAGTCTGACACAAAACCCAAAATCCTTTCCTGCCGACTAACACGACTAAACTTTTAAAACGGCCAAATTTCAACGGCGAAAAAACCACAAACAAAATTGCTGCGGTTTTATTTTCAACCAAAACCAGACACCATAAAAAAATCAATACTGAATGACGAAAACATTATTGCTTCTAATAAAAGGGCCGAGACAAAAACCATGCTTCTTGGTTTTTGTCACAACCAACGTGGTAATAAGAGTTTAAGATCAACAAAATATTCCCATAAAATACTTCAAACCTGAAAATAATCACTTCTGTCGCAAATTGTTCGAAATAAACCGAATAGCATCTATAAAAGAAAAAGAAAATAAAACTTCAACAAGAATGTTTTGGGGCGTACCAGAAACCTACTATTTTGTTTCATGTCCCAACCTAAAGCCGCACAACAAAAAAATGGTCTATTTTTTCTAATTAACGCGAGTCCTTTGGGGGAAAAAGTAGTGCCAGAGATATTTTAGGCAAGGTGAAGTCCCGTGATAAAAATCCGGTCAGTAAAGGAAATGGCCGAGTTTTTCACCATTTTTCGTCGGCCGGTTCGGACTTAAAAAAAAACGATTTTATAATCGGGTTTCAAACCATGAACGGGGGAGGAAGGGGTTTCTGATAAAAACATCGTTTTTTATTTTACTTTAATGTTACTTTTCGTGAAGCTTTAAAAGTGTTTATGATAGGGTAGTTCTTTGGAGTAATTTTTAAAAATTTTGGGGCCCGACTTTGGAAACCAAGCTCCGACCACAACGGGGATTTAATCCACCCTTATTTAATGTTCTGGAAAAAAAATTAAGACGTTTTGCTTGGGAGTTTGAAACAAATCTGGGGGATTAATTTAATACAAATTGTGTTTCAAATTGCAGTCTTGAAGTCAAAGAAAAAATCGAATAACGTATGCACCTCAGCACAAAAACCCCCATTTGGATTTCACATTTTTAAAAGAAAATTCAATTTTTTAAAAACAAGCACAAATACTCTTTTAAAAATTTTAAAAAATTTATTTCTTTAATTCAAACATAACCAGAACCCCCATTCATACAGTTCAAAAATAAATTCATTCAATGGTAGATGTGTGAAGTGGTCATATCATACCTCACATTTTCTGAGAATGACCTTTTAGTAGAAAAAGGGGCCCTCATGATTTAGCAAAAACTTCAAATTTTCCCATCCCAAAATCACATCTTCAAAAACATTCACTTTTACGCCTTTTTTTAAATTTCCTCTAGCCTAGTAGAAAATCATCGGGGCAGGACCCTTCCCCGTCGGGCAGCTGTAAAAAAAGTCATAACCTCGTTATCCAACGTGCCCCCTTCTCTGACGTGTCTCTTCTTCTGCGTCTTGTTTTCGGTCAACAGACTTGGTGCATCCATCATGAAGTGATCGGCTTCATCCATCATTCCATCCACTTCATCGTCAGACATGAATGTGTTGTTCAAGTCACCAGACGATTCAACACCCCTGACAGAGAGCTATTGTTCTGGTCAGACTTCTTGTGGGCAGACTTGTCCAGGAGCGTCGAGTATAGTGGCCATTTTGCTTGGAGTTCGGAGTTGTGAACTGCAAACTGCGTCTGGATTTTGGAGCTGTGTACGCACTGTCATCTGGTTCTGAAAAAGAAAAGTCAGTAATTTACATTAATTTACAAGTTACTTTTACTTAACCCTCTTGTTGTTGGATTCTACAGAGCTAAACTGCCTGTATATTTTGAATTCTTTGCAGGTTTTCTACCCCCAACTGACTTACTTTACTCCTAAGACAGTTGTGTGTGTGCATGACACTATCAAGCTGAAATTATTGTCACAACTAGGTATTGTCTTTGTACTTGCATTTACATGCAAGTTTATGTGTCTGGTCACCAGATGTCTTGTCATTGTCACCTTATTTGTCACCTATCACAGGTAAAAGTATGGTATATATGATAAAACAGCAAATCCTGCATGGATTTGACAATAGTTCATGCATGTTAGTGTCGAATAAGGAACTGATACCCAGCTGATGTGTTACCAATGGTAAAAACGTTCGGTATTAAAGGCACAGCCCTCACCTGTTAGTTCATACCTTACAGGGCCGATTCCACACAGTTGCAGTAAGCAAGATTCAATCAACACCTACCAAACTGGAATGTGGAGTCCCACAGGGATCAGTTCTCGGCCCTGTTCTTTTCACTCTCTACACTGCTCCTCTTCACATACAATAAATCGTCATCAGATCAACCATCACTTTTATGCAGATGACTCTCAGATTCTTAGCAGAGATACTCCTGAAAATCTGCCTTCTCTCTTGACAAATATGTCCTGCTGCCTTTAAGATATCCAAAATTGGATGATACAGAACAAGCTACAGTTAAATGCAGATAAAACCGAAGCCATGCTTGTAGGGACCAAACACAAACTCTCTTCCATCACAACAGCTTCAATAGAATTCGGCAAAAGGTCTGTCCCTCTAGCCACTGCTGTGAAATATCTAGGGGTCATTATCGACAACACACTCTCCATGCAAAAGTTCATCACCCAAACTTGTCAGTCGTGCTACTATCAATTACGGTGCATCAGTGCAGTTCGAAAGTACCTGTCCACTGATGCAACATCCAAACTAGTCACGTCCCTCATTCTCTCACGACTGGATTATTGCAATTCTCTTCTGGCCGGTCTCCCAGCTTCATCTATCCACTCCCTTCAACGTATACAAAACTCTGCAGCTCGACTAGTCCTCAGAAAGAAAAAATCTGAGCACATTACTCCATTCTTGCTATCTCTCCACTGGCTGCCTGTGCCACAGAGAGTAAACTATAGATCAGTACCCTCTGTTACAAATGCCTCCCAAAACTGCACCTTCCTACCTCTGTGAATGTCTTCATCTGTACACTCCTTCTCGTTCCCTCCGCTCTGCTGCAGATACCTTGTGCTTAAAACACCTAGATTCAACCAATCCACCGTTGGCCGTCGCTCTTTCTCTGTTTCTGGTCCATTGATCTGGAATGACCTCCCTCTCTCCCTCCGCCAAAAGCCTTCTTATGAAGCTTTTAAATCCGGCCTCAAGACTCATTTATTTCAAACCTAAGATTCTCCTCTCTTGTTCCATCTCATTTGTGTCCCTGCCCTCAACAGACAACCCCCCACCACCCTGCCGAAGTGTATAACCTTTATGTGTGTGCGTGTGAATGTATACATTTGAATTTGTAAAAACTATTGATTGTAACTGGCTGCATGTGAATGAGTGAGATGAACGAAAACGCTATGATTTGGGGTTTTTTCAAGATATGGCGCTATACAAATTTCATGTATTATTATTATTATTATTATTATGTGCAATAGTACTTCAAGGATGTGTCACACAATGTCCCCATAGCACCTGTTGTTTTATGGTATGTCTCGAGCAGACAGAAGTTTTGTTTAACTATTTTTTCTTTTGAAAACAAGTCATATTCAATCAACATGTGACCTTTATACTGCAGTTCATATCTGCGTGTGCTACCACATGTTTGTTAAGTATACAGAAGTGTCTTATTGTACATGACTGTCACACTGTCACCAGTGTCACAGCACAGGTGTGACAAATTCGAAACAACACAGAACACCTGTAACCCTACAAAATTTTCATGTTGGTAGTCTCTAAAGTAGTTGTAGTGGTGGCACAGGGTCACATCACATCACAAAAAGCACAAATTATAGATGTGTGGTGGGTGTACCCATACCTCATTACCTGTCACCTGTCAAACCTTGGCAGACCGGAGACCTATTTTATTTTCCTTCTTGCTATTTTCCTTATCGGCATATCTGTTCATTTCTGCCATTGCAGTTTCCAAGCAAACGCATGGTAATAATGAGAAAACAGTCAAAAGGCATCGTTTTCAGGCGTCTATGCCGCGGACAGGCCAGGTCAAATTTCTCCACAGTCCGTGTTGTAGCACAGGTCAGGAATGTGCCGTGTAGCACGTTATTTTCTGGCTCACTCTTCTCCCTAACTGCAGCATTTCCTTCCTCCTCTTCCTTGTAAGCATTTAATATTGGACTCACTTGACAATTCTCGTTCAACTGTTTCTACTTCCAAGACAATAACATTCAATTTATTGTCTCGCTAATCAGATGAATCGTTTGCTACTAAAGAAAACGCCATTTTTTTCGCCACGCTGCTACCATTGAAAAGCGTTCCCATGGCTGGCTGTTACTTCTTCCTTCCCTCCCCACTACACGCATGTTAGTGGTCTAAATTTATCACTGGCACCCTCTGACACGCTCCCTGCATCGCCCCACCAATTTTCAGACACATAGTGTGAAAACCACGAGGTCTGTGTGTGATGGAAAAGTACTGCCTACGTGGGCAGCACCAACTGTCGGCTGTGGTCGTATTGGAATCTTGCGGCGGCGGCCGTTACTGTTGGCTGCGGCCGTATCAGGGTCAAGACGGTTAGTCTTAATTTATTTAGTAAACTTTTTTTTTCTTCTGTCAAAATTTTTACTATGAAGATTTTTACAGTATATTTGTGCTTGCGTGCCTCTATAGTCTATATCAGTATATGTGTGTGCATACATGTGTGTGTGTGTATCGTGTGTGTGTACACGTTTGTATGTTGTGTTACATGTGTATGTGTGTGTATCAACTATCAATATCATGTGTGTGTGCATGCGTGTGCATGTGAAATGTGAGTGCGTTTGTTTTCATGTGAGCATATATACCACATGTGTTAGTAGTGCGTGTCCACATAATCTCTAAAAATTGGAAAGAGGGGGGGGGATGGGGAGTACTTTACTAGTATATATCTAGACATGTCATAAAGGTAAATGGGTTTGATTTCTCATATGCCCACTGTAACCGTTTCCCTTGTACAAGTTGTAGTTGTAAGGTGTTGCTCTCATTATGGTGAAAATGTGCATACTTCTGCACAGAGAATGCATCTTTCGTGCATGTGTGTGTGTGTGTCACTGTGTGTTGTGAAGTCAAAATGATATTTATTGAGGATAAAAGAGTAAGCTTACATACAATTACAAGCTTTTTTTTTTTATCTTGCCCTCACACAACACACATACACAAATTTATACATAGCACAAAAAAGCCTCTTAAACATGACAACACGCACAAAAATAAGCAAATCATATGAAACTGAATGCAAAAGAGCAAAGCAACACAACTGTTAACATAATTTATAGAAGTCCAGAAAAGGCTGTCTGAAACATGATAACAAGGCCTAAAAGAGTGAAATGAAGTATCCATCATGATCACCAAAGTGATCACATTAAGTGATTCACAGGCATCCCATGAAAACAAGCCCCAAAATTGAGACAACAAAACCACAGACATAAAAATGGTTTACAAATAACTATTTGGCACGTTATACAAGCTCAATTCTGAACAAAAGGCAGTTTACAATGCTTCCATCAAATGTTTTTTTCAGTGTGTGTGTGGGTGGGTGGGTGGGTGTGCGCGCATGCACATGTGTGTATCTTTCACTAGTTTCAGTTTCATAATGTCAATTTTTTTAATTTTCTATTTGTGAGGGCAGGATGAAAAAAAGTTGTATAAACTTAATCTTTTACCCTTAACAAAGATCATTTTTTG
>CM054134.1:56369312-56381002 GCA_028751875.1 Rapana venosa
GCAAGCAAGCAAGCAAACCAACCAACAGAACCTCAACAATCTGTGGAGCACTTGATTATTTATTCCCCGATTGTAGGAGATAGGCTACATCAGGCCACTTGAGTAGGGCATAGCCGATCTGCAGTGTACATTTCGTGTCCTTGGCCGACACCATCATCTCATCTCATCTCATCTGCTCCCGTAGCCTTCACCGGGGGTCGTAGGGGGGCCAATTGCAGTGACGAACGTTCCTAGGCAACAGTTGGCTTCATTTGCGCTGGTTGGGGGCAGGGCCTTGGGTTGTGGTGAAGCTCTCCACAGTATCCCTTCAGCGCTGTTGTCTGCCCATTTCTTCTTCGGCAGTCTCGCTTTCTCTTCCTCAGGCACTGTTCCTGTGCAAATAATTATTCTTGGAGGCCATCTGATCTTGTCACATGCCCATACATAGACTAACAAGTAATTATTATGAACCACCCAACCCTTTTTTATTCTTTTTGAGCTATCTTGGAAGGTTAATACCATTTGAAATGTATTTTTTCTTGTGTCTTTTGAGATAATTATAGTTTTCAATGTGCCTGTTCAGTATGGTTAAGTGCCCCTTCACGGGGATGATTACAGTGTTTTTGACTTGTACTTGACTTACCTACGATTAAGTGCTTTGCTGATGTCGTTTCAGTTTGTTTGACTTTCAATGCTCTAGGTCCATGCAGTTTTGGGTTCGAATCTAGCAGAATCGCGGATGAAGCAAAGTTGGTTTTGTTGGGGTTGGTGAGTGAGTGAGTGAGTGAGTGCGTGCGTGCGTGTGTGTGTGTTTGTGTGTGTGTTTTGTGTGTGTTGGCTGTTTATTCGTGTGTGTGTGTGTGTGTGTGTTTCTTCAATTTAACGTTGTTCACTCAAGTGATATTCAGAATGTGTGTGTGTGTGTGTGTGTGTGTGTGTGTGTGTGTGTGGTGTGTTGTTGTGTGTGTGTGGTTTGTGTGTGTGTGTGTTGTGGTTGGTTGGTTTTGTGTGTGTGTGCGCGTGTCTTTGTTTTGTTTGATCAGTGTTTGCAGTACCCCTACGATCCCGGAGGAGGCTACAGGAGCAGATGAGATGACATTGTTCGCTTGTTTTACAATCTCCCGGACCAGCTTAACTCACAGACCTCCCAACGCCTTGATTCTCTTCGTTTGTAGACAAGCATCCAGAAGTCTAAAATATGCACGTAAAAGATCTCGAGGTAGTAAATCGCGACACTGTTGAATGGAGTATAGAAAAGCAGACATACCCAGCATGCACCCTGTACCTGGGTAGGGATGAGGTCCACCAGGTTCAACTTGCCCAAGAGACACGGCCTGCAAAACTGAGTGCAATGCTCCAAAAACTCTTCAGGAAGTTAAGGGAAAAACAGAGAGACCCTGCACAGTACGTGGGGAAAGATCAGGAAGAAGAGAAATCCCCTGAACAGTACAAGGGGTGTGGAGGGGGGGGGGGAATCAGGGAGAAGGAGAGATCCTATGCTGCACAGTATCAGGATGGGGGGAGGGGGGGGGGATCAGGGAGGGGGAAGAATGAGAGATCCTCTCTCGCCTCAGTACAAGGGGGGGGGGGGGCGGGGGCGGGGGATCAGGGAGAAGATAGATCTCTTGCACAGTACAAGGGGGGGAATCAGGGAGAAGAGAGATCCCTCTCTGCACAGTACTAGGGGGGGAATCGGGAGGAAGAGTGATCCTCTTGCACAGTACAAGGGGGGATCAGGGTGAGAGAGATCTTCTGACACAGTACATAGGGGGGGAATCAGGGAGAAGAGAGATCCTCTCTTGCACAGTACAAGCGGGGGGATCAGGGGAGAAAGAGAGAGCCTCTCTGCACAGTACAAGGGGGGGAATCAGGGAGAGAGAGTCCTCTTGCACAGTACACGGGGGGAATAGGGAGAAGAGAGATCCTCTCTGCACAGTTACAAGGGGGGGGGGAAGGATATCCGGAGAAGAGAGTTCCCCTGCCACAGTACAAGGGGAAAATTCGCAGAGGGGTCCCTAATATGTCTGGTCAACATAGTAAAAATGTCTTTCAAGTGATGTAATTTGATAAAGCAAACAGGCACAAGAGTAAGAACATGATTTTGATTTTGGTTTTTTTCATCAGTATGCTCGCAATGAAAACCTCTGAGGATCCTATGATGCATGCTTTAAGCAAGAATAATGTTATTGTTGTTGTTGTTATTATTATTTCGTGACAGAGTTGTCACAGACTTTAGAGCAAAGTGTTGTGATTTTTAAGACCACCACGTCTATGTATTCAAAAAAGCTATGATGATGATAATTGTGTTCCAGTGAGTTAGAGCACTAACATGCAATATGCAGTTACGTTCATTTTCACTAAGTGTTCCCAGCTTTCGTACTATAGAACACCGTTATATCAAAACATAATAATTTGCAACACAGTGTATGATATCTCCTCCTCCTAGATTAGTAAGGTGAAGTTCAAAACCACATCACAACACTTCAAAAGTAACAAGGCTTTTTTGTTTTTTTAAATCTCCCTTATCCGTGAAGTCAGAATGCCGCTACCTTAATGGTGGGCAAAAATGGACACACACACACGATTGGTAAACCCCAGGGCTCTATCCAAGGAACGAAAAGAAAAATCATCTCTTACTTCACTGAACGCTTTGGAAGGCACCCACGCTAAAGACATTCCGGTTAGTGAAGACATTAAAAAAACACCGCTGCGGAATCAATCCGCCCTGACAGTGGGGCCTAAGAAAACTTCCAATGTCCCACGATGTCGCTGGACACTGTACCTCGACTGGGATTGCAGTGCCACATCCCTGCACAGCAGTGAATTTATGAATCGAGTCTTCGTCGGATTCGAAGAATACCACCACCACTTCTAAAATAAATCCTCTTATCCAGATTCAAAACCACCACACTTAAAAATAAAATCAATTAATCAAAATTCCTTACACCTTCACCATCCTTTGTCTTGTATACTAGGGTATCAACTGAAGTTGCGACCTGGCTCTCCTCCACTCCCGCTACAAAAGTTGCAAAGTACAAAAAAGTCTAAGGGCCAGTCCACTGTCTGATGCTTCATCAGGAAAAATATCCGGTTTAAATCACTTCACGTTAGGCCCGTGTGAAATAACAGAAAAATGGAGAGAGGAGTGAGGCAAATAGTAGATTCAAACTACTGAACTTTCACACACACTCACACACTCGAAAAAAAAAGCCCTACAACTCTTTGGTTGTATACCCCCCCCCCCTCTCCCCCTTCCCCCCCCCCCCCCACCCCCCCCCCCCCCCCCCCCCCCCCCCTCTCCCCTACCCCCCCCCTCCCCCCCCCCCCCCCCCCCCCACCCCCACCATTTTAATTTGCTTTGATGTGTGTAAATGTTTATAAAGACACATTGTAAGATCAAGCTTTGGTCTAAAATAGTTACCTTTGTCTCTATAAGATCATCGATATCCCAGGTGCCGCCAACAACTTTTGGATCATTTGGATTACAGTTTTATCTCACTGAAAACGTCGTGCTTAATTAAGGTATATTGAAAACGAAAGTAAGGCCCCAGTGGTACGTTAGCGTCATCATTAGCCTTTGACACCCTGCGGTGTGTTTGGGGGCAGCAAACAAAGCGCTTCACTCCTGCCTATTCTGGGCCAACCTAATCACTGATCCCCAAGAGTGCTGCATGGACTTCATTCCACTTTCTACAGTTCTTCTCACGTTGCTTTTGGTCTTCCTTTCTTTCTCCTTCCTTCTGGGGTCCAGTGAATGATGGTTTCTTGTGATGGACTGTGGGTCTCTTCGGAGGATGGGCCAATCCACTGTCCACCGGTCGGCTGCGTGATTATGGTTCCCTTGTCATTCTTGCCTGCATTCTGTAGTAGGTTTTCATTGGATAATCTTCTCTGGCCAAAAAATCCGGTGGAATTCTTTGTGCAGGCATATGGTGTGGATGGATCGAAGTTTGGTAAGAGATCCACTTCGGTCATTCTCGCACTCAGAACCCGTTACAGGAGCGTAGTGCACAACCACAGCTTGGTATTGCTTCAGCTTGGTGGTGGGCGGTACTGAGGTTGGATCTCCAGGATATTGTTCTCTCACTAAATCACAGTCCTGGCCTTGCCCCAGTCTGTTGTGGATGTCTTTTTTGTGACGGCCTCTGGTTGATGATGCTGCCAAGGTATGTGGAACTTGTCTGTATGGCGCAGTGTCAGTTCCTTTCACTTTCACAGGGGCTGGTGTGTTTACATTGAGCGACTTTGTCTCCGTTTTCTTGGTGCTTATACGAAGCCCCCACTTGCTGTCCGAATGTTTTGGAGTTCTGTCTGGTCTTCTCATGGATATGTTGGTGATGTGTGGAGACAGCAGGCCAGGGCATCCGCAAAGTCAAGGGTCGTCTAGTGTTGAGAACAGCTCCAGCGAATCCCTCTTGGGGGGGTTTCGTGTGTCTTCCTCATCACCCAACAATGGCCAGATTGAAGAGAACTGTGACACTCAATCATCCTTGGTCTTACTCCGAGTCTTGACTTCGAAGACAGTGTTGCTGATGGCCCACCAGAGCATCTGAAGTTTGTCATAGAAGCTTTTGATAAGGTGTACCCAGTTTCAATGGGATGCCATAGTGTCGAAGGATACTCCAAAGGCTGTCTCTTAGTGTATGCTGCAAATCCTTTTCGTAGTCCACAAAATGCAATCAGTTGTCTTTGCCACGCTGTGCAATGTTCGATGGACGTTTCTGGAGCGTGAATATTGGTCTCTACATCCTGGTTGCTTCGGTATAACCTGCTTTTTCTTCCTCAAAGCCATCGTCCACAGCGTCGATATTCTTCTGATGATGACCTTAGGCCAGTATCTTGTTGGCACAGACAAACGAGTGGATTCCCTCCCAGTTGTTGAAGTTGTCAGGGTTCCTTTCTTGGGGATTTTGCTATCACTCTTTGGTCAATCTCAGGGTACTTTTTCGTTTTTTTCCAGCAGCTGTGAACAGTGGTTCGCAGTATTGTCAGCTTGCTAGTTCAGAATCTGACTTGAACAGTTCGGCACCAGGTTGTCCTAGGCCTGGTGACTTTGCGTTCTTGAGCAGTCTTGATGGCAGTCCATATCTCTTCCTTTGTTGGGGGGGTGACGTCAATGGTCTAAGTTTTTGTAGCTTCTGGGATGTCGGCTGTCTCATAGGTGTGGTCGGTTGAGAACTTCCTGGAAGTGTTCAGCCACTTTATTTCTTCTTGCTCTTTCTCTGATGTCAACGTTCCTTGTTGTCCCTGATTGGTCCCCAGCGCTCCTCTTATATTTGTTGCATACTTTCTTGGTGATTTTGTAGACTCTCCCTTGTCTACTTGGGGCGCTGCATCCTTCTGCCTCAGCTGCCAGTGGTCCATGGCTTTCTCTTGTCACAGCTGGGGTCTCGTCACTTTCTGTGTGCCTCTCGGTACAAACTCTTCCTGCCATCTCTTGGTAGCCGTGGAGACTTTACTTGCAGAAGTCTCTTCTTGGTCTCTCTTCTTTCTTGCTGCATCGAGAGGTCTCTTGTTGGATCCAGTCATTGTTGGTCTTCTTCTTTTGATGGGGGATGTTGTCCATGTGATCTCAGTTTACATTTTCAGATCTCGCTTCCCATGTGGTATCTATGTCATGCTGTTCTGTCATGTTCTGCAGGATGTGGAATCTGTTCCTCAGATCGTTGACGAATGCAGACTTCACGTTGGTGTCTCTCAATCGCTGGGTATCAAATCGCGCTTGAGTGGATGGTCTTGTGTTTTTCTTCAGTTTCATCTGGATGTGTGCTGTCACCAGGTGATGATCCCTCCCGACATCCCTTAGTGAAATAAAAATAAATCTTTTTACAGACGCCAGCTGCTTTATAGTGCTTTGTAAGGCAGCCATATTTTTAAAAATAAAAATAATGTTTCTCTTACTTTTCCGTGACAAAATCAATATTTGTAATCCAATTAAAGATGAAAAGAAATCATCAACAAAAAATCGGGTAATTCCGGAAATTGAAGGACTAAATATCGGTTATCTCCCGTAGTTAATGGCGGCCAAAGCTCGCGGGAAAGACAAGTTAGGTGCATCTTTTTCAAGTCGAAGTAGAAAGGGTTAGGTGATTTCAAATAAGGAAAATGGATGATGATCTGTTCGATTTGGAATATGCAGACGAACTGGAAGCTATGGACGATTTGGGTAATTACTTTATTTATAATTTTAAAATTATTTTGCAGCGCTCACAATCGATCACTTTCAGTTTTTAGCAGACTGACTCGTACCAGTGGATATGATTATGAAGGCTGTCATGCGTCTGCAAACTTGTGATACACTGATAGCCTCCTCACCTTCTTTGATTATATCAAAGTCCCAGCAGAGTTATCTGATTTAGAGACAGTACCGCCTGCTATTGTGTGATAACCACCACTGCTAAGTTTGCCAGTAATGTCAGCCTCTTCCTGTCAGTTTTTACTTTTTAATAATAAAGATTATCGATATCATCATGTGATTGATATCATGTCCAAATCATTCAGTGTGGGTTTAGCAGAAGCTACTAGTTTATTATGCTCCTACTTCATTGAACATTGGACGGCAACAGCCACAGGGACACAACACTTCACAACACACAGTGACACACAACACACACACACAGTGACACACACACATGTTGCATGCACACACCACTACACACACCCACACACAACCAACACACACATAATTTATATATATAGATAAATATATATTAATCTATAATATATTATATATATATGTCAAAATGATCTTTGTTAAGGGTAATAGATTAAGTTTATACAATGTTTTTCTCCTGCCCTCACAAATAGAAATTTAAAAAAAATTGACATATGAAACTGAACTAGTGAAAAGATTTCACACATGTGCATGCGCGCACACCCACCCACCCACCCACCCACACATGAAAAACAACATTTGATGGACGCATTTGTAAACTGCCTTTTGTTCGAAATTGCAGCTTGTTATAAAACGTGCCAAATTAGTTATTTGTAAACCTTTTTGATGTCTGTGGTTTTGTTTGTCTCAATTTTGGGGTTGTTTTCATGGGTTGCCTGTGATTCACTTAATGTGATCAAATTTGTTGATCATGATGGATACTTCATGCTCACTCTTTTGGTCTGTTCATTCATGTTTAGACACGCTTTCTGGACTTCTATAAATTATGTCTAACTGTTGTGGTTGTCTGTGCTCTTTTGCATTCAGTTTCATTGATGTGCTTGATTGTTGTGCGTGGTTGTCATGTTTAAGAGGCTTTTTTTGTGCTAAGTATAAATGTGTGTATGTGTGTTGTGCTTGGATTGTGTGGCAAGTTAAAAAAATAAAAGCTTGTTATTGTATGGAAGCTTACTCTTTTTATCCTCAATAAATATTCATTTTGACTTCACAACACACAGTGAACTCACTCACTCATGCACGGAAAGATGCTTCTCTGTGCAGGAAGTATGCACATTTTTCACCCATAATGAGAGGCTACACTTACAAACTAAAACTTGTACAAGGAAACGGTTACAGTGGGCATTTGAGAAATCAAACCCATTTACCTTTATGACATGTCTAGATATATATAGTAAAGTCTTCCCCATCCCCCCCCCTCTTTCCAATTTTTAGAGATTTATGTGGACTACGGCCTACTACTAACACATGTGGTTTTTAGCTCACATGAAAACATACGCACTCCATTTCAAATGCTCACGCAATTGCAACTAAACATGACTTTTGATTAAGTTGATACACACACATACACAGTTTAACAACTACAACATAACGTGTACACACACTCGATTCACAACACACCCGTATGCACAAACATATACTTGATATAGACTATAGTGGCACGCAAGCACATATATACTGAAAAAATTCTTCATAGTAAAAATTTTGACAGAAGAAAAAAAATGTTTACTAACTAAATTAAGACTAACCGTCTTGACCTTGATACGGCGCAGCCAACAGTAACGCCGTCCGCCGCAGATTCCAATACGACCACAGCGACAGTTGGTGCTGCCCACGTAGGCAGTACTTTTCCATCACACACAGGTACCTCGTGGCTTTTCTCACTAAGTGTCTGAAAATTGGTTGGGTGCGATGCAAGGAGCGTCTGTCAGAGGGTGCCAGTGATAAATTTAGACCACTCCATGCGTTGTAGTGGGAGGGACGGAAGATGTACAGCCAGCCATGGGACAACACTTTTCAATGGCTAGCAGCTGGTGAAAAAAATGGGCGTTTTCTTAGTAGCAAAACGATTCATTCTGATTAGCGAGACAATAAATTTGAATGTTATTGTTCGTGGAAGTAGAACAGTTGTTGTACGAGAATTCGTCAAGTGTGTCAATATTATAATGCTTACAAGGAAGAGGAGGAAGGAATAGCTGCAGTTAGGAGAAGACTGTGAGCAGAAAAAAGAAGTGCTACACGGCACATTCCTGACCTGTGCTACAACACGGACTGTGGGAAAATTTGGTCATTTCTGGCCTGTCCGCAGGCATAGGACGTCGGAAAACGATGCCTTTTTGACGGTTTTCCTCATTTTTACCATGCGTTTGCCTGGAAAACGGCTATGGCAGAAATGAACAGATATGCCGATATAGCGAAACTAGCAAGAAGGCAAATAATTTAGTCTCCGGTCGTCCAGGGTTGACAGGTGACATGTAATGATGGTATGGGGCACCCAACACACATCTATTAAATTTGTGCTTTTTGTGATGGGATGTGGGGACCTGTGCCACCACTACAAACTCTTTAGAGACTACCAACATGAAAAATTTTGTAGGGTTACAGGTGTTCTGTGTATGTTTCGGATTTGTCAACCCTGTGCTGTGACAGGGTGACAGTGTGGAAGTCATGTACAATAAGACACTTCTGTATTACTTAACAAACATGTGGTAGCACAGCAGATATGAACTGCAGTATAAAGGTAACATGTTGATTGAATATGACTTGTATTTCAAAAGACAAAAAATAGTTAAACAAACTTCTGTCTGCTCGAGACATACTCATAAACATCAGGTGTTTTGTTTTTTTTTTTGTTGCCTATGGGGGACTATTGTAGTGACACATCCTTGAAGTTACTCTATTGCACAAAATAAATAATTAATATATATTAATACATGAAAATTTGTTATAGGCATATCTTGCAAAAAACCCCAAATCATAGCGTTTTCGCATCTCACGCATTCACATCAGCCAGTTACAATCAATTGTTTTTACAAATTATAAAGGTATACATTTTTCAACGCACACACATAAAGGTTTATTACACTTCGGCAGGGTGGTGGGGGGTGTGGGTTGTCTGTTGGAGGGCAGGGACACAAATGTGATGGAAACAAGAGAGTGAGGAATCTTAGGTTTGAAAATAAATGAGTTTGAGGCACGGTATTTAACAGCTTCATAGAAGGCTTTTGGCGGAGGGACGGAGAGGGAGGTCATTTCCAGATCATGACCAGAAACAGAGAAAGAGCGACGGCCAACGGTGGATTGGATTGTACTCTAGGTGTTCTTAAGCACAAGTAAATCTGCAGCAGAGCGGAAGGAACGAGAAGGAGTGTACAGGATGAAGACAATTCACTGACGGTAGGAGGGCAGTTTTGTGGGGCATTTGTAACAGAGGGTAGATCTTTAGTTTACTCTCTGTGGCCCAGGCAGCAGTGGAGAGTTAGCAAGAAAGGAGTATGTGCTCAGATTTTTTCTTTCTGAGGACGAGTCGAGCTGCAGAGTTTTGTATACGTTGAAGGGAGTGGATAGATGAAGCTGGGAGACCGGCCAGAAGAGAATTGCAATAATCCAGTCGTGAGAGAATGAGGGACGTGACTAGTTTGGATGTTGCATCAGTGGACAGGTACTTTCGAACTGCACTGATGCACCGTAATTGATAGTAGCACGACTGACAAGTTTGGGTGATGAACTTTTGCATGGAGAGTGTGTTGTCGATAATGACCCCTAGATATTTCACAGCAGTGGCTAGAGGACAGACCTTTTGCCGAATTCTATTGAAGCTGTTGTGATGGAAGAGAGTTTGTGTTTGGTCCCTACAAGCATGGCTTCGGTTTTATCTGCATTTAACTGTAGCTTGTTCTGTATCATCCAATTTTGGATATCTTAAAGGCAGCAGGACATATTTGTCAAGAGAGAAGGCAGATTTTCAGGAGTATCTCTGCTAAGAATCTGAGAGTCATCTGCATAAAAGTGATGGTTGATCTGATGACGATTTATTGTATGTGAAAGAGGAGCAGTGTAGAGAGTGAAAAGAACAGGGCCGAGAACTGATCCCTGTGGGACTCCACATTCCAGTTTGGTAGGTGTTGATTGAATCTTGCTTACTGCAACTGTGTGGAATCGGCCTGTAAGGTATGAACTAAACCAGGTGAGGGCTGTGCCTTTAATACCGAACGTTTTTACCATTGGTAAACACATCAGCTGGGTATCAGTTCCTTATTCGACACTAACATGCATGAACTATTGTCAAATCCATGCAGGATTTGCTGTTGTATCATATATACCATACTTTTACCTGTGATTGGTGACAAATAAGGTGACAATGACAAGACATCTGGTGACCAGACACATAAACTTGCATGTAAATGCAAGTACAAAGACATACCTAGCTTGTGACAAAATTTCAGCTTGATAGCTTGTCATGCACACACACAACTGTCTTAGGAGTAAAGTAAGTCAGTTGGGGGTAGAAAACCTGCAAAGAATTCAAAATATACAGGCAGTTTAGCTCTGTAGAATCCAACAACAAGAGGGTTAAGAAAAAGTAACTTGTAAATTAATGTAAATTACTGACTTTTCTTTTTCAGAACCAGATGACAGTGCGTACTCAGCTCCAAAATCCAGACGCAGTTTGCAGTTCACAACTCCGAACTCCAAGCAAAATGGCCACTTACTCTGCTCCTTGGACAAGTCTGCCCACAAGAAGTCTGACCAGAACAATAGCTCTCTGTCAGGGGTGTTGAACTCGTCTGGTGACTTGAACAACACTATCATGTCTGACGATGAAGTGGATGGAATGATGGATGAAGCCGATCACTTCATGATGGATGCCACCAAGTCTGTTGACCGAAACAAGACGCAGAAGAAGAGACACGTCAGAGAAGGGGACACGTTGGATAACGAGGTTGATGACTTTTTTGACAGTCTGCCCGACTTGGGTAAGGATCCTGCCCTGATGATGATACTACTAGTGCTAGAGGAAAATTTAAACCAGGCGTAAAAGTGAACTGCTTTTTGAAGATGCTGATTTGGGTATGGGAAATTTGAAGTTTCTTGCTAAACTCATGATGGCCCTTTCTACTAAATAGGTCATTCTCAGAAACATGTGAGGTATGATAGTGACCTACTTCACACATCTACCATTTGAATGAATTTAGTTTGTAACTGTAGTGAATGCTGGTTACTGGTTATGTTTGAATTAAAGAAATAAATTTTAAAAGTTTTAATGAGTACTTGTGCTTGTTTTTAAAAATATTGAATTTTCTTTTACAAAATGTGCTCATTCCAACATGGCGGATTTGTGACATGATGGTGCATACGTTATTCAGATTGTTCTTCTGACTTCAAAGACTGCTAATTTGAAACACAATTTGTATTAAATTAATGCCCAGATGTTGTTTCAAACTCCCAAGCAGAAACGTCTTCATTTTTTTTTTATGAACATTAAATAGAGGGTGGATTAAATACCCGTTGTGGTGTGACGCTTTGGTTTCCCAAAATC
>CM054134.1:56381502-56401502 GCA_028751875.1 Rapana venosa
CAGTGTCCTCCAAATGCTCTCCTTCTGTAACGGAGCCTGGGTAGCGGAGAAGGTTTTGCACTTTTTTAAAATAAAAAATTCAGCATAAATCAAATAATAAAGAAGAAGTATTAGTTTATTTTTTTAGTATTTTTGTATTAGTTCTTGACAAGATATTGTTTAGCAAAAATTCCCATAATTTTATATTACCCATCAAAAATAAAATAGGAACATTTTCATTTTAATAAGTTCTTGACAAAATATTTTATTAGTTATTAATAAGTTGTTGATAAAGTTCTTGACAAGTTCTTGATAAGATATTGTTTTAGCATAAGTTCCCATAATTTTATAGTTTTACCCATCAAAAATAAATTAGTATTACTTTCAGTTTTAGTAGAGAGATAGGGAAAAAGGGGGGTCAAGGTAAACTACTTAGTTTTTATATAAAACTATGCAAGTTTTGGTTCGATGAGGCGAAGCCGAATCGGACCAAAGTTGCCTGGTTTTGGATAAACAGTAAGTAGTTGAGCTTGACCCCCCTTTTTCCCTATCTCTCTTTTTCTTTTTTTTAACACCCCCCAAAATAAACCTATAATTATTATACAGTGAAACTCACAGTGAGTAGGAGCAAACTGGAGTCTACACGCAACCTATGATTTTTTTCTCCCCTTGGAGTTAACATCAGTGCAGACTCCATCCACTCTCCCCCAAAAGACCTTCCGATGAGACTATAAACCGAGGCCCCGTGTGCGAACGCACGCTGAACATCTTGCCCTCTGCTGTACTCACTAGTCCCTCTCATCGCACCTGGGAATCACTGGGACTGCAAGCATACACTGGAAGACAAGTTTGCGTGTAGCATGGCTGTTTTCAAGTACTTCATCACATTGACAGCCATACTCCCACTTCAGAGGACTTTTTGTTTTGTTTTGCTCTTTGAAAGGAGAAGGCAGGTCATTAAGCTCAGCTATTATGGCTGAAAACAGTCTCAAGGTAACGATAATAAAACATAACAATATGTATATACATATATAATATACATATACATATATATATATATATATATATATATATATATATATATATATATATATATATATATATGTGGCCTCAGCACGTAGCTGACATCAATAATTGACAAAGCTTTTGGCCTGGGTTGGCCAAATCTTGCTGAGTTGACCAGACCTATATATAGAGACAGAAGCTGGTCCAGAGACAGCAAACTCGCAAGTTGAGCATGTTATTGAGATGTCTGTAATTAATGATATTCAAAATGAAGCTGAAGAAAAACAAACAGCCTGCAAACCCACGTATCAAATTTGACGTGGACAAACTGAAAGATCCAGATGTCGAGGAGATCTTCCAAGCTAAGCTTGGCGGACGTTTTGCGGCATTAACCCTCCTGGACAATGACATCAATGACCTCACCAACAACTTTAATGAGGCAGTCCGAGAAACAGCAGAGGAGGTACTCGGTCGTCAGAGGAATAAACACCAGCCATGGACTACCAATGACATCTTGGACCTCTGCGATACAAGAAGAGCACTGAAACCAACCAGGTCTTCCAACCCTAAAGAATACCGGGGGGCCCAAACAATCTTGTGAAGAAGTAAATTTTAAAAGGCCAGAGAGAAGGGGATCAGTGATCAGTGTGATGAATCGGAAAAAGCATGAAAGTGGGCAACATTAAAAAGGCATACGACACCCTGAAAAAAATCACAAAACTAACTTCAAACCAAATCATCAGTCATTGAAGACAGCCCCGGGAAACCTCCTCACAGAAAGCTCAGCTCCCATTAAACCCAGGGGGTCTAGTATTGTCAAGAACTGTACAACTACCCAATACAGCCTGACAAGAGCATAATAGAAGAGAAGGCAGCAACATCAAGAGCACCCTCGCCATTACCTATACTGAGGAAGAAGTGGAAAAGCCATCCGCAGCTTACCAGTAGGAAAGTCCCCAGGAGCAGACAACATACCAGCAGAGCGCTCAAGCATGGTGGCGAAACAGTCATCACACAATGTTACAGCTATCTGTCAGAAGTTTTGGGGAGACAAAACAGTGGCCAACAGAATGGACACAATCACTCATAATTACCCCTGCCCAAGAAGGGAATTTACGCCAATGCCAAAACTATAGAACAATCAGCCTCATCAGCCACGCAAACAAAAATCATGCTCAAAGTTATTTTGAAAACGACTCAAGAAGGAGGCAGAAGAACACCTTGCAGAGGAACAAGCTGGGGTTCAGGGCAGGCAGGAGCACAATCGAACCCGATTTTTAACTGCCACATCCTGGGTGGAAAAACATCTTCAAAATCAAGAGACCTGTTCCACAACTTCATCGACTTCAAGAAGGCTTTCGACAGAGTATGGCACGAAGGCCGTGGCAGGTCCCCAGAATGTTTGGCATTGAAGGACTATGCAAACCATTCAAACACTATACAACACCGCAAGCCCGTGCAGTCCTTCTGAACAATAGGTCGGAGACTACTTCAAAACCATAGTTGGGGTCCGACAAGGATGCCTGTTATCTCCTTCCTTTTTAATCTGTTCTTGGAAAACATTATAGAGAGACCTTCCATGACTTCCACTCTACCATCTCCATTGGCGCAGACCCCTTTAACAACTTGCGGTTGCCGATGACATTGACCTCATGGGCGGAAGAAAAACAGAGCTGCAAGATCTTACGACCAGACTTAGAACAGAGCTGGAGCATAAAGGGGTGGAGGTGAGCTCGGAGAAAAGTAAAGTACTTGTGAACAGCACGAGCAACGCCACTGCTAAAATTACATGAACGCCAACAACTGGGGGAGTAGACGCTTTTAAATACCTTGGCGCTACACTCACAAAGGACGGGCGATCGACGACAGAAATCAAAGTCAAATAGCCATGGCAACATCTTCCATGACAAACTCACCACCTATGGAAAAGTAAAGAGATCATTTCCCAATCAAACTAAAGCTCTACAAAGCCCTAATTCAGACTATCCTGCTGTACGGAAGTGAAACCTGGACATTGACTGCTAAAACAGCAAAGCGAATCCAGTCATTTGAAACAAACTGCCATAGAAAACTGTTGGGCATATCCTGGGGAGAACGAAAGACCAATGAATTTGTCAAGAGTCAAATAACACGGCTGGCAGGTCCACAGGAACCCCTTCTCACCATCGTCAAAAAAAAAAGCTGACATGGTTCGGCCACGTCACCCGCCACAACACTCTGCCAAAACAGTACTGCAGGGAACACTCGAAGGTGGCAGAAAGAGGGGAAGACAGAACAAGTCATGGATGGATAACATCAGAGAATGGACCAGGATGAATGACTCGGCACTACTGCGCAGAGCCGAGGACCGAGATGGATGGAGGAGGCTTACCACAGCATCGTCTTTCGTGTCTCCCCCACGACCGCCAAGGTCACGGGTCTGATGATGATGATGAATTAATGAACGTGTCTGTCCGTTAAAGAAAACCCCAACAAATTCAAACAAACAGCACTTTCTTGTTTCGTTGTTTGCTTAATTCATTACGTTTGTCTGTCTGTCTGCCACAGTCTTTCCGTTCGTCTGTCTGATTTTTGTCATAGTATTTGTGTTTGTTTGTAGATCAACAACAACAACAACAAACAACAGCCAACCAACCAACTAGCCAACCAACCAACCAACCAACCAGAAAACCAACCAAACAGACACCAAAATGATAGATGAAACTGATACGTTAAAAAGTCATAAAAATGAAGGAAGGAAGGAAAAAATACTGACTGACTGACTGACTGACTGAATGAAAAACGAGCAACAATCAATCAGCAAAACAAAACAAATGGATGGACGGACGGACGGACGGATGAATAAATGAATAAATAAATAAATAAATAAATAAATACATGACTGGCTTTGCAGACGATATTTTTGCCCCAAATCTGCTGCTGGGGAATTTGATCCGAAAGCACCAGCATGGAAATGCCAGGGGTGGGTGTTGTTGGGTTTTTCAGGTAGGTTCTAAATATAACGCCACTTCAGTATTACTACATGGAACCAGACTGTGAACTCATGCAGATAACGGAACATGCAGTTATGCAAGCGGGGACACGTGCGTGCATTAAATGCATGCATGCAAGTCCACACCAGTGTCCTTTCACCCCTGACTCCCCCCACCCCTTTCGCCCACTCTTGTCCACATGCGTGGGCGCCCGCACGCACACACACACACACACACACATAAAAGCTCAGAGAGAGGTAGAGGATGAATTATCTTTAATAAGCAAGGGTAACTTCAAGCCATGCTGCAGGCGCACGCAAACATACCACACACACACACACACACACACACACATTGTTGTTGTTGTTGTTGATGTTGTTGTTGTTCCTATATAGATGGCTTGATGGGAAAAAAAGCAAATGCATAGCTCATTCAATGTACGGTCTAGACATGAATGCAAGCTCAGAGAGAGAGAGAGAAAGAGAGAGAGCGAGCGAGCGAGCGAGAGAGAGAGTGAGAGAGAGAGAGAGAGAGAGAGATGAGAGAGAGAGAGAGAGACAGACAGACAGACGACAGGCAGACAGACAGACAGACAGAGACATAGAGAAAGAAACTGGAAATTAGTTTACCTCGAACTAGACGCGCACGCTTGTGCAAGCAGGCTGTGCCTGCGAGAACACAACACACACACACACACACACACATGCACGCACGCACGCACACACACACATGCACGCATGCACGCACGCACGCCACACACACACACACACACAACACACACACTGAACTAATTCCTTGTTTTTGAACAAGTCTATGCTATTTTTAACGCCATGTCAGTATGGCGTCAGTGTTACGTCAAGGAAAGGGAAAGCCAAAGTGTTGGGTTAGGTTCTGTTCTGTTAATTAGGGGGCTGGGGGGGCGAGGGGGTTGTTTGTTTGCATAATTTAACCTCTCTCTCTCTCTCCTCTCTCTCTCTCTCTCTCCTCTCTCTCTCTCTCTCTCTCTCTCTCTTTCTTTCTTTCTTTCTTTCTTTCATGAATATGTTGTTCTGAACTGTGTGTGTGTGTGTGTGTGTGTGTGTGTGTGGTGCCTAATGGGGGTGTGTGCATGGTGTGTGTGAGAATGTGTTGTGTGGGGGGGGGGGGGGGGGGGGGGCGCAGGTGCGTGTTCTGTGCATGTGTGTGTGTGGATGTGTGTGTGGGGGGGGGGTGAAGAAAAGGTGGGAGGGGCATGGTATGCAGACAAATAGACTCAACTCAGCCCCCCCCCCCCCATCCAACAAACAAGCAATCAAATGAGGGAATATTATGCAAAAAATTGAAATTGATGAGGGGAGAAGCGCAACAAACAAACAAACGAAAGAACGAAAGAATGAAAGAAAGAAAGAATGAAGGAATGAATGAACAATCAATCAATCAATCAATCAATCAATCAATCAATCAACACGTGAGGAGCATTGCAGACAACATGAAAGAAAGAATGAATGAACAACCAATCAATCAATCAATCAACACGTGAGGGGCATTGCAGACAACATGAAAGAAAGAATGAATGAACAATCAATCAATCAATCAATCAATCAATCAATCAATCAACACGCGAGGGGCATTGCAGACGACCTCTTTGCCCAAATATGGGCTGCAGGGAAATTACCTAAAAGCACCAGCATGGAAATGCTCCTGGTTTTTCCAGCCCGTTGTAAAATATCATAGGGCCACTGTAGTGTGTGCCACTGGAAATAAGGCAGTGAACTCGTATGACTTAACAGAATAAGTAGTTAGGCATACCAGCACATGAGTGCACGAAAATACACACACAGACAGACAGACACAGACACACACACCAACACACACACACACACAAACACACACACATTAAAACCCGTTCCCCTTTTTGGAAGAGTAGGCCATTGGGTGCTGGTGGTGGGAACGGATGACAAAATTTACAAAACTGCATACACAACAACAAGAAAAAAACCCAAAACCCTACTTCACACACACACACCACCACCACCATCACCCCCCCCACACACACACACACACACACACACACACACAACACACAACACACACACACCACCACCACGACAGCAACAAAAAACAACAACAATAAACAATAACAAAGCAAAACAAAACAAACAAAAGCCACAACACACTATCTCCCATGAAAGAACATCCACAACTTTTCATATTGATTCAGCGCTATATAAATTCTATACATTAGTAGTAGTAGTAGTAGTAGAAGTAGCAGCAGCAGCAGCAGTAGCAGCAGCAGCAGCAGCAGCAGCAGCAGCAGTAGTAGTAGTAGTAGTAGTAGTAGTAGTAGTAGCCGCGATGCAATTGAAAGTCTCAGTAACTCATTTCAATTTAGCATGAGCAATCCAAAAATAAAAGAGATAACAAAAAGCGTGCCCATGCTCACACACACACACACACACACACACACACACACACACACGTGCGCGCACTCTCTCTCTCTCTCTCTCTCTCTCTCTCGCTCTCTCTCTCTCTCTCTCTCTCTCTCTCTCTCTCTCTCGCCCGTGTTCACACACACATACACTCTCTCTCTCTCCTCTCTCTCTCTCTCTCTCTCTCTCTCTCTCTCTTCTCTCTCTCCTCTCTCTCTCCATTGCTCACACACACACACACACACACAGATTCACCCACACGCAGGCGCACGCGGGCGCATGCACATGCACACGCACACACATATACACACGCGCACGCGCGTGCCCATGCACACACACGTACGCACACACACTTCTCTCTCTCTCTCTCTCTCTCTCTCTCTCTCTCTCTCTCTCTCTCTCTCTCTCTATCTATCTATCTATCTATCTCACGCTGAAGAGGCGAAGCATATCATGTGTATTGCTTTAAAAAAAAAAAAAAGAAGCCAAAAGACTGGAAACCAATCGTGGCAAAGCAATGCAGTATTGACATTGATGCATGGTGTGAGTGCGTGGGCGCGTGCGCGCGTTGGGTATGTGGTGTGTGTGTTGTGTGTGTGCGCGTGAGGGTGTGTGTTTGTGTGTGTGTGTGTGTGTGTGTACGTGTGCATGGGGATGCAAATTGCTTCTACAATATTTGTTTCATGTAGTTTACTATTGCTGTTGCCTCCCATAAAAGCACTTTTGCCGTTTCTTTCTGTTAGCCAAAATGAAACTATTTACGTGGTTTGTTCTCCTTTATTTTATAGTGGTTTTGCTTTATTTGGTTCTGTTTTGGTTTGGGTTTGGGGTTGTTGTTGCTTTTTTGAGGGGGGACTGTTTCCGTTTTTGTTTTGCTCTTGGTTCTTGCTATTTTTTCGGTTGTTTCTGTGTTTTCTGCTCTGCTTTCTTTCTTACTTGTTGCTACTTTTTTTTTTCCTTTCTCTCTCTCTTCGGTGATTTTTGTGAGGATTTTTGTGTATATATATTTCCCGTAAGCTGTGTAAGTGTATTGCTATGGGCCTTATTTTATTTTATTATCATATATATCCTTAAGGGCGGGGACTGGATGTAAAAAAGCACATGGGTGCTTATTCGTTATCCTCGAAATGAAAGAATTTGTCAATTTGTCAATACGATCTTGAGGCGTCCTCGAATTCTATCAGGTCACGTGGAGCGCGCGTGTGAAGTCGGTTGCTGTGATGCAGGCCTATATATAAGAGAGCACACCGCACAAGCTCAGTTATTTCCAGCTGTCTTACATGAGCTCCAGGCCCTGCCTGTTTGCAGCTCTGAAACCCCTTGCGGTCAGCGTCTTCGCCCTCGCAGCTCTGAACGCCCCCAGTCAGCGCCCTCGACCTCTGTGAGTGATGTTTCGATTTCTATCTATTTGTCTCTCTGTCTTTGTTAACCTCTCTCTCTCTCTCTCTCTCTCTCTCTCCCTCTGAAGGAGTTTACCTTATTTCATTAAAAAAAAAAAATTATGTGTATCATTTTGGGGGGGAATTGGTTTTTTCTTTTCTTTCTACATCTGTGAAAAGTTGGGAATTCATGTTTATGAGTGACAGCTCCCTCTCTCTCTCTCTCTCTCTCTCTCTCTCAGTGGAACAATTTCTTTTGCTTACGTTTTGTTATTAAAGGTAAAGGTGTCCCATAACCTATAGGATCCTAGGGGAGCGAGGCGTCAGAGACCTTAACTTATCTAGGGGGCCAGCATACTTAGGGTGGCGCCCATCTCCTCTCTCTCGACCTATAGGCAGGTACCCTTTTACAGCTGGGTGAACTGGGGCCTGTACTGAAGCCAAGGCGCGCAAACGGTCACCCATCCAAGTGGTAACCACGCTGGATGCTGCTTAACCTTGGCTGGGAGAAAGCCCACTCCGACCACTGAGCTCTCTTTTCCCCATAATTTGTTATATAGTCATAGTTAAATGTAAACGTTACATTTTTTCTTAGCAATAAGTCAATGGGTGTTGTGCGCCTGTGTGTGTGTGTGTGTTTGATTATGCCATTGTTTTTTGTTTTTTTAATGTTATAGATGAAATCCTTTTCTGTCGAATTTATGACGTACGTTTCCTTGTAATTTGTTATTTGTACTCCTTCTCTCTCATAATGATGAACAATGGTTAAGGTTTCTTTTTTTTTCTTCATTTTACCCAAATGTTCTGATTTACATCATTTGTTTTGTTCATTGATGATGGTGGGACAGTGTTTTGCATTCGCTTTAGTAGCTATTTTTTCTTGTTTTGTGTGTGTGTGTGTGTGTGTGTGCGCGGTGCGCGCGCGTGCGACTCGTGTTCTTTTTGTGTTTTTTGTTCTTGTTTCTTGTTATTGTAATTGTCGTTGTTGTTTTTTTTAAATTATATTTTAGTTGGTGTTTTTCTCTATTATGATGCAATCCCTAACAAGGGCGTGGACTGAATGTTTAAAAAAAAAGCATATGAGTGCTTCTTCATTATCCTCGAAAAAAAAGTGATTTGATTTCATTTGATTTGATCTCTCTCTTGGATTATTTTGTTTTGTATTTCATAATACTTTCGGTTAAGGCAGATTTGTCTACTCAGGGAGAGCACGTCGCCACAAAAGCAACGCTACTCAACCTTTAAAAAAAAAAATCATGTCTGCATATGTAATTGTCTCCCTTATGAAGGTGACTTTTTTTTTCCCCTCACACGCAATTTTGCCTGCGAGAACTGTCTTGTTGCCATGGGTTCTTTGCTTTATGTGTGTCGCACACGGAACCTCGCTTTATTTTGTTTCCGAAAGGTCTATATATGGAGGAATAGTTCCCATCTCGCGCACATGTTGAAAAACCCGTTCAGCATTTCGGAAAAGTAGGCCATTTCGTGTCAGTAGGAACGGATCACAAAATTCATGAAAGACCCACGCAGGTTGGGTGTGTTTAGACACCATCCCCGAAGTCGGAATGCGGCTATGTTAATGGTGGATACGCATACGGAAAATCTCACCTTTTGGTGGACCTCGGAGCTGTAGCCGAAGAACTAAAAGAAAGAAAGAAAGAAAGAAAAGAAAAGAAAAAAGAAAAAGATGAAGACAAATCTTTTAAGTTTTGGGGACTTTGGAAAGGTGAGCAGTTGTTTAGATTTTCTTGTATAATTCTTGTATTTGAAGTTTAATGAACTAGGCACTTGTATGTTGTTTGGTTGGGGTTGATTTTCTTTACACCCAGTCCTCGTGTGCATGGTGGTTTTGGGGTTGGGTTTTTTTTTATTTTATCAAACTTTCATCCGTTCCCACCCGGCACAACTGACCTACTCTTCCGAATGGTGGAACAACTTTAACGGTGTAGGCAAGATGTTCTGCGTGCGTTCGCACACAAGTCCTTGGTTTGTAGTCTCATCCGAAAAGAGAGTGAGAGAGAGAGAGAGAGAGAGAGAGAGAGAGTGAGAGAGAGAGAGAGAGAGAGAGAGAGAGAGAGAGAGATCAAATTCTTTAATTTCGAGGATAATGAATAAGCACTCATGTGCTGTTTTACATCCAGTGCCCGTTGGTTTCAGACAGACAGACAGACAGACAAGACTGACCAAACGATACAGACAAAGAGACAGACTGACCATAGACTGACCACACAATACATACGAAATCTTCATGCCCATTCTGTAGATGATCACCACTCTTAGATAAAGATTGTCATTTCTCTCTCCCCCCCAATCCCAGTGAGACGAACCAAGATGTACCAGCCGCATCCAATGGCACAGTACCCTGTCAATGACGCTAGGCGTCTACAGCCACCCTCCCTATCACGATGTGACGTCTGGACCCTACGGACTTCATACACGTGACTGCAGAAGAGAAGAAGAGGAGGAGGAGGAGTGGGAAGAAGAGGAGGAGGAGGCAGAGGCTAACAGTTCATCCATCCTGTACTAGGCTACGCTCGCTCTCTGCGTCTCTGTTCTGCGTGGCTGTCTGTTCATGAACGCACAGGCTCATTGCACTCGTGGACGACTTCACTGGCTGCCTTTGTACTTGTACATATAGCGCAAAGTCTTTTTGTAAAATAATAAGGTCCGCTTCTTTTCTTGTGTATCTTACGTGTTTTGAGGATTATACCCCCCTTTTGTGTGTGTGTGAGTTCGGGATTTTTCCTTCTAAAGAAATTGTTGCAGTGGGGAAGGGAAAGTGGGGGGGGGGGGGGGGGGGGGGGGGGGGGTATGGCTTGAGGATTGGGAAAGGGTCAGGGTGGGGGGTGGGGGAAGAGGAGGGGGAGTGGAGTAGGGGTGGATTGGAGGGGGGGGGGGGGGGGGGGGGGGGTGGGGGGGGGGGCGTAGAAATCATTGAAAAGGTAAAGATGTTAGTATGAAATGTTCTTTTTGTTTGGGGATTTCTAGGGGTTGGGATTTGTGTGTGCGAGTATGCATGTGCATGTTTTTTAATTTTCATCTTAGTTTTTGTTGTTATTAGTTTCCTTTATAAATAAACGTGGGTTTTTTTCCTTTTAGTCACTGAAATGTGAAACAGCGTTTGCAGTGTGTGTGTGGTGTGGGGTGTGTGTGTTGTGTGTGTGTGTGTGTTGTTGTTGTTGTTGTTGTTTGTTATTGTTCTTGCTCTTGTTTGTTTGGGATTTTTTAGGGGGGGGGGGGGGTCGTGTTTTTTGTTTTGTGTTGCTCGATGTATAGTATATCTTCCTCTGCGTTTTATCAATACGTCTGTCTGCCTTTCTGTCTGTGTGTCTGTCTGTGTTTCTGTGTCTGCAAAGTCTGTTTTTCTGTCTCTGTCTCTCTGTCAATCTGCCTATACCTCACTCTCTCTTACTATCTTTTTCTCCATTCCTACATCATCTGTCTGTCTGTCTGTCGGTCTGTCTGCCTGCCTGTATGTATACCTCACTCTCTCTTACTCTTTCTCTCTCCATCCCGTCTTGCTGTCTGTCTGTCTGTCTGTCTGTCTGACTGTCTGTCTGTCTATATGTATGTCTGTCTGTCTGTCTGTACCTCGCTCTCTCTTAACCTGTCTCTCTCCACCCTCGTCTTGCTGTCTGTCTGTCTTTCTGTCTGTCTTGTCTGCCAGTCTGTCTATTCCTCACTCCCTCTTACTCTGTCTTTCTTCAACCCTGCCTCGTATTGCTGTATGCCTGCCTGTCTGTCTGCCTGCCTCTCATTATTGTTTCCCTTGTACTGGAGTGAGTGCATGTGTGAGCACACTCGTGTGCGCGCGTATGTGTGTATGCGTGTGCACGTGCATGCGTGGGTATGTGCGTATGCGCGCGCGTGGGTGCGTGTGGGCGGCTACCTGCATAAGTATTCGTTTCCTTTTCAAACGGATTTTTTTCAACATAATTTTGGGAGGGTCCACTCTCTTGTTGTCATGGGTTCTTTTACGTGCACTGTATGTGTATTGCTGGCGGAACTTTGATTTATCGACTCATCCGAAAGACTAGTATCCAGACAACCACTTAAGGTCTAGTGTGGGGTGGGTGGATGGTGGGGGGGGGGGGGGGGGAAGCTTGGGCAAAGAGTTAGTCCCATGAGACATAGTGTCAGTCAGGAGGTGCATCATAGCTGACCAGAATGCCTTCACCATGAGAGAGAGGTTATTTCTTTAATTCAAATTGTTTTTATTTCGAGGATAATTGAATAAGCACTCGTGTGCTTTTTTTTCTACTTCCAGTCCTCGTGTGTATGCAGTTTTGTCATTTTTGTCATCCGTTCCCACCAGCACACAATGGCCTACTCTTCCAAATAGCGGAACAGGTTTTAACGTGTGCGCAAGATGTTCTGCGTGCGTTCGCACACGGGACCTCGGTTTATAGTCTCATCGGAAAGACTTTTGGGGAGAGTGGAGATGGAACTGATGTTAACCCCAGATGAAAAATCTCTGATCGAGATTCGAACCCAGGTCAGCAAATCACGAGCGCAATCACACTAAACCACCAGGTATCCCGTCTGAGAGAGAGAGAGGAGAGAGAGAGAAGAGAGAGAGAGAGGGGAGAGGGGGGAGAAAAGAGAGATAGAGAGAGAGAGAGAGAGAACTCAACTCGAACTCGAACTCAAAGGTTTATTCACAAAAGGCCATTGGCCCATACATGAAGGGGGGTTGCCGAGCTGCTTAGTAGTTTAGTGAGAAAAATAAGGAAGCATAAAAAACAAAATGTATTTGTATAACCACAACCACCAGAATAAAAATCAGTTACAAAAAATATGACTAAGAAACTAAGATATCTCTTATTCTAAAGGCTTTGCACAAATATAAAGCAAGGCAGCGCACAATCTCAGGGTGACTAGATGCCACAAGTAGACAGAATCTAAATAAAGTAGGCTGTCTACTATACTTTACTGGAATGTAATTCTGTTCTTACATCTCTAATACTGGGGCAGCACAGCACAAAAAAACACTTCATCTTCCACTGCTTGCTTACTAAAGTGCATAGCAACCTGAGGTCATCATCATCATGTTTTATATATCTAAATATAAGAAATTTATGTCTGATACACCAAGTCTAAACTTAGACATAATTCTTTTCCCAAAAGTAGTCCATATCAAGCTTTAGAGAGGTTTGACATCGTGTTTAAACGATAAAATGTCTGTACATTTGAAATCTTTCACTGTTTTGTATAGACCCCCTCCACTGCTGCCAAACGGCAGTCAAAACAATCTTTGCTGAAAACGTTGATAAACTCTCTACAATTTCCGACACCTTTATTGAGCCAAACAAACCCAAAGCCAAGTTTCACATAAACAGGTACGTATTTGTGAAGCCCAGATGCTTTTCCCTTGACATCTAGATCATTTAAAGCATCTTGTATAGACTTAAAAGGTAACCTGCACTCATCCATATGCAGAATCTCAATCCAATATCTTTAAAGCATTCTTCATACATTTAAAAGAGGATATTATTGGTTTCACTATAAACAAGAACATTTGGTGTAGTCTATTAAACCCAAAAAAAATGCTTTTAAAACAAACCCGATTTACAATGTGTTAAGTGATCCGTCCCCAAAAATTTTTACGCCTATTACCTTGGGTGAAATTTTTGCATCAAAAAATCTTAATGAACAACAAAAACATTCTTTCAATAATCATAATTTTTTCAAAACAATTTTAAAAAGCTTCTTTTACCTCGATTTTTAGATCTTTCATGAGTTGTGAAAAATAAATTTGTAGGGAAAAAAAAGATTCTAAATATTTTTTATCATTTAAACAAGGAGATTTTCCCTTGTTTCAGCCATTTTTCTGAGCAGCTAATAACCCCTTTTCTGAATACAACAATATTACACTTATTCAGTTTAACTTAAAATCAAGTGTTTCAGCATGCTTAAGTATTCAACTGTTTTTAAAACCTACAAAGTTTCAGTAGCGGATGACTATCGCAAGAGAAAAAAAAACAATTTGTGAAATTGGGGGAAAGTGGACCATGTTTACCCTTATTAATGACTTTATGGCTAACTCTTAAAGGAAACATAAAATAATAGAGGGCTACAACATCACTTGTTTGACCCCGGGGTGAAATATATTATATCCCTCAGTTGTTTCCCCATCTTATTTCTTTTTATAATTGATACATGGCTCTCAAACAACTTAATAATTTACCCTTCACACCATTTTTCAGGAGAATAGGCCATAACAAGTTTCTATTAACAGAATCAAATGCCTTTTCAAAGTCAATACATGCTACATAGAGCTTACCGTTATGAGCAAACTGTTTCTGGATAAATGCAAGTAGAGTAAATATATGAACTATAGTGGAATAGCCTCTCTTAAAACCAGCTTGGTGTTCACCTGTAATGTTGTTTTTCTTAACCCATTCCTGTAACCTATTATTAATGATGGAACTATACAGTTTACTACTTATATCACTAAGAGAGATTCTCCTGTAGTTATTAGGGTTGTCAACATTGCCTTTTATGTGTAATGTTAGAATGATAGATTCAGTCCAATTATCTGGGAAAAGACCATTATCAAAGATTTTGATGAATAATTTTAGCAGAAAAAGTACATTTTCACCACCATTTTTTAGTAATTCTCCAATGATTTGATCAGGTCAAGCTGCTTTATCATGTTTAAATTTTCTAAGTGCCAATAATATTTTCATCTTTAGATATGAGACGATCAAAATCTTCCTCAGTTTCTTCATAGTCACCATCAGTGTTCATGGAGTTGTCTACTGAGTCTTTCTCTAGCAGGGTTTTGAAGTGCTGCAACCATCTGTCGACAGATATATTATTCTTTGGCTGACTCTTTCTAAATGAAGCCTTCTTAATATTCTTCCATAACTGAACTTGAGAAGTGATGGAAGACATCATATCTGCAAGTTATGTCTTGTTATACTCTTTCTTTTTCCTTTCAAGCATGTATTTATATTCCCTTCTTGTGATACAGTATAAGTTTTTGTCTTCATTCTTTAACGTTTTATGGTAAGACTTCAAAAGTTTTCTGACCCTACATTTAATTCTTTTACATTCATTACCAAACCATGTATCATTCGATAGACTTTTATTGATAAGAACCTTTTTCTTCATACATACAGCACTGGTTTTTATGGGATCATTAAACACATCTAGAGCTTCATAAATGTTCTCAACGATCATCAGGACAGCTTTAGAAATTGTTCACACATGTTCTCTTCACAGGGATTTTCTATATACTCTGAGAGTTTGTTTTCATCCCACACAAACTTTTCCACAACTGCTGGCTCCTCAGTAACCGCACATGTATCATATATTGGATTAATATGTAATTCAACAGGAAGGTGATCAGAATAAGAACACTCAGCAACAAACAAATGACATGAGTCAAAAATCTGAGAGAACAAAATCATCTGACACTAAAAAATAAACATTAACACTGCATCCTCCATCAGAAATGAATGTATAGCATCCTAATTGGTCACCATTACACACACCATTTATAATTTGTAACCTTGTGCTGATGACTTTCTGACTACGTCTAAAGAAAATCCACAAGCGGAACAACATCAGGATCAAATTTGACCTCGAGAAGCTGAAGGACCCAGAGGTATTAGAAAGTTTTCAAGCAAGGATAGGTGGAAAGTTTGCAGCACTCACTGTGATAGACTCAGACATAGACACACTGACGAATAGTTTCAATACAGCAGTGACTGAAACAGCAAGCAGCTTCTTGGCAAACACCGACCAGTCAAAAAACCATGGGTCACCCCTAACATCCTACAACTATGCGCTATATAAATTCCATATATTATTATTATTATTATCAACTATGCGACAAGCGTAGAGAGTTGAAGAAAAAGAAAAATGAAACAAAAGAAAGAGCAGAACAATAAAGGGCAGTCAACAAAGAAATCAGGAAGTCCATGACGGAGGCAAAAGAGAAATGGATCGGTGAACAGTGCCAAGACATTGAAGAGAACATCAAGAAAAACAATAGCAAGAAAGCATATCAGCTGGTGAAAGACCTGACTAGCACAAAACAGGGAAGAGGTTTAACAATCCAAGACAAAAATGGGAAGTATCTCACTGACGACCAGGATATTCTGAACAGATGGACAGAATACTGCTCTGACCTGTATAACTATAGAACCGCAGGAGATCCAGAAGTCCTTAATGTACCCGCAAGCAAAGACACAGACAGTCACCCTATCCTCCGAGAAGAAGTGGAAACAGCAGTCAGATCGCTGAAAAAGGGGAGGTCAGCAGGGGCTGACAACATTCCAGCTGAGTTGGTTCAAGCTGGAGGGGAAGCCATGATCAGCGCCCTACTAAGAATCTGCAACAAGATCTGGCAGACAGGAAAATGGCCAACACCATGGACATAGTCACTCATCATCACCCTCCCCAAGGAAGGAACTCTACAATGCCATAATTACTGCACATTCAGCCTCATATGCCACCCAAGCAAGGTCATGCTGCAGATAATATTGAATAGACTGAAGCCACAAGCAGAGACCATCATTGCTGAGGAACAAGCAGGTTTCAGAGCAGGGCGCAGCACAACAGAACAGATATTCAACCTCAGAATACTATGTGAGCGGTACCTTCAACATCAACAAGACCTTTATCACGTATTTATCAAGTTTAAGAAGGCATTTGACAGGGTGTGGCATGCAGCTTTGTGGGCAACCATGAATTTGTACAGCATCAATGCAAACCTGATCAGAGTCATCAAACAGCTGTACAGTGAGGCCACCAGTGCAGTGTACTACAACAACAACATTGGAGAATGGTTTCGAACAACAGTTGGAGTAAGGCAGGGCTGTCTACTCTCACCCACCTTTTCAACATCTTCCTTGAGAGAATCATGGCTGATGCACTGGAACATCATGAAGGATCAGTCAGCATTGGTGGCAGAACAATCACAAACCTCCGCTTCGCAGATGACATTGATGGAATAGCAGGATCAGAAAAAGAGCTTGCCAGCCTAACAGAACACTTGAATAAGGCCTCCAAAACATACAGCATGGAAATCAGTGCAGAGAAGACCAAACTGATGACTAATAACACCAACAGCATTAGCACTGATATCAGGGTTAATGACCAGAAGCTAGAAACAGTTCAAAGCTTCAAGTACCTGGGAGCCATTGTATCAGACCAGGGATCCAAGCCAGAAGTAGTATGCAGGACTGTACAGACAATAACAGCTTTGTCAAAACTAAACACCATCTGGAGAGATAAAAATATCTCACTTATCTCCAAGATCAGACTAATGGCTCCCTTGTCATATCCATATTTCTGTATACCTGTGAATCATGGTACCCTGACTGCAGATTTGGAGAGAAGAGTTCAGGCGGTAGAGATGAGATGCTTTCGGAGACTCCTTGGCATCTCCTACAAAGACCACATAAGCAACGAAAGCGTGCATAACAGAATCCAGCAAACCATTGGACCCTATAGTGAAAAAGCATAAACTTAAATGGTATGGGCATGTCACAAGATCCAAAGGACTTGCAAAGACAGTTTTACAAGGCACTGTCCAAGGAGGAAGAAGAAGAGGCAGACCAAGGAAGAGCTGGGAGGATAACATCAGCAAATGGACAGGCCTAGAACTCAACAAAACCCTGAGAAAGGTAGAACAGAGAGAGGAATGGAGGGAACTGGTTGTTGAGTTTTTGAGGGTGCCCCCACGGTGGTAGTCTCGGTAGTCAGACTACGAACAGATAGATAGATAGAACCCAAGAGCAGTGCACATATTCAATAATAATTTACTATAATTATTAATAAAAGAATCTTCAAAATTATGATTACTACTGAGAGAGATGCTTTTACTATGTGAATCTGAATTAAAGTCATTTGCTACATGATAAGAAGAAAAGTTTGATGTCCTGCTGTTTAAATCTCTTCACAGTATTATATCTACTTCATCCAATGTCACCACACAATTGACTAAACATTCTTCCAGCATAGCAATTCCATTATCATTGTCAAACATGTTATAAAATGGTGAACCTTCAGGAGGTATGTACACACATACAAGTAATATATTCCTTGAAGTACACAACAAAGATTTGTCAAAGAGAAAAACACAAATGTTAGAATAAGGACCATCCAAACATTTCACAAGGGCAGCTTACTCATACTTTTTTAAACAAACTAATCCACAGATCATCTCCCTTGATGACTAACTTTAATTGCTGACTTACAGAAGGCCATATAACCACTAAAACCATCTGGCTGGATATTTTCCAGGAATGTTTCTGACAAACAAAAAATAAAATAATGCCATCATCATTTATTAACAAGGGTTCTTTATTGGAGGGCCCCTGCAACCAGACAAATCCTGGGGGACAGATGTTAGTCCTAAGCCTAGTAAACCTTGGTCAGACCTGTCTTTGTCTTGCCTCTTAAAGCCAGTTGAGTCTCGGTCACACTCCACAGCAAAAACTATTCTTACTTGTTTCCCCTCTGCTCTTGGCTCTTTAAATATGGGGTCAGTTTATGCCTAATTTCCCTAACAGACTGAGAAAAACCTTCGTCTACAAAAATACTAGAGCCTTTCAGACAGATTTTTCCTCTATAATTCTAATCTTATCCTGATGAAAACAGCATCTGGCAATAATAGGAGAGTTAGCTTTAGAATTTAATAGGGGCCACTCTATCAAACTTTACATCCTTGACATCCATTTTTTCAAAAAGAAGATTTTTCACAGCCATCTCACAGTCAGCACCACTCTCATTTGTTTTCTTCTCTATGCCATGAACAATAATGTTGTTTCCCTGTGATTGAATGCATGCGCTTTGATTTGTCTTTCCAAGATGTAGGGCTATATAAGTTCCATTTCTTCTTCTTCTTCTTCTTCTTATTCTTCTTCTTCTTCTTCTTATTATTATTATTATTATTATTGTCCTTCTGCATCTCTGCCCTCTTTTCTAGCTTATCCACTCTGTTTGTCAGTTCTGTATTTGTCAGTCCTAGTTCTATGTTTTCAGTTCTGAGATTGTCCATGTCTCTTCTAAGGTCACACATTTCTTCTTTCAGCGCACCAACACTGTCTATCAACACCTGAATCTCTCTTTTCAAACTGTCCACTGTAGACTTTAACAGATTTTCCAGCTTCTCTATTTTGACTGTCATTGTGTTCAGCATCAGTTCCTGGGGCGTTGCTGCAGGAGAGGAATCCTGTCTGTGTTGAACGGTCGTAGGCATGTTATCAGCCACCTCAGCACTGGTTTTGGTCTTAGGGAAGGCTTCCCTGCAACCACCCGTTGTCAAGCTGTTTGCCTCAGCTTGCGTCTTTGGCCAGTAGATTTAGGGGTGGTGGGTCCAGGGTTGGTCTCCAGGTCACCACACCACCACACCACAATAAAAGTCGCCCCCCCCCCCCCAATAGGTGAGGGTCAGTCCTAACAGGACACCTCTTGCCTGCTTTTCAGTGTCAGGATGGAGGTATGCATGGCAGATTTGAATTCTGCCCATCTGGACATTAAACAGGCAAATACTACCGAAAATGTCCCACAGACAGCCCTGTACAGTTGCACTGAAATTCCCATCCTCCTGATCTAACTACATGCCAACAATGAAAAACTAAAACTACCTAGAACTAGCTACTATTTCACAAAAATACCAGAGCAATTTCCCTACATCTACTCTTCACATCCTTCACATTACGTGATGGGCCCCCGAGAGAGAGAGAGAGAGAGAGAGAGAGAGAGAGAGAGAGAGAGAGAGAGCTAGAATGCATCACGTGAGAGAGAGAGGAGAGAAGGAGAGAGAGAGAGAGAGAGAGAGAGAGAGAGAGAGAGAGAGAGAGAGAGAGAGAGAGAGAGAGAGACTGGCCACAATACCTTCAGAAATACAGCTAGCCAAGGTGGTCAACTAGCAGTATGGGCTAAAGAGAGGGGTTGGGGGTTGTTTTTTTTGTTTGTTGTTGTTGTTTTTTTGGAGGGGGGGTGGTTGAGGGTGGTGGTGTGGTTGGGGGGGGGGGGGGTGTCGTTTGTTCCCCAGCTAGAGTTCTAAGGTTAACCAATGGGGGATGAGTAGAGATAGAAAAGCAAAGTGTTCAATGGAAAAAAGAAAAAAGAAAATAAAGGTCCATGACACTAAAAAAAAATATTAGCAGCAGTCTTCAGTTTTACGTCCTTACATATAAAGTGATGCCGGAATATTTGAACAGATTATAATGATAATGAAAACAATTATACCTGCTTGCTGCTGCTGCTGCTGCTGCTGCTGCTGCTGCTGCTGCTGC
>CM054134.1:56409002-56424002 GCA_028751875.1 Rapana venosa
GCCGCTGGCTTCCTCGTCTGCGTCTGCCTGGCTCCATTGATGATGTAGTAGGGAACTAACTCTTTGAAAGCTGTGTGCTTGGTGGGTGACCTTCATTCACTGACCTGCCTAGCTGTAGCCTACACCAATGTCATAACAACAGTCGGTGGTTTTTTTTTGTGTGAAAGAGAAAGAAGAAGAAGAAGAAGAAGAAGAAGAAAGACAATAAAAGGACCTTGCATCATTTTTTGTTTGTTGTCACTGGGGTGTGGTTTTTTTTTTTTGGAAAAAGAAAAAGGAATTCTATTTCGTTTCTTAAGAAACTTCCCCCCCCCCCCCCCCCCCAAAAAAAAAGAAAAAAGAAAGAGGTGGAGCCATAACAGGGTGGGTGGGGTGGTGGTTGTGTGGGGAGAATATGAGGAGGGGAGGAGGGTCATATTGTTCATGTTAGTTGTGGGGTTTGGGGTGAGGGGGGGTTTGGGGGGTGGGGGGGGGTGTCGGGGGGGGGAGGGGGGGTAGTGGGTTAGTGTGGTTAGTGTAGTCATTAAATCTTGAACACAAACTACAGTTTGTAACGTGTTTATTTCAGTGCTGCTGTAAATTGTTGTGTATGTGCTCTCAGTACTCTGCAATGTGTTCATACATGTTCGGTTGTGTGTGTGTGTGTGTGTGGGTGCGTGCGTGCGTGCGTGCGTGTGTGTGTGTGTGTCAGTCTTTCTCTCTCTGTCTCTCTTGTTTTTGTCTCTCTGTCTCTCTTTGTGTGTGTCTCTGTCTGTTGCTCTCTCTCTCTCTCTCTCTCTCTCTCTCTCTCTCTCTCTCACACACACACACACACACATGCGCGCGCGCGCACGCGTGTGCGCATGCACATTATGTTGTTCTTCGAGAAATGGCTTACGCCTACATGTGCGCATTATGTTGTTCTTAGATAAATGGCTTAATGAAAACAAGCAAATGCTTTGCTTATTCAATGTACCATGTGGAAATAATAATTTGACACCAAATCAAACCAAGCAAAAGCAAAAACATAGATATAATTATAAAGAAAAAGCTTCTTCATTGAATGCTCATACAGCAACTTAAGCTGTCTGTTATATGAGCGAAAATGCGCTTCGGTTGCCATTAGGCATCTGACAAGTCAGGCCCAGCACACCCAACATGGGAGAGAATCATTACCTTTTAAGTCTTTCTGGGGAAAAAAAGGCAGAGAGGAATAGAAAAGGGGACTTCCTAGCACAGAACTTTCAGAATGTGGGGATGCTTTTTACACTGACAGACACCCCCCCCCTCCCCATCAGCACCCACAGGAAAGTGAAGTTCTCAACAAAACTCAACTCCACTGGGAAGAATTCAGACTCATGCAGAATCTGTCACAGGTAAAGGGAGACAAATCAGTTTTTAAAAAACAAACAAACAAAAAACACCACCACCAACAACAGATGCAGCAATTCAAATGATCAATTTAAGAGTGAATTCATAACTCGGCTTTACGGATTAGAATTTTTTAACATATGCATGTGCAAGCATGTGCGCGTGCACACACACACACACACACACACACAGAATACTGCAATTGACTGGTGTGGAACTGAAAGCTGACGAGGACCACCTTTTTTTGTGTGTTGCAAAGTGACCCTCTCATTTTCCCCAAAATTTACAAAGAAGCAAATAAATCTTAGCATCTCAGCGTTACTTTGATAGTTATTTTATGAAACTGCTCTCTGAAAGTAAGACAGACCTGTTGTTACATTTAAAAGGCCCATAATCCTGTGACAAGACAACAAGAGCATACAAGTAAAAGAATTAAATTAATTTTATATACCATTTTGGTACTCGCCTTGTATATCTGATGAGGGTCCATTCCTTGAAGGTCACCCTGTCATTTTATTACTTACACTTTCCTTCTCAATCATCTCTTATTTCCATCCATAGTTTTTACCTTTTTTTTTCTTCTTTTTCTTTCTTTCATGGATTCTCATGCCACAAGATTCAGTACTGTTGCCAATGAGAGAAGCTGGCAGTCTGCCTTTTTTCCTTTTCCCCTCAGTTTTCCCATGAAAGACAGTTTCCACGCGGTCTGTATCTTAGTTTCAGGGCACATGGCTGGCCTACATATCTTAGTTTCCGTTCATGTATTAAAGTAAGAAGTTTTCTTGTTGTTCCCAGTTCAAGTAATAATTATGCTTTCATTCATTCTTTTATCTGTCCGACTGACTCTGAGCGGCCTTCTAAAAAAAAACCCCAGCAAACCCATCTCAGCTGTTTTGATTCTCTTTTCATAGACTTTCCTGTGTGTCCAGGATTCACAGCCTAAAACAAAACTTTAAAAAGGTCATAGAAGCTTATCAGCCATTTTGTTTACAGCAGAAGCAAGCATGTGCGTTTGTTCCAGAGTTGTCACATTTATCCAAAAACAGGAATGGGTAGTTTGGATTCAGTCACATGCTTAGATGTTTGATGCATGCATGGACAAATACCTGTGTAGGTCATGCACATGTCCTGTCACTAACACATGTGCACACACACACACACACACACACACACACACACACACACACACACACACACACACACACACACACTCTCTCTCATTTAATCATCCATACACATAAATAACACAATCTCTGTCTGTCTCTGTATAATTATGTATATATATATATCTCTCTCTCTCACATTTCATCATGATAAATATTCTAAATTGAACAAATACACAGATCTAAATTGAACAAATACATAGATTTGATGACAAAATTGTTCATATCCATACACTGCAGCACAGTGCGATATAAGTTATCAGAGCAATGCAAACTGTACAAGGCAAAGTCATACAGTCCATCAGGAGCAAATGAAGACATTGTACTTAAGGCAACAAACTCAGCCTGGAGGAGAGGATAACATGTAAGATGCAACAAATTGTAAATCCATCTAAAAAAAAAATCAAATCAACAGATTGTAAGTTCATCTAAAATTATAACAGCTGTTCATCTCTTAATCTAACAGGATGACAAGGGTTCAACCAATAACGCACCTTAACCTCTTAACTGCCCAGTGCAAGTTCACCCTATATGCCAGGGAATAAAATTCTTATGTACCACTGCTATGTTTATATCCCTCTTATTCAGAAACTACTGCATGAATATTCCTGATAGTCTGCCCAGTGACAGTATATATATTGTAGATGACTTTGAAGCAAACTCAAATTAGTTAGCATGATATATCACTGCAAAAATATATTTAAAATGTAAAAAAATTGACCAAAAATATGATTTCTTTATCACCACTGTCATTCTGAGTACCCCACGATCTCAATAACGTCAAACATAAGTCTACGCCAAATCTCATTCTTTTTTTTTTAATGCACGATCAGCTGAATCATACACCATCGTTTTCATCACTGTTAGGTAAATCTACAGTTTTATTTGCCAGTTTTACAGCTGTGTAAAGTTATTTATGCCTTCAACAAGAAGTGTTAGCCATTTTGAACACAAACTTCCCAGGCAGTCATGAATAAAAATACAAAATACGAGCTAAAATACGATCGTTTTTGCTACGGTTTTTGCAGCTGGATGTTGCCAAGCAACAGGAGAGTGACCTCCATAAATTTTGGAGTTCTTTCCCTTTAACTGTAGTCAAGGAAGCAGGCTTGTTTACTTCGGTTCGACACCCCGGAAATTTTTCGGGTTGTAGGCGTATAGGGTGCACGTTTAGCCCCGGAACAATTCCGGGGTAAGGCAGTCTAGTGGTTAATAACTGAGAAATCTGATAAGTAAATGTGATAAATCATTATTGATGAATGAAAGAAATTCAGATGTCAACTGTCCCCAAAGTTGAACAGTGGGTAAAAACAGTCCCATATGCAACATCTCATTATCGGTGAACCTCCAAGTTGTAGCCGAGGAATTAAAAAAACCCAAAAGATATTAACTACGAGCTTTTCTACTAAACAAAAAAGGAACACGTAAAATGCTTACCCCTTCTGATTAGGGCTATGCTTGGTAATAAATGGTGTGCTTAATTTTTTGCATGATTTGAAATTATTCGAAAAACTCAGTGCGAAAATTTTACTGATTCTTTTCCTTAACCCAAATGATACTGATTCTATTTTAAGGAAAAAAATTACCCTTTCTGTTTATCAAACACTTTCTTTCATGTTATCAAAACTGCTAGCTATCTACTACATAAAACTCCATCATTTAAAATAAAAAGTTGCCGTATTCAAAACATGAACAGGCATCAATCTCAACCAAAATTCTACAAATTCATTAAAAAAAATGTATCGGTAATATATCTGACACATAATTTCTGCGGGAAAAAAATTCTTAGTAATACAAATTCTTTGAATAGAAACATTTAACAACTGAGAAAGTTATATTGAAATGGTATCTTATTACTCTCTTACCTCACAACCACATGCATGCACGTATGCACATATGCACGCATGCATGCACACACACACACACAAATGTTTTTTCATGATTGTAAAATTTCTTTCTTCACAGCCTCCCCCCCCCCCCCCCTCCTTTTTCTTTTTTCCTAGGGGTGAAAGTGAAATCAATCTCTTAATTCTCTATCAAAGAACAAACCCAACTTGACAGCTCTATGGCCACTTTCACATGGTCAAAACCTGACCAAAATGTAAGTAATCACATGCAAACATGGCAATAGCCTTGCTTCCTTTTGATAATTTTGTATATCAATCTAAAGGAATCTTTCTCTCCGTAAAACATCGTTTTTTTCCCTACCACATGTTTGATTTTTCAAACCGAAGAATAGAATATGGTATAGAGATAGAAAAGAATCAAGACATGCCACACTAACGGGGATCAGAAAAGTTAGGAGGATCAGAAAAGCTAGGTGGACGACAAAAGAGAAAGAGATTCCGACATAGACTTAGAACATCGTTCCATCACAAGAGCAGTTCATACCACTACATTCGCCCCAAGTCCCAACTCCAGCTGAGACTTGCAAGTGGTCGTTTTCAGCCAGACCAGTCTATATATACACAGTTAGCTTCAGTCCCGTGTCAGCTAAGGCTAGGGGAGGGGGTTCCATCACTCAAGAGCAGACAGCAGCAGACTCGAACCACCACACGGATCACTCCACCGTTGAGGTTTCTGTCAGGGTGCCCAGTTCTGCTGCCGCAGAGGGGGCAGAGACACGCGAGGGGGGTGCTGTGACGAAGCCGGAGGTGGGGGTGGTGGAGTCGGGGATGGGAGAGGCGGGCCTGTAGTTGGCAGACAGCGCCGATGTGGTGGGGGTGGCTGTGGCTCGGCTGTCCCCGGCCATTTTGCTGTCCCAAAAGTCGCTGACTCTGCTGTGGATGTTGCCGTTGATCTCGCGCCACTCCCGCTGCCACTGCCGCAACTCCTGCACCTCTGGCAGTCGGCGAACCTGGCGGCAGATCAGAGCGTTTGTTCGTTAGTCGCTGTGTCTGGGTGTGGGTGTGTGGGTGTGTGTGGGGGTGTGTGGGTGTGTTTTATTTGTTTGTTAGTCTGTGTGTGTGTGTGTTTTATTTGTTTGTTAGTCTCTGTAAGTAAGTCTTCAATTTTAACGTCTTTCCACTTTAAGTGATACCAGAAGGCCCTAAAATAGGAGACTGAATGAAAGAGATGTATAGATAGATAGATAGATCTACTCTGTGTGTTGTGTGCGAGTGTGTGTGTGTGTTTGTGTGTGTGTGTGCATGTGTGTGTGCGTGTGTGTGTGTGTGTGTGTGTGTGTGTGTGTGTGTGTGTGTGTGTGTGGTGTGTGTGTGTGTGTAATAAAGAGTAATAACAAGGGAAATACACAACTAGTATTCTTAACAAAAACAGATCAAGAACAACATTTTAAAAACAATAGAAAAAGAAGGAAAAAAAAGGAAAAGAAATTCAAACAGAACTACAAATACAATAAATGCCCTATATGACTTAACAATAAACCTTTAGCAATGTCAAACGTTAGCTTTACATTGTTCAAAACTTCGTCAATGGTATTCTCAGAAAAGGCAGGGAGATAAGTTTTTAAATTCTCACATTCAAGTATGATATGGGTATTTGAAATATATTCACCACATAAGCATTTAACATCCTTGCTGAATTTTGTTGTGAATGCATTTAATCTTATCCTGAAAAACAATGCCTTGAGTTGTCTTTCTTTGACAGCATTTGTATGAATCTCTAAGTGATCAATGCATTCAATTACATTCTTCCCAATCGGAGTTGAATGTGAAAGCCGCTTGATTTGCCGATGCTTTTCTATGAATTTGTTTAAGGAAGCTTCTTCTAACAACTGATAACCCTCTGCAATGGATAGAGGGACATGCAGTACTGTAGACCCCTTGTCATTACGTGCACCTTTCTTAGGTTAGTCTGTGTGTGTGTGTGTGTGTGTGTGTGTGTGTGTGTGTGTGTGTGTGTGTGTGTGTTTTATTTGTTTGTTAGTCTGTGTGTGTGTGTGTTTTATTTGTTTGTTAGTCTGTGTGTGTGTGTGTGTGTGTGTGTGTGTGTGTTTTATTTGTTTGTTAGTCTGTGTGTGTGTGTGTGTGTGTGTGTGTGTGTGTGTGTTTTTATTTGTTTGTTAGTCTATGTGTGTGTGTGTGGGGTGGGGGTGGGGGTTATTTGTTTGTTAGTCTGTGTCTGTCTGTCTGTCTCTCTCTCTCTCTGTTTTTAGAATAAATTAATATCAGTAAGTGATATTGCTTTTATATAGAGTTTTTTCCAGGGGGAGGGGGGGGATGTTATTATCTGATATTGTATGCAGGTTCATTTTATTTCCATGTTTGACCGAGTTTCATATTTCATGGGTTGTTTATATATTCATTCATAGAGACAGAGTTTAGGAATAGACTTGGCCCAGAATCTTTATCCTTGTGCATCAAAGATCATTCATTCATTCATTCTCTCACCCCCCCTCCCCCCCCCCCCCCCCCCCCCCCCCACCCCACATCCCCACCCTTCTTGGCTGCCGTCTTTCTTTTTTCTTGTGTGTGTGCGTGTGTGTGTGAATGCGCTCGCACGCCTGTTAACACGTACCAGGTAGCCTCTCCAGTGTGACTGAATGATCAGGGCTGCCTCCTCCTCCGTCCACAGCAACGACAAAGGCAGGGGAGGTCTGGGACTGAAAAGAAAACAGGACGTTATTTTCACATGCTGCGTACCTATGAAAAGCATGGATTTTCCTATCTACTCATCTCTCTTTTCGTAACATACTTGATTATTATGGCTCACTCACACAAGAATTAGTGAGACTCACACTCATTATTTCATGGTTTTCTTTCCCTTCCTCTCACTCTCTCTCTCTTGTGCGCTCTCTTTGAGAACAAAGCTTGGGGGGGGGGGGGGGGGGGGGATGGCAGACGGGATAACCTGGTAGTTAGAGTGATGCACATTGTGCTCATGATCTGCTGACCCAGGTTCAAATCTCGTTCAAGAGGATTTTTCCTCTGGAATTAACATCAGTGCCGACTCCATTCCCCCTACAAGTCCTTAGGATGAGACTTTAAACTGAGGTCCCTTGTGCAAACAGATGTACAACATCTTGCGTACATGTTAAAACCCATTCTGCTTTTCTGAAGAGGCCATTTTGTGCCAGTAGGAATGGATGACAAAATTGACCAAACAGCATACTCAAGGAGACTTGACATAAAAAAACAAATTAAAGCACATGAGTGCTTATTCCTTTATCCTCGAAATAAAAGAATAATATAAAAAACAACAACAACCAAAGAGTGAATATGAAGAAAGGGTTTCATCAGACTGTCTATGCTCTGGTGATCCCCACACAGACAAAGGGCACACAGACAGAAGCCTCTGTCCCAATGGTCCACACACACACAGTCAAGGTGACCCCAAACTTACTGGTCCTTCAGCCACTCCTTCACAAAAGGTATGTCCCAAAGCTCCGTCTCTCCACGATCCGAGTAGTTGGGATTCTTCCTGAAAGTGGAGTGTTCAGCGAGTTTTCATGTCTCCTTCAAATGTTGACCACAAGAAAAATATATATAGAAAATAATGAGGAAATAGTACTGGAGGAAAACAAGTGCAGGTAACCACTTACACCTTCTCTATCATTTTGAAATGACTTATTAAAGATTCATTTTTTTTCAAAAAACAACTAAAAAAACAACAACCCCACATAGAAAATAAAATCTTTGAATGACAGCACTTTAAGGCATTGAGTAAGAACCATGCCTTTGGCCTGATTCAAGTTTCTGCTCTTAAATGAGCTTTCATCAGAGGTCCCAGCAGTGACTGAAGCTTCACCCACTGTGGTACTTTACAGCGAAACACTTTTCAAAATTTAGAAGTGTCAATCACATTCACAAGAATATTTGATATTCCTGTGGCCTTTTAAAGCTAACAGCAACAGACAATGATAAAAGATAACAAAAACATTCTTAAAACATATGTTGCACAAAAAAACATAAACAGGAGAAACTAAACACCTAGGGAATCTTTGTGCCTTATGTTTAGGGGATCCTATTGAAAGGATGCAAGGTGGTCATAGGTTTGTATCCAGCCAAGAGGTCAGTCTTAACATTACCATACACTTACAGTGCAAGCACAGGCAAGAGAAGTTGGGGTTAAAATGGCCTACATCTGGACCTATAAGATACACACACGTGCGCACATGCACACGCATACGTGCACACGCACACACACACTCTTCATAGATTTTTGTTTTCAACATGTGTGAACATTATATTTTGATTGCTTTTATATGTCAATTTTCTTGATTTTGTTGTTGTTGTGAGGGCAGGATGAAAAAGAGTTGTATAAACTTAGTCTTTTACCCTCAATAAAGATCATTTTGACTTGACTTGACTTCACACACACACACCACAAACACATAATTACCTGTACACACGCACACTCGCACACACACACACACACATACACTATCACCTGTACACAAACACACAAATAAAGACACACACATGCACACACATTATCACCTGTACACAAACACATACAAACACACACACATTATCACCTACACACACACACATACACATACACAAAATCACCTGTACACACACACAAACACACACACACACACACACGCACACACACGCACGTACACACACACACACACACTTTCTAAATACACCATCTTACCTGTAGAGATACTCTGTGATAAAATCAAGAGCATTGAATTTCGTTCTTTTCCTCTGAAACAAAACAGAATAAAACATCACTGCAGAGGAATAACACAGCTTTATTTCTTGTATTGTATTGTATTGTTTGTATTCTATTTTATTGTATTGTAAACCACTTTAAGTCACGGCAGATTTCTCTGCATGAAATTTGGGCTACTCAGTATAGTTCAAGTATGGATAGATGCATGTTCATGCAATGAGTGTGTAAGCATAATCATGTTTGTGTGTATGTTTTTTGTTTGTTTTGTTTAGTTTACTATCCATTCACTACTTGGTCATACAGACACACCCGCAGTCACACCAATAAACCTATACACACCTCATAGATATAGATATATATAGATATATATATATATATAAATAGATATATATATATATAAATAGATATATAGATATATATAGAGAGAGATAGAGATAGATAGATAGATAGATAGATCCAACACGTAATTATAGTATAAGTCTTTTAAAGGAGAAAAAAATATATATGACTTCAGAAACTAATTATTTTTTCTCCGTTCCTCGGCTACAATTCCAAGGTTCACCAATAGTGAGATTTGTGTGTATGCGACCTTTGTTTTTATAACCACCATTTACTGGTTAAGGTAGCTGCATTCCGACTTCTGGGATGGTGTCTCAACACAACACCTGTGTGCACGCTGTTTTTTTCTTCTGTCATCCGTTCCTACCGGCACACAATGACCTACTCTTCCAAAAGGCGGAACAGGTTTTGAACATGTGCGCAAGATGTTCTTCATGTATTCGCACATGGGGCCTCAGTTTATAAACTCATCCAAAGGACTATGACAGTCAGTTCAATTTTTGTGGGTCAAACTGGGAAGAAAGGGTGAGGCTGGGAATCGAACCCAGAACCTCACAGTTTACTTGTTGTCAGGCAAACTTTTTAACCATCCTGCCACCCTCCTTATGAATTGTTGAGTCATACAACAGTTTTTGAACAGTGGTATACTTCTCATGAATATCCAGTCCTCCCCTTACATACATATCAAGAAGAATTGGGCAGTTAACAATGAATGGTGGATTGAAAGGGGTGTAGTACAATAGCAGATTACATTTTTGGACTATTTAGTATTTCACACATTTAATCTCTACTGATGTATTGAAATTTCTCATTTCTGTGAGCATGAAGAAAAACTGAATTGTGTTTTCATAATTTTTAGAATGCATACGATTCATTGACTTAGAATTAATTTCATATGAAGATAGTCTGTGATTAGAAGCAAACACTTCAGTACTGCATTCAGAGGCACCTTGCTTTGCCAAAGATTCAACGAGCCCATTCTAATAAATTCCACAATGAAAGGGATCATGCAATTTTAAAGCCTTATGGCACGCTTTAAGGGGTGTAAGTCCTTTTATTCCCAGCTTTCTTTTATCCCTTTTAATTCCCTTATTTTAGCTAGTCTTCATATCCACTATGTGTGGAAAGACTTTAAAGAAGACAGACAGACAGACAAGATCATGCAAAAGGTTATTCTGATACCTCTGCTTTGAATACAGTGTGTGTGTGGCGGGGAGGGGGGGTGCATGTATGCATATGTGCGTGTGTGTGCATGCATGTGTATACATGCATGCATGTGTATGTACGTGCATGCATGCATGCTTGTGTCTTACATAGACTTATTCATACCAAGTTGTAACAATGCCCAGTAGATCAGAACAACACCAATGCAAACCAACATTCCACCAAACACAACACAAAATCTCAAAATTGGTCAGTATATGTTTGCTCTCATCATTCCATTCTCATAATTTATGCTGACACAACAGCAAGCCTTCGGTCTTACAGTCCATATTCCATACATTATTACAGTCCAGCTTACCTCAAAGCATTTCTCCAGTTTGGCCTGTTTCAGCATTGCTTCCAAAGCTGGTAGCAGATAGGGAAAAACATAGTGCTCCAAATACTGCCTTGGGGGACCTGTAAAAATATAATGGAAAACAAGTGAAGTCCCCTCCACAGGGTGGCAGCATAGCCTAGTGGTCAGCTTTTTTGTGCTCGCAATTCAACAGCCCGGGTTTCAGCCACAACAAAGGTAGACATTTCCCTGGAGTTAACATCAGATTCAGTGCTTACTCCACTCCCCTGAAAGTCCTTCAGATGAGACTAATAGACCAAGATCCCGTCTATGAATGCATGCAAAGCATCTTGTGCACGCGTGAAAACCCATTCTGCCTTGAGGAAGAGTAGGCCATTCATGCCTGTAAGAATGGATGACAAAAAGTATATTGCCTTTTTTTTTTTTAAATGCATGTACATTGGTGTTGTGTTTAGACATCATCCCCAAAGTCAAAGGCCGCACACCGGTATTAATTTGGGGGTCCCGTAGTATCTTGTATAGAGTGCGAGTGGAAAAAATGTTGATTTTCACATATTTTATTTAAGCATGAAAAAATGGACTGTACACTTGTTTTGGGGATTGAGGACATAGAGCAATACCAGGTAGTCACGAGAAAGTTAGAAATAACCATCAAATGAGGTTTGCCTGTATTCCTACAGCGTTGACCCCGCGCATGCATATTGCGGTAAGAAAGCAAGCAGACGACAAAGGACTGAGGGGGTACAGTGTTTGCTGAAAAACTAAAAATTTCAAACCTACCAAATTTGTTCAAAATCACATGAGTTTTGAGTCAGAGGCTAGTCTTTCACAAAAAGTGGTTTTTATTTCTGTGGATTCCTTAGTACGTGCGCTATGAATATAAGAGTCACAAAGAAAAACAGAAGGAAAAGAGTGATTTTTTAATACCGGTGTGCAGCCAGAATGTGGCTATCCTTGATAGTGGTCAAAACCGGTCACAATCTCACCATTGGTGAACCTTGAAGCTCTAGATGAGGAACAACAACAACAACACTCACCCCCCCCCCCCCCCCCCACACACACATTTCTAACCCATAATAACACATACATGTAACAATGCATAGACACATCAACACACACATACACACACACCAGACACTCAATATACACAAATCATCTGGACAAACTAATACCTGAAGTGTGCATGCATCATTCATCATTTTTTTCTTACTTTCATAAATCTGCATCACAACTATCAACACTTTATACAATGACTTACACTTCCTTTTTTTTCTTCTTTTTTTCTCTTGTGACACTACATACAGTAGTCAACACCAGAGCTTCCCCAAACAAATCAGAATAATAAACAAATGCCCAAGAATGCATTTTAAAAAAACAACAGCACATACATGACATAAAGAGTTAAGAAAGAGCTAATGAATCTTAGAGAAGGGGGGGGGGGGGGGGAATCTGAACATTTTTTAAAAGTTAGAATTTCTTGACAAGTCACAGGCATATATATATATATATATATATAGAATTGAGAGAGGCAAAAAACATTAGCAAGATGACAGGAAACAGAACAAAACAGACTAGCCAATTAAATCAGGCTAGTAAATGACGAAGAAGAAATAATAATGATAACAAATAATGACAATAAATTCAGCTTACAGTAAGGTTACAAATCTGGCTTTTTTTCTAAATATTTCTTTTTCATTTTTCCACATAGGTCACAAAATACTGAAACCAGCAAAAGAACAAAAAACAAGCAGACAAACAAAAAGCTAAGAAGGGCAAAACACAAGACCAGTGTTATCATATCCAACAACCCCCTTTCTGAATCATGAAGACATCACTGAGTATGAAAACATGGTCACTATGCAAGAATACAGTTAAACAAACAGGACTATCAAACAAACAAGCAGATTATTCTGATAACAATAGTGATCCTTACATCCATATTTTTGCACACACACATACACATACATATATAGTACATACATAAATGTGTGTGCGTGTGTGTATACATTTGCATTTGTTCAAACTATTAACTGTAACTGGTTGCATGTGAAAGAGTAGGTTGAATGCAAGCGCTCTGATTTGGTTTTGCAAGATACAGCGCAATATAAATTCCATTTATATATTATTAGTACTATAAGCAGCGAGGGAGAAGAGATGGGTGCCGCCCTCAATATGCTGGCCCTAGAGAAGTGAGGTCTCTGACGCCTCGCTCCCCTACGACCTTATAGGTTATGGGACTCCTTTACCTTTTACCTTTTTAGTACTATTATTATCATTATCATCATCATCATCATCATCATCATCATCATAATTACATACAGACAGGCGTATGCACTTACACTTCTTTTTGTCTGGGGGAGGGGGTCCAGGAGGTGTAGGAGGCTTTGGTGGCTTGTCAGCAAAGGCATATCCAATACAGGCTGGGTGACTGACTGCTGGGTCAAATTCAGCATCCAGATCAATATCTGCTGACACCTTGGCATGCATACGCCCATAGAAGACGGGATGGTGTCGTGCTGCATCGAAGTCTGAGTAGTCAGTTGTGATTGACATTTGGTCATCCTCTCGTGGGCGTTCCTTCTGCTGAAATTCTGTGTGACGAAAAGGTGCGTGGTAAGTTCTGCACATCAAGTACTACATTCCAAAATGTTTGATATTGTAACGCATGCTTCTAGTGATGATCCAAATCATTTTTCTTACAAACTATGGGTACTGTTGAAGTAAAAATGAAACAAAATTGCCATTTTAATATGTTACAAGAAATTGAATATTAAAACATTACCTTTAACACTTTACATAGAGAAAAATAAGAACTAACTTATCCATTTGGAATAAGTCACAATTTATACCATACTTAAAAGAAATATATGAAAAGTAGTTTAATGTTGTTGTTTTTGGACTAGTTGTAGACCATGGCTATGAGTTGTATCTGTTTAATTAACTTTAAAAACCAAAAGAAAGAAACATTTGTCACAGACTTCCCTTGTAATATATTACTGAAGTGAAGAAACATGTGTGAATTACTGAATAGTGAATGCCACATGTATTGGGCATGTGTGCTTGTCTGTAACTGCCAACCCCCACCCCCACCCCACACACACATCATACACATACATGCATGCACACCTGACTGCATTCACATGTGACCCCCCCCCCTACCCTACCAACACACACGCACACATCCACAAACATCTGCTTATGCAAAGTGGGGTAAAACACATACTTTATCATGCATATGTAATATATACATGCACAATCATATGACTGAATCAAGTCAAAATTATCTTTATTAAGGGATAAAAGATTAAGTTGACACAACTTTTTTTCATCTTGCCCTGTGTGCGCGCGCACACACACGCACATGCACGCGCGCGCGCGCACACACACACACACACGGCTCAGGTAAACAACAGCATAAACAAAAACTTCAGCAACCAGACCACACCACATTACATACAGTTCTGCACACCCTTTCATTATCAAAACCCAAAAAGACAACATATGCAACTTGCGTAACAGTCACACCATCCTACCTTTGCAAATCTCCTCCCATAAATTGGGTTCCGAAACCCGAGTGATGACCGACATGATGTTGATGTAGGCTATAAACAATTGTCTTATCTCTCCTAAAAAGCACTGTATGAAGGGGAGAAAACCTCAGAGCCTATAACGACCTCTCAAAATTAGTTCAGGAAGAATCTGCGTGCTCTGGGTTCACATCCTATCGAAATCTGATGTTTTTCTCCACCTGAACACCTCTGGATTCCCCGCGAAGCACTCACTCAAACGGAGGAGAGGTTTTCTCAAAGCCGGATGCACTGTACAGAGACCATGGAAACAGGGGAAAGAATCGGAAGCGATCGCAGGTTCCCTTCAGGCAAGGGAAGTAAGTGAACGTGGCACAACTTTGGCCGCACACGGGTATTAATTTTGGGGTCACGTAGTATCTTGTATAGAGTGTGAGTGGGGAAAAAATGTTGGTGATTTTCACAAATTTTTTAAGCACAAACAAAATGAACTGTGCACTTGTTTTGGGGATTGAGA
>CM054134.1:56429002-56431502 GCA_028751875.1 Rapana venosa
CCTGTTTATACAAGATGCAGCGCGATATTAATTCCATGTACGATTGTTTATTGTTATTATCAACTTGGGGGTTCGATCCCCATTTGAACCCAAACTCCACTCCCCGCCCCCCTCCCTCCACCTCCCCATCCATTAGACCATGAGTGGTAGTCTGGGTGCTATCTTTCCGAGGTCCCGAGGGAAATACACAGGTATGTTATAGGTGTGTTACAGGTATGTTATGGCGACATTTGTAGTAAAAATACAAAAACAAACACACAAAAAACAAACAAACAAACCACACGAAACACTTTTTTTTTTTGGGGGGGGGGGGGGGGGGGGGGGGGGGGGGGGTTACAACCCACGAAAGCCACAAATCCCAAAATGATAAACGTTAACAGATAATAGATGTACAGAAAGTCTGAAATGAAAAATGAAACCTATCACATTATACTCTCTGTGTCAAGGCTTAATTAATCAACGACTGCAGTAACTGCTGTTTTAGGTTTAAATAGTTGTAGTTGTTTTTTTTCAAATCAGAAATAAGAATAAACATTGAAAACAAAGCAGCATTTTTTTTAATCATAGCTTGTAGCTCATGGTTGGCTCAATTAAACCATGAACATGAACATGAACATGAGGGCTGCTGAGCTGCAAAGTGTAAACCAACAACGATCAAATTATTGCTGTTTAGGTGGTGTCACTCGCTCTTGTCACCCAGCAAATGTCCCTGTCTGAAACAAAAGGTAGGATGATGACCTTTTGAAGATTATCATGATGACCATATAATTATTCTTTTCTTTGAGATGGCAACAGGTACCAAGAAAATGAGGGACGCTAAAGCTGAGTGGATAGGCACTTTGACAACCATCCTATGGGGCCACGACGTCGTGGGTTCAACTCCCGGCAATGGCGTCTAGAGAATTTGTGGTGGAAATGTGTGTGTGTGTGTACACGTGTGTGTGTGTGTACACGTGTGTGTGTGTACACGTGTGTGTGTGTGTGTGTGTGTGTGTGTGTGTGTGTGTGTGTGTGCACGTGTGTGAGTGTGTGCTAGCACGCGCGCGCTCGCGGGCACGTACGCGCGCTTACCGTGCATGTCCACGCGTGTATTGCATGATGGTCTATGTGGTTTACGTGTGTGTGACTTTTTCTATGGTGTGATCAGTATTGTTTTTACCTTTTCCTTGGCATTAAGCATGGAGACCTTGCTGACCAGAGAAAAACACAGCACGAACACGTCCTGAAACAAGGACAATAACAGCATCCTCACGAACCTCCACATGCAGACATTAACTTCTGGTTTGGTTTCTTGTGTTTTTCTATCATCTTGTTTGAAAATACCCTGTCTGTGAACACATACATACGTGTGCGCGCACGCATACACACGTACTCACAGGCGCTCATAGACAGACAGATGGGCAGACGTGAGTGCGTGCGCGGGACTTTTGCTATAATGATCATTATTGTTTTTACCTTGTGTGCGTGCACACACACACACTCACACAGCACGCATGCACGTACGCAAGCACGGACACACGCGCGCGCGTGCACACCCATACATACACACATACACAGTGACGATGTAAATTCGGAAATTCGATTGCCTCACTGATGCTTGCAAAGCTGTAGTGACTGCAATACCTTGCAGTAAGGACAGTAAGACATTTAAATACAGTACATTTGGCTGTTAGAGAAATCAGAATAATGCAGTGTATTCAATACAACACCACACAGTATGATACAACATCCAGGATGACGGCTGAAGATGAAGAAAAGAAGTTTTGACCCACAAAAATTGCCGCCCAAAACTCACGAAAACCGAATCTTGACGAAAATCTCATTCATGCAATAGATTTCAAACCCATAATTTGCCTAAAAACGGGTTTCGTTGGGCTTACCTTCTAAATACAGGATAACCTAGTGGTTAGAATATTGCGCTCGCAATCTGACGACCCGGGTTCGATTCTTGGTCAAGGGGATGTTTTCCCCTGGAGTCAACATCAGTGCCCACTCCACTCTCTCCAAAAGTCCTTCAGATGAGACTATAAACCGAGGCCCCGTGTGCGAACACACGCAGAACATCTTGCGCACACGTTAAATCCTGTTCCGCTTTTCGTAAGAGTAGGCCATTGTGTGCCGGTGGGAACAGATGACAGAATTTACAAAACCGCATACACACGGGAACTGGATGTAAAAAAGCACATAAGTGCTTATTCCATTATCCTCGATATGAAAGAATAAAATAAATAAATACATCTGTGCAAAAGCAATGGAGGAAAACGAAAAACAACAGGAATTTCGTTTATCAAAATAAACCTCTAACAATCTCAAAAGTTTCCCTTAAAATTCTGTGACTGACTAAAGAAGTACTGTCATGTTTTGATTGGTTAAGTGAATCTTCCAGTTTCGGTTTCCTGTGTTTGATTGGTAAAGCAGGGCGAATAATTATGTTCTGAACAGTTGGACTGCTTATGCGCCCTGAATGAGTGACATCCCCTTGTAGGTCTTCCTTCCTGTC
>CM054134.1:56436502-56441502 GCA_028751875.1 Rapana venosa
TTAATTTAAACTGCTGTATCGTGTGTGCGTGCATGCGTGTGTGTGTGTGTGTGTGGGGGGGGGGGGGGGGGGGTAGGGGGGTAGGGGTGGTGGTTGGTGGGGGTCCTCTGTGTGTGTGTGTGTGTGTGTGTGTGTGTGTGTGGTGTGTGTGTGTGTGTGTGTAGGGGATGTCGTATGCATGGTTTGTTTGTTTGTGTGTGTGTGTGTGTGTGTGTGTGTGTGTTGGTGTGTGTGTGGTGGGTGGGTGGGTGGGTGTGGGTGTGGGTGTGTGTTTGTTTGTTTGTTTTGTGTATGTGTGTGTGTGTTCTTCACTTTTATGGGGACATGCAGATGATGCTTAAGAGACAGGGGCCGCTGCACGTATATCTATCGATTACTTGTTTTCAGTTCCGTCATTTGCTAATACACATAGATCTATGGACAAGTTCTTTTCAGTTACCACCTTTGTTTTCAAGCCGTGCTGTGTTTTTCTGCCTCCTAAGTCGATCTTTTCTATGTTAAACAATGCGTAGAAAAAATAAAATGCTGAATTATTGTCAACGACTTTTGATGGAGGAAGACATAATCATAAGAATTGTATCGTATTCGTCATGAGAGATATATCCGACGCTGGCTCCTTGTAAGCCTACCGTTTCGTAACAGGATCATAATCACCCAGTCGTCTCGTCTGTCTGTCTGCCTCTGTGCACTTGACAATATTTCATGTGTCGAAGTTGTATGTAAAAGAGAGAGAGAGAGAGAGAGAGAGAGAGAGAGAGGAGAGAGAGAGAGAGAGAGAGAGAGAGAGAGAGAGAGGCACAACACAAAACCACACAACACACAAACAGAGAGGGAGAGAGAGATAGTGTGTGTGTGTGTGTGTGCGTGCGTGCGTGCGTGCGTGTGTGCGTGCGCGCGCGCGCGCGCGCGAATTCTCAGAAAAGGCAGGGAGATGGGGTTTTCAATTTTTACATTCACGTATAGTATGAGTATCTGAAATACATTCACCACTTAAGTATTTAATATCCTTAATGAATTGTTTCATAAATGCATTTAGCCTTATTCTGAAAAATAATGCCTTGAGTTGTCTTTCTTTGACAGCATAATTATGTTTGAGTGTCTAAGTGATCAATGTATTCAGCTACACTCTTTCCACTCTGAGTCGAATGTGAAAGCTGCTTGTTTTGCTAATATTTTTTCTATGAATTTGTTTAAGATGCTTTTTCTAACAACTGAAAACCCTCTGCAATGGACAGAGGGACATGCAGCATTAAAGACCCCTTTTCATTACGTGCACCTTTTTTCGCAGTTAATAATCATTCACATATACAACATAATTACACTTATTGTCTTAAAATTTATACAGATGGCTCATTTTTAGGCAATCATCAAGCAGGTTCAGCATTTGTCATACCGGCACTCAAAAAAGAAAAGCCTTATCATGTTGGTAAAAATCGATGTGTTTTTACAGCTGAACTGATAGCAATTCTCATGGCTTTGACTTTTATTTTAGCTCATCCATACCGTTTCGTTTATTTATTACTTTGTATGATTCAAAATTGGTTTTATATACCTTACTTACAAGAAAACTACTAAACCTATTTAGACATTAAATACTTCATAAATATTTTACGTTTAAGAGGAATTCATGTTTCCTTTTGTTGGATTCCTTCACATAATTATAGGATTGTTTCCTAATGAGAGGGCTGATAAGGATGCACAAAAAAGTGTGTGTGTGTGCGCGTGCGTGCGTGTGTAGGTGTGTTGTGTGAGCGTGTGTGTGTGTGTGTGTGTGTGTGTGTGTGTGTGTGTGTGTGTGTGTGTGTGTGTGTGTGTGTGTGTGTGCAGTTCTATCAACTCAATTAAAGTGATGACATTATTATCAAGGTTGTGGTTTTTTCCCATCGTAACTTCTTGTTGCCCATGGGCCTATCATGGCTTTGAAATTAAAAAAAACAAAACAATAATAATAATAAAAATAATAATTATGATAAAGGGGCATATTAATGGGGGGGATGAAACAGGTAAGGTAGGGGGTAAGGAGGAGGGAAAGAACAGGGGATGCAGAGGGAGGAGAGAAGATTCAATCTATCTCCTCCCCCCCCCCCCCCCTAATTTGAAGTACACTTCCGGTAGTGGTGTTTCGGCATGAAAACAGCTAAATCATAGAAACAGTATGATAGTTTCACAAGAAAAGTTTTAAACATAAACTAAGCAAACAACTTTTAACCAACAGTTACAATGACAGATCAAGTCATTTCGGATATTGTGGTTTATTATGATTTTTTGAACACATTCATGAAACACAATAGTTAATTCAAGTTCTTTTGATCTCAGCTGTCCACACACACACACACACCACGCTCACACACACACACGCACAATCTCTCTCTAATTTTCTCTCTCTATAATGAATAAAACTTTCGCATTTGCATTGGCATTCTCTCTCTCTCTCGCTCTCTTTCTGTGACAATGTTCATGTTTAATCTTGCTGACAAAAACTACGGGGGAAAAGTGTTTCAGTCCTTAACCGTTGTAGTTAACTCACGTGAACATGGCCATATCCATTAGATCTTGTGATCTTTTCCCTTTATTTTCCCCCCGCCACGCAATCCTAGTAATCAAACTGAATCTCCAAGTCGAATAATGAACATGGACCAAATGTGATTGGAAAAAAATGTGTACACTCTAGAGAAGTTGAGAGGGGACAAGAGAGAGAGAGAGAGAGAGAGAGAGAGAGAGAGAGAGAGAGAGAGAGAGGAAGGAGGAGGAGGAAGAGGAGGAGGAGAATGGTAATTTTCATTTCCAAGAGAGGGATTGAGGCTTGTGGAGGCAAAATCGGTCAGTTAAATCTGTGTAAGTATGCGTATGTACATGTATGTAATGTATGCATGCATGTTTGCAAAACGAATGTGCCTGTGTTTACATTGTCTATGTGTATGTTCCTAATGTTTACGTATGAATGTCTTGTAACAGCATGATCTTGATGATTATGTAGTAAAGTTGCATATAAAACTGCATATGTATAATTATGGACTTACATTATACAGCTTTTGTAATATTAGGCCTGTGTTTTGTACATGTTGCATTCACAATCTAAAACGTTGGGAATGCTTCACCATATAGCCTTTGATTTCTTTTATTAAAAAAAACAAACAATTTTTATGGAAGATTTTGTTAAATCATTGTACATGACAAGAACAAGTTTTAATAAGGAAATGCATTACAAATTCAAGAATCAAAGGGCTTCAAACAACAGTCTTTTTGCCGTGGATCTATACAAACTAATGCAATACCAGTCAACTGGGATCTTGGTCATGAATATTTACAATACATTTTTCATAACTTCCTGTAATAGTGAAACTACATCGAAAGAGTAGGCCATTGTGTGCCGGTGGGAACAGATGACAAAATTTACAAAACCGCATACACACGGGGACTTGATGTAAAAAGGCACATGAGTGCTTATTCCATTATCCTCCATATAAAAGAATTTAAAAAATTAAAATAGAATAGATAAATATATCATGACACATCTTTTGAACTGCTGCTTCATTAAATCGGTTTGTATGACAAGAGCAGTTTTAACAAGTAAAGCAATGCCTAAGAACAAGTAAAATAGTGCGTAAGAACATGTAAAATAATGCGTAATAGCAAGTAAAATAAAGCATAATAACAATGAGTAAAGTAATGCGTAATAACAAGTAAACTAAACATCGTAATAGCAAGTAAAATAGTGCATAATAACAATAACAAGTAAAATAATGCGAAATAGCAAGTTAAATAGTGCGTAATAACAATAGCAAGTAAAATAATGCGTAATAGCATGTAGAATAATGCGTGATAATAATAATAATAATAATAATAAATGGATTTTGTATAGCGCTATATCTTGCAAAGACAAATCAGAGGGCTTGCATTCAACATATTCTTACAGGGTCATGCAGCCAATAATTATCAAAAGCTTAAACAAAATTCAAATGTACACACACACACACACACACACACACACACACACACACACAGGTTGTAGGCTTTGGCAGGATAATGGGATTTGGGCTGTTGAAGGCAGGGGCAGTTTTGAGATGAAAGAGGGAAAAAGTTAGGTTTGAAACAAATATGTCTTGAGGCTGGATTTAAATGTGTCATATGTAGGCCTCTGTCGAAGAGAGAGAGGAAGGTTGTTCCAGATGGATGGACCAGAAATAGAGAAAGAGCGACGACCAACAGTGGACTGGTTGAATCTAGGTATTCGTAAGCACAAGGTATCTGCAGCAGAGCGGAGGGAACGAGAAGGAGTGTACAGGTGAAGGCATTCACAGAGGTAGGAGGGTGCTGTTTGGTGGAGACATTTGTAACAGAGGGTATTGACCTTATTGTTTACTCTCTGTGGCACAGGCAACCAGTGAAGAGATCGCAAGAGAGGAGTAATGTGTTCAGATTTTTTTCTTTCTGAGGACTAGGCGAGCTGCAGAGTTTTGTATACGTTGAAGGGAGTGGATAGATGTTGCTGGCAGACCAGCCAAAAGAGAATTGCAATAGTCCAGACGTGAGAGAATGAGGGACGCAACAAGTTTAGATGTTGCATCTGTGGACAGGTACTTTCGAATTGCACTGATACGCCGCAATTGATAGTAGCACGACTGACAGGTCTGGGTGATGAATTTTTGCATAGTGTGTTGTCGATAACAACTCCTAGATACTTCACAGCAGTGGACAGAGGGACCGATGTATTACCGAGTTCTATTGAAGTTGTTGTAATGGAAGAGGGTTTGTGTTTGGTCCCTACAAGCATGGCTTCGGTTTTATCTGCATTTAACTGTAACTTGTTTTGTATCATCCAGTTTTGGATATCTTGAAAGCAGTAGGCCATATTTGTCAAGAGAGAGGGCAGATTTTCAGGTGTAACACTACTTTGAATCTGAGAGTCATCTGCGTAAAAGTGATAGTTGATATGATGACGTAATAACAATAACAAGTAAAATAATGCTTAACAACAAATAATATAGTACGTAATAATA
>CM054134.1:56446502-56489002 GCA_028751875.1 Rapana venosa
TAAAGAGAGATGGTTGATATCAAAATCTGCTTTCTGAAGTTCCCATGTTGGACAGGGTGTTAAAAGAGGTGTGGATTTTTGCCAGTCTTTAGGATTGATACTTGACTCTTTGAAGATATTGGAAGTGTAAGTACTAATAGTGACAAGAGAAGATATATTTTTAGCTCTATTGGGAAACTCTAAGTCCGATCTAATTGAAATTCCGATGCAATATTGTTTTCAACTGTTGAACTTCTTAAGATATACTTTGAAACGGCTAAGTTACGATAATCCTCTAGAGGTAGTACTCCTATTTCTCTATACGTTCCTAAAGAAGATGCATGAAACGGAACTCCCAAAGCAATCCGGAAAGCTTTACAATCTAAGCTTTGAATTTTGTTCAAAGATATTTGGGGGCACTAAAGAATAATTCTTGACCATATGTTAGTTTAGAGCGGACCAGCGATATTGATAAATGCTTTAGTACTAATGAATCTTGTGCCCATATTTGCCTACTAATTGCCTTTAATACATTCAGACTTCTTCTTGCCTTGTTCAAAGCATATTCGATGTGACAATGCCATGTTAATTTTGAAGTAAGTATGATACCAAGAAATTTTACCATAGGCTTATAATCCAGAACTTTTTCACCAATTTTAAAAACAGGAAGTTTAGGAGGATCAGCACCATTGTTAAAAAGCACAACCTGTGTCTTTTCTGTAGAAAGACCTAACCCATTTTCCACAATATACTTATAAATTTTATCCAACTCAAGCTGATATAACTTTCTAACATAATTTAAATGTCTTTTAGGTGTTACCCTTTTCATTGTTACCCTTTTCCACATACAAAGGTCATCAGCATATTGGACAAGAACAACATTACCAGACACATATTCAGGGATATCATGAAGTAAAATATTAAATAAATAGGGCGCAATCACAGAGCCCTGAGGTATGCCCATTTGTGGAAATCTAAGTGTGGAGTAAGTATTTCCAACCTTTGCCTGAATGCCTCTTCCTGTGAGAAAATTTCTAAAATAAGAATAGATGAAACCTGACAGTCCAATACATTTTAATTTATATAACAATCTAGCATGCCAAACTTGGTCATAAGCTTTGTTTATGTCAAAGAACGTGGCAAGAATATTTTGTCTTCGTGCAAACTGATGTTTTATTTGGGTAGTCAGCTTAACTAAATGGTCCATGGTTGATCTTCCTTTTCGAAATCCTGCTTGATTAACTGGGACAATTTTATTTTTCTCACAATAGTACACTAGTCTATTTAAAATAACTTTTTGCATAAGTTTTCCCGTGTGTGATGTAAGTGCAACAGGTCTATAGCTTTTTGCATCACTTTTCAATTTTCCTTGTTTTAGTAGGGGAATAATAATAGACTGCTTCCAAATCAAAGGTATTTTACATTCTATCCAGCACTGCTGAAATAATTGGTGTAGTAAAAGAACCCAGTTTTCTGGTAAATGTTTCAGCATTTGATTTGAAATAGCATCTATTCCTACTAATGTTTTCCTATTATTAAGAGATAGAATAACATCCATAACTTCTCGTAAAGTTATTGGTGTGTTTATGAATAATGTATTATCTGGTAATGGATCTTTATAAATATCTTTTTTTGTTTCTTCCTTTCTGAAGGTAACTTCTGACTGTGAAAGACATGTATCACTCATTGTATTAGCAAACATATCAATGAAAGCTTCTGCCTTGTCTGAATCAGAGGGGAACTCCTTATCTTTAATTGCAATTGGACACAAAGGCTGATTTATACCGTGTTTCATTTCATTAAATTTTTTCCATACTTTTTGCATATCCTTGTGAGTACAAATTTCCTTTTTACAAAAGTTAGACCAGAACTCACGTTTCACTTGCTCAATAATTTTGTCACACGTTTTATTTGCTAATTTTAGAAAAATGTGATTAGCCCGTGATTTATTTCGTATATAAGTTTTGAATGCTATTTTTTTCTTATTAACAGCATTTTCACATGTTTCATTCCACCATAGGTTCCCTGCATGTTTATCAGATTTTATAGATGAACATCTGGGAATGGAACAATCTGCAGCTTGTAAAACTGTTTTAGTAAATCTATCATAAAACATGTCTATGTCATCACATTCTATACAGCTTGTGTCATAACATTTTAGAAAAGATTGAAACAGGTCCCAGTTTGCTTTATTGTAACTATATTTTGGAATCTTATCTTTGACATTTTCATTATGTGCTGACCTTCCATACAGTGTTATGATAATTGGTAAATGGTCACTTCCTAGCGAGTCACTGTAAGTTTCCCATGCGTTTGTGTACGTGTGTGTAAGTGTGCGTGCGTGTGTGTACGTGTGTGTGTGTGTGTGCGTATGTGTGTGTGTGTGCGTGCGTGCGTGCGTGTGTGCGTGTGTGTAAGTAAATCTTCAATTTTAACCTCTTTCCACTTAAAGTGATACCAGACATCCTTAAATAGGAGACTGAATATGTGAGATAGAGAAAGAGAGAGAGAGAGAGAGACAATATTTGACAATATTTTATTGTAATAAGCTGTTAAAGCCCATTTACAAGGGAACAGTGGGAAGGGGACTGGGCACAAAACACGTATTTTCAGAAATACAGATGTATCATTTCTACAGCCCAAATGGTCGACATGGCATGGATTCCACGGCATGGTGAAGTGTTTTACATTACGATTCAGATGAATTGGTGCCTAACACTTTCGCCCATTGCTAATGGGGAAAGGGAGGGGGGAGGGTAACAACAACCACAAACATCATTTAAACACCGAGTCTGTGACAGGGCTTCCTGTCCCTACATTCCGTCTGATCCGGTAACTCATGCTCTTTCCAACACGTGAAAAACCTAACTCACAATATGCCTAACCTCCTGTTTTGCTCTCTCTCTCTCTCTCTCTCTCTCTCTCGAGAGAGAGAGAGAGAGAGAGAGAGAGATCTACTCTTTGTGTGTGAGTGTGCGTGGGCGTCCCTACATGCATGCGCGCTCGTGTGTGTAATAAATAGTAATAACAAAGGAAATAGTATTCTTAACATGAACAAATCAAGAACAGAAATTAAAATTAAAAAAAAAAAATTGAAATTAAAAAATAACTACAATAACTACAATAAATGCCCTATAGGACTTAACAATAAACCCTTAGCAATATCAATTGTTAACTTAACATTGTTCAAAATTTCTTCAATGGAATTCTCAGAAAAGGCAGGGAGATGAGGTTTTAGCTTCTCACATTCAAGTATGATATGAGTATTTGAAATATAATCACCACATAAGCATTTAACATCCTTGCTGAATTTTGTTGTAAATGCATTTAATCTTATCCTAAAAAATAATGCCTTGAGTTGTCTTTCTTTTACAGCATTTGTATGAATCTCTAAGTCTTCAATGTATTCAACTACACTATTCACACTCAGAGTTGAATGTGAAAGCCGATTGTTTTGCTGATACTTTTCTATATTTTTTTTAAAGGATGCTTCTTCTAACAACCGATAACCCTCTGCAATGGATAGAGGGACATGCAGTACTATAGACCCCTTTTCATTACGTGCACTCATTAGAAAACAATCCTATATGTGAAGGAATCCAGCAAAAGGAAACATGAATTCCTCTTAAACGCAGAAGATTTATGAAGTATTTGATGTCAAGTATAAGTTTAGCTGATTGCTTATAAGTTATAGACTTTAAGGCATATAATACTGATTTTGAATCCACACAAAGTAATATATGAAAGAAAGAGTATGGATGATCTAAAATGAAATTGTGCGTGTGTGTGTGTGTATGTGTGTGTATGTGTGTGTGCGTATGTGCGTGTGTGTGTGTGTGAACAGTAGCGCTGCCTTGCAGTAGTAGGCTACTAGGCTACTGACCGTGTTGGGATAAGCCAAACAGCGCAGTCGGTCGAACCCCTCCTGCTCGCGCGCGCGCGTGTGTGTGTGTGTTTGTGTGTGTGCGTGCGTGCGTATGCGTGGTGTGTGTGTGTGTGCGTGTTTGTATGCGTGCGTGCATGTGTGTGTGTGTGTGTGTGTGTGTATGTGTGTGTGTGTGTGTGAACAGTAGTGCTGCCTTGCAGTAGTAGGCTACTGGGCTACGTACCGTGTTGGGATAAGCCAAACAGCGCAGGCGGTCGAACCCCTCCTGCCCCGCAGTGTCCCACAGCTGAAGGTTGATCCACTGGCCATCCACCACCACCTCCTGACAGAAGTTGTCAAACCTGTGTGTGGCCCAGCCGACATCAACACATCAAAACCGTCATGAACTCACACACACACACACACACACACACACACACGCGCACACACACACGCACGCACGCACACACATACACGCACGCACGCACGCACGCACCCACACACACACGCACGCACACGCACGCACATGCACACACACGCACGCACGCACACACACACGCACACACACACACATACACACAGGTACATTGTACACACAGTTCTCTGGCACATTATTAAGGCAGGCAGGGCAAGACAGGACAAAGCAGAGAGAGGCCAGGCAAGGCATGCCAAGGCAAAGTGAGGTGAGGTGAGGCGAGGCGAGGTGAGGTGAGGTGAGGTGAGGTGAGGTGAGGTGAAAAGAGGTGAGGTGATGTGAGGTGAGGTGAGGCAAGGTGAGGTGAGATGAGGTGAGGTGAGTTGAGGTGAGGTGAGGTGAGGTGAGGTGAGGCGAAGCGAGGTGAGGTGAGGTGAGGTGAGGTGAGGTGAGGCAAGGTGAGGTGAGATGAGGTGAGGTGAGGCAAGGTGAGGTGAGGTGAGGCAAGGGAAGGAGAGACGAGGTGAGGTGAGGTGAGGTGAGGTGAGGCAAGGGAAGGAGAGACGAGGTGAGGTGAGGTGAGGTGAGGTGAGGTGAGGTGAGGCAAGGCAAGGAAAGGAGAGACGAGGTGAGGTGAGGTGAGGTGAGGTGAGGCAAGGCAAGGGAAGGAGAGACGAGGTGAGGTGAGGTGAGGTGAGGCAAGGCAAGGCAAGGAGAGACGAGGTGAGGCGAGGTGAGGTGGGGTGAGGTGAGGCAAGGTGAGGTGAGATGAGGTGAGCTGAGGCGATGCGAGGCGAAATGAGATGAGGTGAGGCGAGGCGAAATGAGATGAGGTGAGATGAGGCGAGATGAGGTGAGGTGTGGTGAAGTGAGATGAGGTAAGATGAGGTGATATGAGGTGAGATGAGATGAGGTAAGGTGAGATAAGGTGAGATGAGGCGAGGTGAGGTGTGGTAAGATGAGGTGAGGTGAGATGAGATGAGGTGAGGTGTGATGAGGTGATGTATGATAAGGTGTGGTGAGGTGTGATAAGATGAGGTGAGGTGAGGTTAGGTGAGATGAGGTGATGTGTGATGAGGTGAGATGAGATGAGGTGAGGTGTGATGAGGTAGGGTGAGATGAGATAAGGCAAGCTGCCAGATTACATGAGGTGAGGCGAGGCGAGGCAAGACGGCGAGGCGAGGCGAGACAAGACAAGGTGGGACAAGACATGGGGAGATGAGACAAGGGGAGGGACAAGGCGAGGCGAGACAAGACAAGGCGAGGTGAGGTGAGGCGAGGCGAGGCGAGGCGAGGCGAGGCGAGGCGTGGCAAGACAAGGCGAGGTGAGGCGAGACAAGGCGAGACAAGACAAGGCGAGGCGAGGCGAGGCAAGACAAGGCGAGGTGAGGCGAGACAAGGCGAGACAAGACAAGGCGAGGCGAGGCGAGGCGAGGCAAGACAAGGCGAGGTGAGGCGAGACAAGGCGAGACAAGACAAGGCGAGGCGAGGCGAGGCAAGACAAGGCGAGGTGAGGCGAGACAAGGCGAGACAAGACAAGGCGAGGCGAGGCCAGGCAAGGCGAGACAAGACAAGGCGAGGCGAGGCAAGACAAGGCGAGGCGAGGCGAGGCGAGGTGGCGAGGCGAGGCGAGGCGAGATGAGGCGAGGTGAGACAAGACAAGGCGAGGCGAGGTGGCGAGGCGAGGCAAGACAAGGCGAGACAGGACAAGGCGAGGCGAGGTGGCGAGGCGAGGCAAGACAAGGCGAGACAAGATAAGGCGAGGCGAGGTGGCGAGGCGAGGCAAGACAAGGCGAGACAAGACAAGGCGAGGCGAGGTGGCGAGGCGAGGCGAGGCGAGGCGAGGCGAGGTGAGGTGAGGTGAGGCGAGGCAAGACAAGACAAGGCGAGGCGAGGTGGCGAGGCGAGATGAGACAAGACAAGGCGAGGCGAGGTGGCGAGGCGAGATGAGACAAGACAAGGCGAGGCGAGGCGAGGCGAGATGAGGCAGGCAAAGTCAAGGCAAGCACAAGGCGAGACAAGGTAAGACAAGATACATTTGAGGCAAGGCAAGGCAAGTTGAGATAACTTTATTTAGAGAATAACAGGTGAGCACTCATGTACTTTTTTATTGGGTGGTTGCCCATATTAGGGATCATATCATTATATCAAAACCACACATAAAACTATAAGATCATGACCCAAAAAAAGGGGAAAAAAGGGAGGAAAATCCAAGTGACACTCACCATTTTCAAGAAAAGGTGAAACAAAACAAAACAAACAAACGAAAAGAAACAACAAGAAACAAGGAAACAAACAAATTCTCATCAATTTCAAATTCAGACGGGAAAAAATAATATATTTCTAAATTAAAAATAAGGGTATATCATATTACACACACACACACACACACACACACACACACACACACACACACACACACACACACACACACACACACACACACACATCAACTGGTTACATGAAAGAAGAAGGGAGCGGGATCAAAGTACAGGTGTTGAAAGGGGAAAAAACTGGACAGGGGGGAGGGGGGTTGGGGGGAGGGGGTATGTTCATTTCGGAATTTATTCAGTTTCATCTGGCTCCTTTTAATTCAGAAAATTAATGTTAGAACGTGAGGCCAATGGTCAGTGATGTTGCTTTATTTAGTTATTTTATTCTTTTGTTTCGAGGACAATGGAATAAGCACACGTGCGTTCTTTTTACATCCAGTTCCCGTGTGTATGCAGTTTTGTACATTTGTTCCCACCGGCACACTGAAAAGCGGAACAGGTTTTAACGTGTGCGCGAGATGTTCTGCGTGTGTTCGCACACGGGGCCTCGGTTTATAGTCTCATCCGAAGGACTCTTGAGAGGAGGGGAGACAGCACTAATGTTAACTCCAGGGAAAAATATCCCCATTGAACGGGATTCGAACCTGCTATCCATCGGCCAAGAAATGAAATAAAAGTTCCTCAAGAGTTCCTTGTTTGTTTGGTTTTTTAATCTAGACATACGAAAGTGAAGAGGGTGTTTATCTGTTAATACCAGAAACAATATCTTCCAAAAGTATTGTATGACCTTTTCATTAGCTGTTAAGTCCATCACCGAGCTGTAAAAATAACAGAAAATCAAAGAGAGGAATAAACGGTTTTCTTCCCCGCCTCGTCTGGCCATGCCAAATTTTCAGGCTAATCCGAATAACAAAGGACTGACTTGATTCATAGCTCCTTTGCAGAACGTTTTTTGTGAAAGATAAAATCTAAGTATATGGAACTGTTGATGATCGCATATGAATCCTTCATCTGTTGCGATATGAAGTCATCCGTCACAAAGTATGCATGAAAAGTACGACAGGACTGTCATAAGTTTACTCGTTGTCCTGTATGCTTGTATTTTTGTGACATTTTTCTGAAGAAATTCTCTTTAAACCAAAGAGATAATATTTTGAATGCCTTTCTCAAGATTAAAAACAAACAATCTCATAGGTCACTGAACAAACTTTGTGGCCACGACTTAGAGCTTCTTTTTTCGCTCAGTTATGGGGAAATAATATTCAAAGAGAAAATCAAAGCCCTTGTCACAGACTTCCCTCCATCAGCTGAAACACCGCTATCACGCCTCTCAAACCTCCCAGCTAGGCGTCGTTAAGTTGGTTTGGAGACATCTCTCACCCTCTGTTCATTCCCCTCACTCAATCAACATGAAATTCCGAGTCTGTAAGCAAAGTAGAATATCTCCTCTTCAACAGGACGAACCTAGTTTGCACAAACTTTTTAAGTGTACTGCTTGGCAGTGATACATGACATGACTATATTCAGGAACAGACGTACCCGCCAAATACAAGTCTTGGGTAGATGGGGCATCGCCAGCCGGGAAAAGCAGCCCACCCGGGGAGCAGGAGAGCCCTGAAAAAAACCTCCGCTACCTTGTGGCCATGCTTGATCCAGGAAGAGCCTCTAGAAAAAGAGATCTTGAAGAAAATCCGGCAGTGGGGCTTCCCTAAGGCGGTTGAAATTTGCTTGCGATCTTGCGCTGACAAGTCTCGGACCTGGATCAAAATATAACTGCGGGGGAAGACGCCACTGGAGTGTGTGAGTTACAATTTGGTCGCTGCAACATTTGAAGACGGATCAGCCTGAAGGAACTTGTCGACCAACGCGTTTCGCGTGTCCCCCTGACGACCATCTTGGTCAAGGGACTTCCGATGCTGGTGACTAGCCAACCCTCTGGAAACTCGAGACTTCATGCATGACACTAGTCACGGCTGCCCTGGATGGAACCTATCCCAACCAGCCTGACTACGCCTGATGCAGAGTCAGAGCCTGTCCGGAATCAACAGAGCAAAAGCAAGGGCGTTCTCTGGCGCTGCCACTTAAAGTGATCGTGACCTACCGAATTTTTTGAGTGAGGCTGAAGAAGACAAAGAAACCCAAGAACACGAGATAAACGTTTGATCTGGACAGATTGAAGGATTTCGCCATTGGCACTTTGATAGGAGACATGGGAGAGGGATTCTTGCCTTTAAAATACAATGCTTCAGGTGTGTGTGTGTGTGTGTGTGTGTGTGTGTGTGTGTGTGTGTGTGTGTGTGTGTTGTGTGTGTGTGTGTGTGTGTGTGTGAAGTGTGTGTGTGTGTGTGTGTGTGCGTGCGTGCGTGCGTGTGTGTGTATTTGTGTGAGTGAGTGCCTCGCCATATAGGTAACCCTTAGGGTGTTAAGCTGCTGACTGCAACAACAACGACAACAACAACGACAACAGCGACAACAACGACAACAACGGCAACCAATACTCACACAGTGGGCACATACTCCACGGGGAACATGCTGGTTCTGTAGCTCACCAGCAGGGAGGTCTTGCCAACACAGCTGCCGAGAAGTAACAAGCGTTAGACATTAAGAATACCCCGAAGTCAGAATGCGGCTACCTTCACCATGGGCAAAAACACAAAAAACCCCAGTTCTACAAGCAAAATCTCGCCATTGGTGAATCTTGGAGGTCTAAGGCGGGAAACGCAAACTAAAAAAAAAAAGACATGGAAAAATTGCTGAATGGTGTGTGTGTGTGTGTGTGTGTGTGTGTGTGTGTGTGTGGTGTGTGTGTGTGTGTGTGTGTGTGTGTGTGTGTGTGTGTGTGTGTGTTGTGTGTGTGTGTTGTGTGTGTTGTGTGTGTGTTGTGTGTGTGTTGTGTGTGTGTTGTGTGTGTGCATGTGTGTTTGTGTGTGTGTGAGTGTTGTGTGTGTTGTGTGTTGTGTGTGGGTGTGTGTGGGTGTGCATGTGTGTGTGTGTGTGGTGTGTGTGTGTTGTGTGTGTTGTGTGTGTGTGTGTGTTTTGTGTGTGTGTTGTGTGTGTGAGTGTTGTGTGTATGTGTTGTGTGTGTTGTGTGTGTGCATGTGTGTGTGCATGTGTGTTTGCGTGTGTGTGTGTGTGTTGTGTGTGTGTGTGTACGCCTCTGTGTATATGCGTTTGCGTGTGTGTGAGTGTTGTGTGTGCATGCGTGTGCATGCGTGTGCATATGCGTGTGCATATGCGTGTATGTCTCTCTGTGTGTATGTATGTGTGTTTGTGTGTGTGTGTGTTCCACTTTTTCTGTATAATGGAAGATTCCTTGACGTGAAATTAGGGCTGCTGTTTCCTGGGGTGAGCCCCTCACCATAATACAGCGCCACCCATTTTTTCCTGTACATGTTTGCATTGGATTTCTTTGTCTTCGAATGGATTTACCACTGGATGTTTGCTCTTCAGCGTTTTACACCCGATATCCGCGGTTGTCCTATTAGGCTACACACGTTGTACTGGAAATTCCTACTTTTTCTTCTGTTTTTCTATATGACTCTTATAATTATTCTTACCGCACGTACTAAGGCATCCACAGAAATAAAAACCACTTTTTGTAAAAGACTAGCCTCTCACTAAGATATCATGGCATTTTGCACAAATTTGGTAAGTTTGAATTTTTAAAAATGTTTCAGCAAACACTGTACTCCCTCAGTCCTGTGTCGTCTGCTAGCTGCCTTACGGCAATGTGCATGCGCGGGGTCAACACTGTAGGGACGCAAGCAATCTTCATTTTGATGATCATTTCCAACTTTCTCGTGACTACCTGGTATTGCTCTATGTTCTCAATCCCAAACACAAGTACACAATGCATTTTTTTTCGTATTTAAAATAATATCTGTTAAATATCACCAAAAACTGTTCCGACTTGCACTCTATACAAAACACTACATCACCCACAAGTTAATACAGGAGTGTAACCTTAGCGACACAACCCACGTAATATCGACAACCTGTATCTAACTTTGTCTTTCTCAAATAAACGACTCTTCTCTCAGCAAACAGAGAAGCCTATGTTACGATATTGCAGTCCTAGTGTTTTCTTTGCTCGCGAGGAAAAAAATCTGCATATCTTTTTTCATTATCATTGGTTCTTACAGGAACGCAGTAGTCTACTTTTCCGAAAGACGAAACGGGTTTGAACATGAGCCCAAGATGTTCTGCATGCGTTCCCACACTGAGCCTCGGTTTATAGTTTCTTCCAAAGGACATTTAGAGGCACTGGAATCATTACTGATGCTAACTCTAGGGGAATAATCTCCCCAAAACGGGCGGTGGAAAAAAATTGCAGATTTTTCCCCATGAGCAAAGAAAAGACTAGGACTGCAATATCGTAACATGGGCTTCTCTTTTAGCTCCGAGAAGAGTCGTTTATTTGAGAGAGACAAAGTTGGATACAGGTTGACCATATTACGTGTGTTGTGTCGCTAAGGTTACACTCCTGTATTAGCTTGTGGGTGATGTAGTGTTTTGTATAGAGTGCAAGTCGGATAAGTCGAATAATCTCTCCAAAACGGTGGTGGCTCGAACCCTGGCAGTCAGATCACGAGCTCAACGCTCTAGCCACTAGGTTATCTCGACCCCATAACACAGTTCGGATAATCGCTGCCGTTGAGAGCTACATCATGACAAACATTGTAAAACCTTATAAAACCTTATAAAAGCGGAAGAATAAATTTGTGAACAGGAACACTTACCCATCTCCTACCACCACGATCTTCACTTTCGTGCCTGCCATCAAGATTCGTAGCTGAGGTTGTTGTGACTGCTGTTGTACCTGTTGTTACTTTTGTTGCTGCTGCTGTTGTTGTTGCTGCTGCTGCTGCTGCTGCTGGGTTTTTGCTTCTTCAAGAGCTTGGGTATCGTCTGTGTCACACACATGCATCCCCCCCACACACACAAAAAACTACTCTTCCCCGCACGGGTTTTTGCTTTCACTTAAGCATAGCTGTGTTTTTTGGCCAAACAACGAACCTCACTGTCTTTGTTCAACATGGTCTTCTGAACAAAGCCAGTTCAATCATGAGAGGATAGGTTTCGTTGAGGCTGAAGTCGAGCTGGCTGTGTGTTTCATTTTCCGGGAGCGTCAGCTTGAGTGAGTGATGCCAGTGTTCTCAATAAGTAATTGTATAGACACGAGGAAGTTTAAAGCAGTTAACAGATCCGGCTTCCTTTTTTTGGAATTTTTTTTTAAATAACGCATCTGATTTTTTGTTTGTTTTATGATTGTGCAAATGAACAATAAGTGTTTTGCTTTGATGCGTGTAGAGTTTAAAAACAGAACAACAACAACAAATTCAATAAGCAGGAAACCGTGCTGATGTTTTCTTGTCTTTGTCCGCTTGTGTTTGAAAATGAGACGTGGAATGGAATAGAACGTCTGCAACCGAACATACCACATGGTCAATATCATCATCACCATCACCATCACCATCATTAGTAGTAGTAGTAGTAGTAGTAGTAGTAGTAGTAGTAGTAGTAGTAGTAGTAGTAGTAGTAGTATCGTTGTTATTACATTAGCAGCAGCAGCAGCAGCAGCAGCAGCAGCAGCACAGCAGCAGCAGTATTGTTGTTGTTGTTGTTGTTGTTGTTGTTGTTGCTGCTGCTGCTGCTGCTGCTGCTGCTGCTGCTGCTGCTGCTGTTCTTGTTTTTGTAGCAGTAGCAGTAGTAATCAATATTGACTCGTGCGGGCGTGCGTGTGTTTATTTATTTATTTATTCTTTTATATCGAGGATAATGGAATAAGCACTCATGTGCTTTTTTTTTACATCAAGTCCCCGTGTGTAGGCGGTTTTGTAAATTCTGTCATCTGTTTCCACCGGCACCCAATGGCCTACTCTTCCGAAAAGTGGAACAGTATTTAACGTGTGCGCAAGATGTTCTGCATGCGTTCGAACACGGGCCTCGGTTTATAGTCTCATCCGAAGTGTGTGTGTGTGTGTGTGCTCGCGCGTGTATGTGTGTGTCAAATGGTGCTTAAGTCCCCTCTCTCCTCCCACTCAAATCTAAAAACAAGAATAATTAATTTATCACTGTCTGTTCTTTGCCACTAGGTTACTTCACTGCAGTTTGACGTATCACAGTTTCAGTTAATTGCTGCCTTAAACACACTTGTCTTTCTTATCAAACTCAAACAATGCTTATAATTATGATACGGTCATTACCAAATTCAAACAATGGTTATAAATATGATACGATCATTACCAAACTCAAACAATGCTTATAATTATGATACGGTCATTACCAAACTCAAACAATGCTTATAATTATGATATGGTCATTCTTAAGTTGTGCACAGTAGTAACTATAGAAGACATTTGTACAAGCCATCGAATGTTTAAAACAAAGGTTTGTGTTGAAAAATATCTACTCTTATTGCCATCCATTGTTTTGTTTGATTCTTCCATTTTCGCACAAACAATAACAACCTGACTATCAATATCTTCCATTTTGAAGGAATGAAAGATACTGCACAAAATGCAATAGTGGTAATGTTGGTGACAAATTTCATTACATTTTTATTTGTCCATTGTTTAAATGATTCTCGTAAAAATAATTATCGTTACCAAAATATTACGTTAACCATTCAAAACACCTTAAGGTATGACCAAAAAAACCCTATTTTCTTCAACAAATAAAAAGACTGCTCAATGTTGTTAAGATGATGTAAATACTATCAGAAATATCATGTAAAATATTTTTAAAGATAATTTATAATGTTTCAACAGAAATATTTTTTTGTTTTATCGTACTGTTTTTTTGAAAATTGGTAAAATGGTGCATGTATTTCGTTCAGAGTGTGTGTGTGTGTGTGTGGTTTTCTTTTTGTTTCCTGATTATGTAAAACTATCCTATATACCCTAAAGAGGTGACTGGAAATAAGAGTCTTAATTTGATTTGAACGCGACTTCTTTCAGATCAGTCAGTTCACTGTGTACCGGGAAAAGAGTCACATGAGTTGTCAACCACTTCTTCCCTCACTTAAATTAAATGTATGCGCACACTTGGTTCAGACAGAGTGTACTGTACTTCCTTTCCACGTTTCGGGTCAGGAGTTATTTTTACTGTCCTGATTCATTGTGGTGTTTAATAATTGCGTCCTGCTGTTCTGTGTGGGGTGGAGAAGGTCGATGGTTAGAGCGTTAAACTGAGGGTGGAGTTCAAATCTTTGCTGGGATGTCTGTTGTGAGGGCAGTTACATGAATGTGAATTTTTGTTTAACGTGTTTCCCATAAAAAAGTGAATTATGTTATCCTATTAATTTGGCTCAGCTCACCTTCACCTATCCCGTAGTCCCATGGACCGTGAGGGCACCAAGGAAGATTTTGCAACCAGCTTCCTCCACTCCATGCGGTCCTCTGTTTCCCGTAGCAATTCGTTCCACTCAAAGCCAGTCCACTCTCTGATGTTGTTTTCCCATGTGTTCTCTCTCTCTCTCTCTCTCTCTCTCTCTCTGCCTCTTAATCTCCCTCCTTGTACTGTTCCCTTGGTTGTCAGTGGATAAATTGAATGTAGATTTTGACCGAATGTTTGTCACTTACATGCACGATGACACTTAGTAGAGTAACTTTCTCATAAATATTCTTCATACATTTTCCCCGTTCCTCAGCTAAAATTCAGACGTTCATCAGCGGTGAGATTTTGTGTGTACACGATCGTTCGCCCACCATTAAGGCGGCGTTTTCCGTCTTCAGGGAGGATGTCTGAACACGAAACCAGTGCACACGTTTGGTTTAAAAGGAGAAAAAAAGAAAGATATTGTCATCCATTCTCACCGGAACGCATCAGCCTACTACTTCCCAAAAGCAGAGGGGGTTTCAACGTGTGCACAAGATGTTCTTCATGCGTTTCTATACGGGATATCGGTTTATAATGATAATCATAATCATAATCATAATGTATGGAATTTATATAGCGCTGAATCTTGTAAAGCAACAAATCAAAGCGCACAGATGACATGATTTTTTGTGATTTTTAAAAATAATTTTGTAAAATTTTATAATCTCATCAGAAAGACTTAAGGGGGAGTTGAGTTAGTACTGATTTTAAGTCCAGGGGAAAAATCCCCTCGCGTGGGAGTCTCATTGGTGGCTGGAACCTGTGCCGTCAGATCACGAGACACTCTAATCACTTGGCTACCCCGCCCCCTCCCTACCCCGCCCCAACTAGGTCATTCAATAATCTTAACAAAGATTTCCAGGATTATCGACTTCAATGGTAATTTTAGCAACCGAAGGCTTAGTACTGCACTGTATATTTCATCCGAGCATTCATTTTTCCATTTCATAAACTTGTCTGGAAGAAAAAGATAAAAAGAAGTAACCTATATTTCCTTTTAAAATAAAAATTTAACATGGAAAAATATTATCATCTTTTACAAATTCGTCTTGGACCCTTAATTTAAAACCTGAGCTGTTAAGCACTTGACAGTTTCTGCCTCATAATGGGACATAACCTCTCCATTCTGTTTTGATTTGGGGTTTCTTCCCGTGTTTTCATGTTACTGCTATAGTTGTTGTAAGGGGAATGCAAACGTTAATCATTATTTTAGTACGTTTGAAATTTTCTTTTGTGGTAAAAATGTGTGAGCGATATGTCTTGCGTGCAGGTGCATACAGGACCTGAGTGTATACTTTTGTCGAACAGTTTTTCAAGGGAGTGAGTGGATGGAGTCAGCACCCATAGGTCTCTGATGCCTCGCTCCCCTACGACTTTATGGGTTATGGGACACCTTTACCTTTATAGCTCAAAAGAGTTTACGGGAATAAACCATTGTGAATTGAATGTATAAGTCATTAGTATCACTATTGTTCTTTGAGTACTTATGTTTTGCCCTTCCTCTTTATACTCGTCATTCATTTATTGATATGTGCACATGTGCTTTTTTTCTCTAGCTCAAAAGAATTAATGGGGGGGGAAAATTGTGAATTAAACTGTGAATTGACCCCCCGCCCCCACACACTCTCTCACTCACTCACTCCTGTAAAAGGGAAACAACTCTATATAGTTCTGTATTTTCTAGAAGAGAGCAGTTATTTTCCGTATGTTGCTGAGGGTGTCATAATAGTTTATTAATAATAATAATAAATGGAACTTATATAGCGCTATATCTTGCAAAGACAAATTAAAGCGCTTATTCTGAAATCATTGTATTATTCTTACACACACACACACACACACACACACACACTGTGGGATCTACTAGAATAAAGTCTTGCAAAACGTGGTGCAATAATACAAGAGAGTTCCCAGAACATAACTTTAAAAAAATTCATTGTCCTGAAATTAGTTCATTATAGGAAAATCGCGAACATAAAATTAGCATTCATGGGAAACTTGAAATATTAGACTACCAAGACATATTTCCAAAATAATATATAAGTCGCAATTAAATTCTTGGAAGACAAATATTCTCAAAATGTAACTTGCTCCTGTTCTGAGCTACCATCTGTGATCATATTCTTGTTCATTGACCAGACTTAAAATTAATACATTTTACAAAGAAACTAGCTTTGAAATCCAAAGGGAACCAGCTAACATAGTATTGCGAAAACCAATGAGTACTGATGTTGCTAGGATTATTTCCAAGTCTTCTGTAAATATTTCACCTCGGGTTGGGTTTGTTGTTGTTGTTTTTTAGTTTGTTTGGTTGGTTGATTTTTTAAAATTTTAAATCTAATATCACCAAGTCTGTATAGACTTTAAATTGAACTACAACACACACAATAACAATACTCACACACACACAATAACAACAGAGAGAGAGAGAGAGAGAGAGAGAGAGAGAGAGAGAGAGAGAGAGAGAGAGAGAGAGAGAGAGAAATTCGGGTAGAAAAACGAAAGAAAAAAAGCCAATGAACAAGAGACGGACGAAAGAATGCACGGACTTATAAAACGTAATTGCATTTCAACTGCACGTGAAACAAACCCGCTGACAAAATTTAATGTCATACAAATCAGGCCGGGTATACTCAATCAAAGCAAGAGGCACGCCATTTTTATTATCAGAGATACATTTCATACAGCCTATAGTAACATGAAGGATAAGTCATCATAATCAAATCAATAATTCGTCATACAGGAAAACCAACGAACATAACTTCTCGTGCATACACAAACAAATACATAATATTCGCTTTAAACTCACTGTGTTTGAATGAGACAGGAATGTAAGTGATTCACATAATCTTTGTAAGTGTTGTTGTAAAAGTTGAAATTTTTTAGAAGTTTAAATTAGTGGGGGGTTGGGGGAGGGTGTCGGATGGAGGGTCTGCTTGTGTGTCTAAGTTTCATGTTGCTTTCATTGCATCATGAATTTGAATGCGTATGGTTGGGAATATTTTCGCATGAAACTAACTCAACAAATAACGTTTTCGTTATAAAGGGGCTGAAAGATATACACTGATAGATAGACAAGACCTACTGACAAACTCTCTCTCTCTCTCTCTCTCTCTCTCTCTCTCTCTCTCTTTCTCTCTGGGGAGAGGGGGCGAGGGGGATTTTTCCATTCTTTTTTTTTTCGAGGATAATGGGTCGCGTGACGTGAAGGAGAAACCCTATTGAAATTGTTCTGTAATTTTCTACTAGTTTAAAGTAGCTGTAGACTTTCATTGTATATGCCAATAGATAGATGAGGAGGATGAAAATATCTGTGCAGCTGTACAGACCTGTCTGTGGAACAATGGAGGCAGTATAACGCCTGTAATTTCATGCTGGAACGGGCAGTATTCAATGGGTTGCTGTCAAAACTCTCTGAGAGAGATATTGTATCTTAAGTGTGCTGCTCTGATTTTATTGATCTTATGGAAACGTTTCTGGAAAATATTCATCGGATGTTTTTAGTGGCTGTCAGCCTGTCTGTAAGTTGGCAATTCAATTCACAATTCACAATAGTTCATTCCCATTAATCTTTTTGAGCTATAGAGAACCAAAAAGCATACATATCAATAAATGAATGACGCGACTTAATTTAGCCATCAAGGGAGACAATCAAAAGGGTAGCTTATCTACTATTACATGCGTTTTCTCCCTTTGCGAACTGTTTTCATGTCCCAAACCCCAACATTATATATTTTGTTATTTTGACAAATCATTATTGTGCACTCTTTTAAAAAAACAACCATTGCTTGTATGCGTGTATATACCACTTGAAGGTTCTCCTTTGAAAAAAAGTTTGATGCTGACCATGGGATTGCTATGCTGGAAGAGTGCCTTGTTAATAGCAATGGATGAAGTAGATATGACAATGTGTGGAGACTTAAATAGTTGAATATTGAATTCCCCTTGTCGTCATCTAGCAAATGATTTTATTTTAGATTCTCAAATTAAACACATGTCACTTAAAGTAGTAATTGCTGTTCTGAAGATAGCGTCATCAATAACTATGGCACATTGCTATTGAATATGTGCACTGCACTTAGTTTTACAGATTCTAAAATGGGGTAAGTGAGGGTGACCAACAAGGACGCTATACATTCATCTCTGATAGAGGATACAGTGTTCATGATTTCTTTTTATATCAGATTTTTTTTCTCATACTGTTGATTCCTGTCGTTTATTTGTTGCTGAAAGTTTTGAATCTGATCACCTTCTTGAAGAATTACAAATTGATGCCTGATACGATAATCATGTAGTTGCTGAAGAGCAAACAGTTGTGGAAAACTTTATGAGGGGAAAAAAACAAACTTTCAGTTCATAAAGAAAATCTTGGTGAAGAAAACATGTATGAAAATTTTTTGACTGTCTGGTATGGCCTTTTTTTTTTTTTCCTGAAAAATGGTGTGGATCGTAAATTATTACAATGTCTGAGAGCCATGTATCAAAATGTAGGAAGTAGAAATAGATGTGGAGCTAAGATGATTGGTGTGATAAACTGTACCACTGGTGTTAAACATGGCGATGTATGTATCCCTTTCTTGTTCTCTGCTTTTCTAAACAAGATAGCTATAAAGGTCAGTAAAAACAGTAAACATGGTGGCACTTTCCCCCAAAACTTATTCTTTTGCTTCCTGATGCTGTTATTCTGTTATCTGAAACAGTTGTAGATTTACAAAAGCAGTCGAGTTATTTAGGCAGCGCCGCAGCAGCACTCAATCTTATATATATATATATATATATATATATATATATATATAATATATATATATATATATATATATATATATATATATATATATGTGTGTGTGTGTGTGTGTGTGTGTGTGTGTGTGTGTGTGTGTGTGTGTGTGTGTGTGTGTGTGTGTGTGTTGTGTAATCGAATATTCATGCCTGTGACTAATTAATATAAATGTTTAGAAATCTAGGGGGGGGGGGGGGGGGGGGGGTCTACAAAGCTTAGCTTTACTGTTACATTTAAAGATTGGGCAAGTCGAGCTAAAAGAAGCTTGTTATTTGCTTTGGAAAAAAGCTAGGAATACTGAGTGCGATTCTTTTTATTTGTTTATTAAGATTTTGTTATACACAAATACAGGCTATCATATTAAATGGTGCTGAAATCTGGGGTTTCCATGCAGCTGTAGAACATTGAGAACCATTGCACCTGCTTTGCTTTAAACCAGTTTTTAGGATTAGATAGGTGCACACCTAATGATATTCTGTAGGGTGAAACACATACATAACCTCTGTCTGCATTAACTCTGCTGTAAGGTGCGGTACATATTGGTTTAAGGATCTGCATAGGGCTGAAAGCAGGCTACCTTTCAATCCTTACAAGATTTTTTTAAAAATTAATGTTAAAGGGGAAAAAAACAACGTACATTGTGTAAATTTGGCTTTGGATTTATTTGGCTCAACCAAGGTGTTGGAATCTGTGAAGAGTTTATTCCTGTTTTTAGACAAAGGCTTATTGACAGCCAATGACAGTATTGGAGTGATCATATACAAAAGCAGTGAAAGAATTCCAAATGTATGGACAATTTGTAAGTTCATACGATATCAAACATTATTTGAAGCTTATTAGGGACGTACATTTACCCCCCCCCCCCCCCCCCCACCCACCAAAATAATTGCTAAATTCAGACTTTGTATATCACACATAACTGTTCATGAATGTAGATGTATAAAACACAATGGAGATGACCACAGGTTGCTGTGCCCATTGTGTAAGCACGCACAGGATGATGAGGTACATTTTGGGTTGTGTTTGTCCAGAGTACGAGGAAGTTTGTCCAAAAAATTAACATATCCCAGTCAAATATAGTAGACAGTCTGATTTATATAGATTATGTTTATTTTTGGCAACTAGTTATCTCGAGGATGTGCGCAGTCTTGCTCTGTATTTGTCTGTCTTCTTATTTCAATGTACATTTCTGGTAACTGACGATTCTTGTTACAAATTAACTTTGCTTTGCGGTGTTGCTGTTAGTTGGTTTTGGTTTGTTGGAGGGGGGCTGTCTTGTTTTCTTTTTTGTTTGTTTTTGCTTTCTGCTTTTTGTTGTTGGTTGGTTGATGTTGTTTTTGTTTGGTTGGATTTCTTTATAGAATTAACTAAAACACTGAATATTCGGCTACCACCATTATGTATAGGCCAACCGCCTTTTTGTCAATTACTTGAGTTCGAGTTCTCTCTCTCTCTCTCTCTCTCTCCTCTCTCTCTCTCTCCCTTCTCTCTCTCTCTCTCTGTCCACACACACACACACACACACACACACACACACACACCACATACACACACACACTGAGCGTATACTTTTGTTTTGCATAATGAATATAAAAAGAGTGTGTGTAACCATAGACATATATATTTCCAAACATCTGGGTGACGACATGCTCTGAGGAAACAAAAGAAATCGAAACAAAGAAGAAACAAGAAACGAAAACAAATAGAAGAAAACCTAGAAACTTAACATCAGTCATTTTCCTGTTATTGTATCAAAAGGCTTTTTTCTTGATTTCATTTATATGTCTCGAATCCTAATTACAGGAATGTATTAAGAGATAAAATCTAATGGCTGTAACATGAAAACAGAATTATCAAAGAATTGTGTACATATACAAAATGCGCGTAGGTACTCACACACATGTACGCGCGCATGTGCACACACACACACACACACACACACACACACACACACACACACACACTCACCCCACATATATAACAGAAGCTAATACCAGAAACCTCACAGATGTCGATAAATACTGCATTCAGCCTACTAAAGAATACTTGACTAGCGCTATTGTTGCTCAATACAATGATTAAAACAGTAACTATTTTTTTAACCCCAAGATATCTCGAAGTTATACACATGAAAGTACTAATCAGCAGTATGCGCTTACCAAAATGAAGTTCCGCTTTTCGGAAGAGTAGGCCATTGTGTGCCGTGGGAACGGATGACAAAATTGACAAAACTGCATACACACGGGGACTGGATGTAAAAGGCACATGAGCGCTTATTCCATTGTCCTCGAAATAAAAGCGAAGTAAAGAAACATAAGTGTCACCATTTTCTCCCGTTTACCAACAAATGAAGATCACCCATTCAGTAAGTGTTCTGATGCCTGATGCTCTTTTCCTTTCAATCCCTTGGGAACTGTTGGGATATACTACTGGACAGATGGCTTCATTTTTTTTCTATGTATGTCTGTTGGGTGCCAAAGCCTAGGTCTTCGTATATGGTTTCTTCTGTCCATCCTTCAGTGTTATCAGTCCACTTCTGTTTCTTATTCTACCTCTTCGTCCCGCCCTCCACAGTTCCCTGCAGAACCCTTTTTAGCCAGGCCATTGGATCTTGAAACGTGGCCATACAACGTTGTTTTCTTTTGTGGACTAAGTCAGCAAAACCATGCGTGGATAAATCTACTGCCTGATGGTTTGGCACACTTGTTTGCCATGCCGAACAAGTCCATTTCACAGACTTCATTTATCATGCGTGATGTGTATCCAATCCTGTGACCGATTGCCCAGAATCTTTCTCTCATCTTTCCTTCATATTTTTCGTTTTGCTTTCGAAGGAAGGCATGATTCGTTCGCGGTGGTTGGGTTTCATTAAAGAAAACCAAAAGAAACAAACAAATTTGAAATAAAGTTTAACTTAGTGAAGGTGATCAATTGTCACACAATTTTCAGTAGATAACGCTCATATACATTGAAAACCTTGCTCGCAAAGGAGAGGGGGTTGGGGGGGGGAGGGGCAAAGCAAAAACATAACAAAATAAACAACAACAACAGCAATGAATATCAACGCTATTTGGTGTCCTAAGAACCTAAGTATTGGTAAGATAATATTTAAAAAAGTAATAATAAGCTATGGTGCCTTATTAACTGCAACTTTGTCCCTTTAGAAATGTTTCAGATGATAACCTTGCTGATGTTAACTATCATCTTTTTACTTTTGGTCTTGGATACGTTCTGAGTTTTCTTTTGCTTTTTTCTCTTTCTTTCTGTTCTTGCGAGATATATATAATATATATTATATATATATATATATATATATATATATATTATATATATATATATATATATATATATATATATATATATATATCGGTTCTTCACGCCTTCCTCTTGTAAAAGAAAATGAACAGTACATGGTTCACAAATCGTTAGTTCTAGACCTTGAACAAACTATCGACGTTGGATATGATGGATGAATATCTTTAAGGTGTTAGGATGGATTTTCAGTTTCTTATTCAAAAGTACTGAATTTTAGTGATATCGTGATGAACGCGTGATTTATTTGGTCTTTAACCAAAAAAATTATAATTCTCTCTCTCTCTCTCTCTCTCTCTCTCTCTCTCTCTCTCTCTCTCTCTCTCTCTCTCCTATCGATCTCCTTCCCAAGACATAGTTTTCTTTCAATTTTGAACACAAAGACATAAAACAAAAAACTAAAAAGTCAATAACCAGGTCATTTTCTTTTCTTTTTTTTTCTTTTCGTTGACAGTTTCCAGCACTAAAGAAAAACAGAAGAAAACCTCGAAAAAAATATTGAAATAAAGAGACAGACAGACAGACAGAGACACACAGAGAGAGAGACAGACAGAGAGAGACAGAGAGACACAGAGAGAGCGACAGAGAGACACAGACAGAGAGACAGACAGACAGAGACAGAGAGACAGACAGACAGAGAGACACAGAGAGACAGAGACACAGACAAACAGAGACAGAAAAACAAAACAAAAACAAAACAAAACCCAAAAAAACCAAAACTAAACCAAACTCAAAACAAAACCCCCCAACAAAATCCACTCAACAACAACAACAAAATCCACTCAACTACAACAACAACTAGAAGAACAACAAGGAAAAAAAAGGGTTTTCGTCTCTCTCTCGCCTTTCTCTCTCTCTCTGTCTCTCTAAAGCAGCACGCATCGCGACCCAGATCTGCTCTTGGCGCCATCCATGTTGAGCGCTATGCGGACAGTGTCTTCGAAGGCCACCTTGAGGTTCTCCTGGGTCTTGGCCGAGCACTCGAAGTAGCGCTTGGCCTTGATGGCCTTGGCCAGGTCGTTGCCTTGGCTGGCGCTGACGGGCTCCTGCTTGTGCTTGCGCAGCTGCTTGAGGGCCTCCTTGTCCTGGCGCAGATCCAGCTTGGTGCCCACCAGGACGATGGGAGCGTTGTGGTCGTGGTGTCGGATCTCCGGGTACCACTGGAGACAGAGGCCCCGTGAGGGGAGTGGGGTGTCATGTAATAAGAAATGGAATTTATTTATAGCTGCTATATCTTGCAGAGACAAATCAAAGCTGCTTGCACTCCCTCAACTCATTCTTAATATTTTAGCGTCAGAGGGGGGAGGGTGGGGGACGGGATAGTTTGGTGGTTAGCGTGATGCGCTCGTAATCTGCTGACTGACTGACCGCCCCGGGGTTCGATTCCCGTTGAAGAGGATTTTTTTTTCCCCTCTGGAGTTAACGTCAGTGCCGACTCCTCCACTCTTCCCAAAAGTCCTTCCGATGAGAGTATAAACCGAGGTCCCGTGTGCGGACGCGCGCAGAACATCTTGCGCGCACACGTTAAAACCCGTTCCGCTTTTTTCGAAGAGTAGGCCAGTGTGATCGGTGGGAACGGATTACATTTACGAAACTGCATACACAAGGGGACTGGGTTGAAAAAAGCACATGAGTGCTTATTCCATTATCCTCGAAATAAAATGATTTTAAGAAAAATAATAATAATAAAAATAAAAAGAGGTGTGATTGTTGCATCAGAGGCGTGATCGTTGTGAAGAGGTGTGATCATTTGCGGCAGAGGTGTGATCGTTTGCATATGAGGTGTGATCGTTTGCGTATGAGGTGTGATCGTTTGCATATGAGGTGTGATCGTTGTGTATGAGGTGTGATCGTTGTGTATGAGGTGTGGTCGTTGGCATATGAGGTGTGATCGTTTGCATATGAGGTGTGATCGTTTGCATATGAGATGTGATCGTTTGCGTATGAAGTGTGATCGTTTTGCGTATAAGGTGTGATCGTTGCGTATGAGGTGTGATCGTTTGCGTATGAGGTGTGATCGTTTTGCGTATGAGGTGTGATCGTTGCGTATGAGGTGTGATCGTTTGCGTATGAGGTGTGATCGTTTTGCGTATGTGTGATCGTTGAGTATGAGGTGTGATCGTTGTGTATGAGGTGTGATCGTTTGTATAAGAGGTGAGGTGTGATAGTTTTGCGTATGTGTGATCGTTGAGTATGAGGTGTGATCGTTGAGTATGAGGTGTGATCGTTGTGTATGAGGTGTGATCGTTTGTATAAGAGGTGAGGTGTGATCGTTTTGCGTATGTGTGATCGTTGAGTATGAGGTGTGATCGTTGTGTATGAGGTGTGATCGTTTGCATAAGAGGTGAGGTGTGATCGTTGTGTATGAGGTGTGATCGTTTTGCGTATGAGGTGTGGTCGTTGCGTATGAGGTGTGATCGTTGAGTAAGAGGTGTGATCGTTGAGTAAGAGGTGTGATCGTTGCGTGAGGGGGGTGGTCATTGTGTGAGGTACGCAGTATTGTTAGATTTGGTTTCAACGTGGTTTATTCAATCTTCATAACAACATATGCAAACATCAACACAACAGCTTGTTCTGAGCCCTCACCCCATGAGGAGTTGTGGTGGTGCTTATACAGACAAGGGACATATAATTATACAAACAAAACAATTTTCCATATGATATATACAAATACCATTACACAAAATTTGAAAGAAAATATACAATATTACGAAATTGAAGTGAAACCAAAAAAAGCGTAACGAAAAAAATGCACAAACACACTAGGAAGCAATAGGACAATAGGCATAGCAATAGGAAAGGGAAGAAACTCTGCATATTATTACTCAGCCCAATAATTTCGTACTTTACACATTTCATCACACAGGGGAAAGAAGAGCACTCCTCTATTGCAGAACCCTTTATACTATTTACTTTGTTATATTCTCAAATAATAATAATAATATATGGAATTTATATAGCGCTGAATCTTGTAAAAAAAAAAAAACAAATCGAAGCGCTTGCACTCAATCATTTACAGGCATGCAACTCTCCTTAAACATAATGAACAACAGATTTCAAATCCATGCGCGCGCACGTATGCACGCACGCACGCACACACACGCACGCACGCACACACACACACACACACACACGCGCGCGCGCGCGCGCGCGCGCGGAACAACACTTAGAAGGTCAAATATGCTGTTGAAAATTAGAAACAGATATGTGGGGGAAAGTCTCAGGTAGGAAATAAGTGTTTTGAGGCTGGATTTGAAGGTATCAAGTGAAGGCTTTTGGCGAAGTGAAAGAGGGAGGTCATTCCAGGTGGATGGACCAGAAACAGAGAAGGAGCGACGGCCAACAGTGGTTTGTTTGAATCTGGGTGTTCGAAAGCACAAAGTATCTGCGCTGAACTCTTTTGGTTCTGTCAATAAATTCATATTGTTAGATTTCAAGGATGATTTTCTGTGTTGAAGGGACAGTTCAGGGGTATGAATTTTGCGGCAGGGGAGCAGGGGTGTTGGCAGGATACAGAAGAAGAGGCAGCAGCATCGGTGACAAACAAAAACGCGCATGCCAAAGCTTATAGTAGGGCCTACAAGGTAAAACATGTGGAAAAAAAATACCAGGGGCAGAATGAGGGGGGTGGGGAGTAGTAGGGCTTTTTAAAAACTTGTTCTCCAATTTTCAAGTGTGTGTGTGTGTGTGTGTGTGTGTGTGCTTTTAGTTCAAACACATTTCGTACATGTTCTAATTGTATTCACAATGCGCATAGCATTTTATTATGTGAGTGGAGTAGAAATGATGAAATTATGATAAATGCTGACAGTAGTTTTGTACAGTGTTGGCACTATCAGTTCACTTCATTAATCTCTCAACTGTCAGTCTAGTCCACGATCACAAGGCGCGCGCGCGCACACGCACACACACACACGCACGCACGCGCGCACACAAGCACGCACACACGCGTGCGCACACACACACACACACACACACACACAACACAAACACACACACCAGATGCTGACATAAATCACTACTTCTTTAACGTGCAATGTTGATGAAGATGCATTGTGTATACACACGAAGGGAATTAAGGCACTTGACAGGTCTACACTTGAAGCTGACCTGGGAGATCGTAAAAAATTTTTTTTAAAACCACCCTTAATTCACCAGATGCCTCGCTGAGATTCGAACCCACTACTTACTTCATGAAACCAGGGGATTGAAGTCGAATGGCTTTAACCACTCGGCTAAAGCGTTCGTCTAAATGTGCTTTAAATATGTATATAGGATTACAATTTTAATCTGAGATTCAAATTTTAACAATGTGGGGTGGGGCTATAAACACTGAAATCAAACTGAATTAGTTCTCCCCCACACCTTCTGGAAATTCTGTGCTAGGACTTCCCTCTTGTCTATCCCTCTCTTTGTTTTTGCCTTGTCCCTTTTTCTTCCTGTCACCTCCTTCTTGTTCATTTCCTGCCTTCCTGGTCTATTCTCTTGCCTTTTTCTTCTCTCCAGAAAGGTTTAAAAGAGAACAGTTCTCTCCCATGCTGAAGTCGAATGTGCTGGGCCTGGCTTGTCAGGCGCTGCTGAGCTTAACGGCATTTTTCGCTCAAAGGGGAGACAACAATAGTTGCTGTCTGAGCGTTCGACGACGACGAAGAAGGATTATTTCCCATCTTACGGTTCAAAGGAAACTGACTGTAATAAGAAGAAGAAGAAGAAGAAGAATGATGATGATGATGATAATGATGATGATGATGATGATGATGATGGATATAGAAGTTTTATAGGGCTGAATCGTGTTAAGCAAACAAATCAAAGCTATAATTTTCCTCAACTTGCTACGACTTCAAATTAAATTTAGCCTATGTTCCATCCCGTAAATGAAACGGGACTAACTGTGTGGCTCACCTTCAATATCGACATTCATTTTTTTCTCCCGTCTATGCCCCCCCCCCCCCCCCCCCCCCCCAAAAAAAAAAAAAAATTGCTCCGGTAAAAACCCAAAAACTTGAGTTTAATGTATGTAAACTTTTCCAGTTTCTTCTTCTTCGTCGTCCAACGCTCAGACAGCAACTATTGTTGTCTGTCATATGAGCGAAAATGCGTCGCGCTGCCTTTCATTAAGCGCCTGACAGGCCCAGCGCATCCGACTTCGGCAAGAGAGAGAATTATTATCTTTTAAGTCTTTCTGATTTTTTTTTTTTTTAAAAAGGGAGGGGGGGGGGGGGAAGGCAGGAGAATGGCCCAAGAAGACAGAAAAATAGACAAGAAGGAGGTGACAGGAAGAAAAGGAACAAGGCGGAAAGAAAGAAAGAGAGGGGGGGGGGGGGGGTGAAGCTTTTTCAGTGACAAGGGCATTGCTTACATTGGGTGTTGTTGTTGTTGTTACTGTTGAAAAAAAAAGTGTATATTACTGGTAACGTCATACCATTCACGACGTCAGGAAATTTTAACCTATGGCTTGAAATGTCGTCAGAATGGGCTGAACAATAATAAGGAAGAGGTAGAGGATGAAGGTGTCAGGGGGGAGGGGTGGGGGTAAAGGTCGTCGGGATAGGGGGTAAAGGGTAAGGTGGAGGAGATTTGGGGAAGTAGGAGGGGGGGGGGGGGCGGAGGAGAGTCAAGGGAGGTGAAGGCAGGAGGATGGGGGGGGGGGGGGGGGGTCTTACTGTGACGAGAAACGGTATGATAAAGAACTCTGCACTTTCAATTTCTGGTACAGTACAGGAAAGAAACGAATACAAGTGTGTGTGTGTGTGTGTCCTCTATGTCTCTGTGTGTCTTTTTCTCCTTTTCTTTTTTCTTTTAGCTGTGCGCGCGCGAACGAGAGTGCGTGTATGACATATGTGCGTGTGTGTCCTAATTGTTGTTTCTGTACGTTTCCTCCTCTATGTCTCTCTTTTTTTTGTTTGTTAAGGGGGTTGATGGTTTTGACTTTCTTTCTGTGCCAGCACGCGCCTCTGTGTGTGTGTGTGGGGGGGGGGGGGGGAGGGGGCGTGTGCGTGCGCGCGCGCCGCGCGATGTCCCCATATTATCTGTTTCTGCCTCTGTCTCACTGTCTTTGTCTGTCTCTGTCTTTGCCTCTCTACTCGACTGCACCAATAGGCAAACAGACAGACAGACACATAACTGATCCAGACAGACAGGCACATCAAGTAGAAATTTCCTGTTTGGCATACAGAACATCACGGAAGGGAAATTAAAACCCACGTGATAATGCTTTTGTGATCGCTTAGGGCCGCATAATGAGTTTCCTGTTAATGCTGGTGGTGGTGGTGGTGGTGGTGTTTTTCCCTCTGCCACCAAAAAAAATAATAATAAAAGTTTTTAAAAACGAAACCAAAAAAAGTACCTTCGAGAGTTTTGAATGATTACAAATAACAGCAGACCAGCCTAGATGTTTCATGATGCACAGGTACAGTTATTATGGGATGACAGTCGGTGGACAGTAGGGCGGGTTTTGGTAAATTCTCAACGGACTCTCGACAATCGTGTTAGTCACAGGCCCTTGTCTTTCTTTATAAAGAGTGCATTGCACAACTGAGGTGGGACGCGATAAGTTAAACTGTGCTCGTAACGTGTGCAACCCACTCTTTTTGTTGGGTTTTTATATTGGGGTGTGGGTTGTTGTTGGTTTTTTTAAAGCTTTTCTATTGTTATGTTTGACATGGTGAGATAACGCTGTTGTTGGTTTGTGTTGGTGGGGGGGTAATCGTGTTCAGTTGCTTCTTTAGGAAATAATGGGTGGCGCTATTCTTGTGGCGACAACAACACAATACAGCATGATACAACAACACAATACAACACAACACAAAACAATTCAACAACACAATACAGCATGATACAACAATGCAACACAATACAACACAAAGTAATTCAACAACACAATACAGCATGATACAACAATGCAACACAATACAACACAAAGTAATTCAACAACACAATACAGCATGATACAACAACACAATACAACACAACACAAAACAATTCAACAACACAATACAGCATGATACAACAATGCAACACAATACAACACAAAACAATTCAACAACACAATACAGCATGATACAACAATGCAACACAATACAACACAAAGTAATTCAACAACACAATACAGCATGATACAATAATGCAACACAATACAATACAACACAAGGCAATTCAACAACACAACACAGCATGATACAGCAACGCAACACAATACAACACAACACAAAACAATTCAACAACACAATACAGCATGATAAAACAATGCAATACAACACAATTCAACAACACAATACAGCATGATACAACAATGCAACACAATACAATACAACACAAAACAATTCAACAACACAATACAGCATGATAAAACAATGCAATACAACACAATTCAACAACACAATACAGCATGATACAACAACGCAACACAATACAATACAACACAACAAAATACAATGCCGTGTACACCATGGGGCCATGTGCTGAGAACAGTGTACTTTACAACACAATGCAACAATACAATACAACAAAATGCAACACAACATACTTCAACACGCAACACATCACAATACACCGCAACATAACAACATACAATACAATGCAGTGTACATCGTCAGGACCCTGTGCTGAGTACAGTGCACTTTACAACACAGTATGACAAAGCAACACAATACAATACAACACAAAACAACACAATTCAACAAAGCATCATAGTACAGTACAATACAACACAACAGAATGAAATACAAGGCAGTGTACACCGTTGGAGCTGTGCTGAGTACAGTGCACTTTACAACACAGTTCAACAACGCTAGACAACATATCACAATTGAACAGTGCAACACAATACAATACAGTACAATACAACACAACACAACACAACGCAACATAACAAAATACAGTACAATGCAGTGTACACCGCCGGGGCTCTGTGTTGAGTACAGTGTACTTCATAACACAATATAGCAACGCAACACAACACTTTACAGCACAACACAACATGATTCAACAGCGCAACACAATACAATACAACACAACATAAAATACAATACAATACAAAGCAGTGTACACCTCCAGATCTCTGTGCTGAGTACAGTGCACTTTACAACACAATACAACACAGTACCTCACAATACCATGCAACGCAACACAATACAATACAACACAAAACAACGCAACTCAACAACGCAACACAGCACAATACAATACAAACAACACAACAAAGTGAAATATAAGGCAGCGTACACCGATGGGGCTGTGTGCTGAGTACAATAATAATAATAATAATAATAATAATAATAATGTTATTATTATTATTATTATCATTAATATTATTAATATTGATAATATAATAATAATAATAATAATAATAATAATAATAATAATAATAATAATAATAATAATGTATGGAATTCATATAGCGCTGAATCTTGTAGAGTGAACAAATCGAAGCACTTGCATTCAAATCATTTACACAACACAAAAATACAACAACGCGACACAACGCAATACGAAACAAAACAACACAACGTAACAAAATGCAAGCACTACAATGCAGTGTACATCGTCAGGGCCCTGTGCTGAGTACACTGTACACAAAACATGGGGACGTCCGCACCACTCTAAACACACACACCACACACACACACACACACACACACACACACACACACACACACACACACACACACACATCATCATCATCATCATCATCATTATCATCATCATTATCACCACCCTCACCACCATCAACACATCATCACCCCTTCATCATCACTATCATCATCGTCTTCATCATCACATCATCATCAAATCCTCCACACAACTTAAAACCCCTCCAGCTTTTCGAAAGTAGCCATTGGTGTCCGATGAAACGGGATGACATATGTTACATAACTCATACCCACAAGCGGATGTAAATCACACACACACACACCACTCACCACACAACACAAACACAAACACAAACACATACACGGGTGCTTATTCCATCTATCCTCGAATTAAAGAATAGAATAGAATAAAAAAATAAACAAACACGCACCACTCGCACACCCACACACACACACACACTCTACACACACACACACACAACACACGCACAGTCTTTTCTAATCCTCAAATTAAAGACTTGAATTGAATAAAATATAATAAAATACACACACACACACTCACTCTCACTATCTCAAGCTGTCAAAACGTGTCCCAAGGAGCCTACAATAACCTGGTTTTTCCCGAAGATTTCAAGTTTTCAATGGATTTTTGGATACAGACACAAAGGTGCATTGAGTGTGTCTGGATTCGGAACAAAAAGTCAAATGGTCAAACAACTTTGGAAAATATTAGATATAACCTTTTTCGAAACTCTTCTTATTTTCTTTACTTTCAAGGAAACGTAGCCAACATTAAGCCAACGCCAAGAACGATGTTACCGTTCAAAATGTCTCTGCCGTAACCACCGCCACGGCGTCGAAGAGGAAATGTCTTAATGTCAGGATGGGACCAATGGCTAAACGTGTTTCTGTGATTACAAGCCGAATTGCCCCTTGTGTATTGTGTATTCCTTTGTTGTCTACTCGCCCAAACGCAGGTCAGTGATTAACCCAGTTCCTTATTTATATACACTGAAGTATGGGGCTCGCTTCGCGAATGTGATGGCAATTAAAATGGCACACAGCAGATGCGTACATTGATCTTCATCCTATTAGTTTTGTGACATTGTTTTCTCATTTTATGTGATTTCCGCGGTTTATTTTGTTGTTTTGTAGTTTTATTTTTTTCTCTTAGTCACCTTCTTCTCCTAAGTATCTATAACAAAAATAAAAAAGTGATACTCCAATATGGACCCCACAATCCAAACCTCGTTCTATGTACTCGCCTTCGCCTGTGCAAGAGTCTTTACAGTTTCACAAAAATCTCCTCAAATAACATTTGAGCTATTCTTGGTTTATCCTTAGGGCGTTTTGTATTTTTGGTAATATGTGTGGCATACCACCTTGAAATATTTCCGCTAAAATAAAAGAATTTGAATATAACATCAATCAAATGAATATGTCCATACATTTTAACCATACCTTCCTAGTGAACCTGATACTTTCTTTTCAGGTCTTTTCTATGTAGGCAAACTACTACGAATTCTTGTTCCACAGCTCCACGAGCCACTTTACATGTCTAGAAATGTTGCCGGAGGGTGGAGATGTGTTCGAAAACCTTAATACTATTTGTTACCGTCTGCAGCACATAAGTGCCAACGCAGCAACTTACGACGCTCTTTATTCAAGCACGTCATCGACACTCACGCTCTACTGACTTAATCTCATGACGCGCAATTCTGCCAAGGATGACAACCATTGCGACCATCCGTTCAGACACCCAACAACACATGATACCCCATCTCCTCCCTATCTTCCTTGACTCCCTCACTTTCCAATCATACCACTCCATTCCACTGCACCCCTAAATATATTTTTTTATTATCCCCCCAATCTCACTACCTGTTCTCCGATGCAACACCTCCTTACCCCAACTCGATTAAATCAACTAACACCCTCCCTCTGACCTATCACGATCAGTCCCCAACCAACCCCTTCATGCTTGCCTTCACCAGAAAGAAATCGTAACACCGCAAATCTCCCACACTCCACCCTTAATCTTCAGCGACCAAGTAATACTCTCCCTATCTCCCCTCCCCCTCTGTTCCCCCATGTACATCATCTCACCCCCTACCAAATTAATCATAATCCATCCCTATCGAATATCCATAAAATCACATATATTAATTTTATAGTGGTATTGATCTACATGCTAGTTTACTTACTCTAGATCATATGTATAAAACTTGAAAAGTTACGATAATCCATTATACAAGACTTGAAGCATAGCTCTAATATAATACAGATAATAATTAATATCTAGCAATACGAAAATATCACAAATATCCTTAAACATATATCCAAATGAATTAATTAAAGAGATTTATTATTCTTAAATATCCTTATATTTATGTTATGTAGAAGCTCATATAACTCCGTTATCAAATATCCAAAATTAAAAGTCACTCTTTTAATTTGAGGACTCTAATATTCAAATTACTATCTAGACAGTCTCTATTCATAAACAATTATTACTGAATTCAGTTAATTAATCAATCAGCTCATTCATGACAAAGCACTTCTTCTCCTGCTTAGAATGTCACCGACTCAGATCCAATAAAAGTTCTCACACTTCGAAGTGATACTTTTCTACACATCTAAAGATTAGCTCTTTCCGACAAACCATGTCTGTCACTCCTCACTACTCTGGTCACACATCATAAACAAAACATATCAATACATTAACAAACTTCAACTAATCACACCCAAATATTTAAGACTCCGAAGACTATATATAATTGATCATTTATATGCAACAATCCTTACGGTCCTCGACTAAACACACACTCAAGTTCCCATTACAAAGACAACGATAGCACCCCCCTTTCCAATCCCCTATATTATACAACATTAATCTTCCCAGACCATGTTCACCTGTTGATCGGTGACTCATCGCTGAAGGGGTGTCGAGAAAAAGATGTCATTGCCGGATTGTCGCAACCTGTCTGAACCACCTGACATACAACACCTGTTCATGCTGCATCTAGATGTCCATCTCCTTACATGACGCTAACCACCGTTCACGTGGGCATCCAAAAGCTGTTAAGCAGGGACTGTCACATTACAGAGTGTCCTAACTGATCACCACCTGATTACATTAGTCTTCCCCCATATCAACTCTTCTCTCCTCCTTCATACCTACCTAGACGACTACCCAATAATGAATGGATCTTAGTTAGTCAGCTTCGCTTTGAATCCCAGCACAAAGGTTGTTTTTTGTCCTTCTAAACATAAAGCAAAACAAAAAAAAAAGGGGGGGAATACGTATTATAATTGGCTGTGATAATTTTTTTCTCTGTTAGTTTAAAATTCAATAAAAAAGGGTAATGTTAATTGAACTATTATTTACGTGTTAAAAGATTAATGATTTCATAACATATGATGCCTAATTCTTTATTTAATAAAACAGTAATATAGTAATAATGCAACAATAATATGTAAATTACACCAGGCTGAATTGTTGTATTTCTATAAACTCTCATACTTCATTTTTATCTAAAAATACCATCCGTTTGTCCTTCATATATTCTATATTCATTGTTACAATAAGGTGCAAAATAACTAAAGTTAACCAATTGGGATAATGTAGAATTGTGTTTGAGTCATGATACTATACAATAGAAAAATATACAACATATTAACGAGTTGCTTTATTGAGAACTTTTTTTTGTAATTTTATTTTGGGAAGTGTACTTGTTGATTGTGAGTTTACTGGGGTGGATTGGTAGTGTACATTGAAACACATTGTGTTGTGTGTTGTTAGAGGGTTTGTTGGTGTGGGTAAGGGTGTTTTAGTGGAGAATGTTATATATATTGGTTTGGTGGGGGAGGATATTAATGTTGACATGTTGCCTGGTGTGTGGTTTTTGAATTACTGTTACGAACTGAAAACTATTGAAATTATACAGTTCGAGGCGGATCTGAATTTCTTGTGCATCTTGTATGTTACATGCTGTGTTGGATCAGGTCCTTGTTATTGTACACAGAAGGACTTTGGGTTTTGAATGATTGAATGTTGTGTATGGTGCGCGCGTGACAGATTGCGTCGTGAAGAATGATAGTTATGCAATGTGTTGTTTTGTGTGGGGGGTACTGTGTGTTATTTGTGTGTGTTGTGTATTTGGTTATGCAGTATGTGCATGAATTCCAATCAATGATACATGTTCACATTGGTTGTTTTTTGGGGATTATAGGAATAACCAACATTTCACCTCTCACTCTATTTCTTTTATTAAAATCATCCTGTTCATTCACTTCAGTTTTTTTCTTTCGTTTCCTTTTCACCAGTAATTAATTGATTGTTGATTATGTCGTGCGATGTGTGATTTTATATCGTTCTGTGACTGACGAAGCAATTGACTTTTTGTTCTAACAGCTATTGCTGATTAAATGACAGTCCACTGCTTGTATGACTGAAGTTCTTTTGTACTACAGCTAGTTGCTGTTTTACTATGCTGCTTGTTTGAAACAATTAATGTTGTTTAGCTGCTATATTGCTAATCCAAGTCTCAGCACAGAAAAGTTGTTTTAGAAATAATTTTGCTATAGATTTTACAATGTATTCTATTCTTTTATTTAGTATCTACATGCTTGAAATGATCTTCATTGTTTAGAATTTTTTTTTATTAAGTGTATGGTGTAATGTCTTAGTATTGTTTAAAAAATTTATAGAAGTTTTGTTAGGTGTTATCTTAGATGAATATGCTTAAAGTTATTGATAGGTTATCTTGATAGCCATTTAGTGTAGTAATATATTGGACTGGATTATATTATGTGTGGTTATTTCTTTAGGTGGTGGTGGTGATGTTCCAAATCTTTGTTTTTGATATTGTAGTATTTTTTCATTTTATTGGGTTTTCTATTATCATTTGTTTTTATCCTGTTGATTATTGTATAGAAAAATTCTATACGGTCTTCTTTTTTGATAGTTTACTTAAACGTTTGTGAACAATAAATTTTAAATATTAGCCTTTCAACATGACATATATTATGTCTCTAAATTCTGACATGTCACTCAAATCAGGGCCCCGTTTGATACATGAATTTCTATACTTGCAACATAATTTAAAGATGAATTTGCATCATTCTATTAATAATGGTTATAAGTTTCATTTGTTTGTATAAGAATTCACGTCTTATCACTTATTTAACTAGGCACTCATGTATGTTCCTGGGTTTCAATCGCCGTGTAGATACCTCACATAACAAGTCCACCGTTTCTTCTTATTTACCCATAGATACTTGTTTTTAGTATACTTAACTTAGGTTTTTGACTTGAATCCAGTATGTGGATTGAATGATAATTAAAAACACAATATCATTAATAATATAGATTTATAAAAAAACAATTCAGTATACATTAGAAGGCCTAGTAAATTCATCAACCTTATGGACAGGTATAAATTTTTTATTTATTTTTTATAGACTTAATTTTTTATCTTTTTTCTTAATATTAATTTTATATATTTTTTTTTTTTATTTTGATTTAATTTAATTTTCTTTTTCTAAATCTAGGGTAACTTTATTCTTGGATTTAACATAGACTTTTTAAACCTAAACAATAATGGAGCATCAAATTACTATTTTTGGCCTAGATCAAATTTTGATTTACAACCTCTTAACAAATTAATATAGTACTTTTTTAGATAAATATAATAAACTACAACAATACTCTACATTACAGTAGATGTGCTCCCTCTTGTATCAGTGATCATATCCAGTTCTTTACGGTTTAAAAATTCGTATAAATTTTCCTAAAGTTAGGGCATATAACATTTTTACATGGTAATTTAAATACTTTAAAACGAAAAGATTTCCTTTCCAGACTACTAACTCGCCATTAAATACATATACCATTTAGAAGACACTGATGAAGCTCTAATTTGGATTAGGAAATTTTCTTCATTTGACGACAAAACCCCATAATAAAAAAAAGAGTTCAAGTAAAAAATCAAAAACCTTGGATACATATGACCTAGATTCCAATTACACCTAAGTACTATTTTGATAACAATGGTTCATATGAGCATTCAGAACATTGATCTAATAACTTCACTATAACGCTAATCAAATCGTGATTACATTCATAAGTTGTTAATTTAAAAATTTCGACCTCGTATATATGGTTACGACAACATATATTAAACCTATATCAAAATATACTACATACCATTTAAAGATTTTCTCTGATAATTGAAAACTTCAACATCTCAACATGCCGACAAGTAATATCTAATGACCTTTATGATAATGATCTCCTTATTTTGAACAATTATCAAATCAAAAAATTTAAAAATTCACTTATCATACTTCTGCCAATACTATCACATACGTCTTGAAGCGACTGTCTCTTAATAAATTCCAGAACAACGTGGTTTAGACTATATAGATGGTTGAAAATCTTGCTTTGTTCTACTATGCTGTACAATGACTTACTGTAAAACTTTGCATTGAGAATATCTCTTTCCTCATATGTAATAAGAAAAATTTCTGAACAGTCACAATTCATGATATCTGATTGTCCTTCAAAATTACAGACCAATGTCAATTCTGCTTCTTTTCTAAACCCGTTGAAAATCATATCCTAATATCCGGATATTCCTATTTTATAACCTTATATTATTTGATGTGATTAATTGACGTTGTTTTTTTTTCTGTCACACATCTCTTATCACAAATACAGACAGTCTCATTAAACAATTCTTTTAAATATATTTTTCAGGCCGGACGTTTTGGTGTAGTTGAAAAAGCATTTGATGTTTTCAATCATTCATTATTTTTGCGTATAATCACTGGTATTATACTTCAACAAAGTTTCGATAAATCGTTTGTTTTTCTTGGTACTTGAAAATATGTATTAGCAATAATAATCATCAGTCTTTACCTATTTTAAATTGAGTCCAATGGCAATATTGGTCCCTTCTATGTTCTATCTATGTAAAGATACTTACACCTTGTTCTAAAATTTCTTAAATGTTTGCTGTTAAACATAATCTATTGTAGTGACTACTGACCACCAAAACTTTCTATCAATACGTCTACACAATAATTGACAGTTTGGTTTTATTGGTCTCTGCAAAAAATATTCCCCTAATTCCGAAAAAAACTTAGTGTAATGTTTTTCTAGCAATCTAAAGTAATAAATAGTTTGATATAGCATAAATATGTGTTAGGTATATGTGTATTTAAAATTGACAATCCCACTGATTTATCGTGTATTTATGACAAAAATCTTACTTTCTACATTTATGGCGCTAAATAACGAGTGGTATCGGTAGTCTTGTTGTTACTTTCTTACTAGCTACTCATTTTATCATAAATTAATACTTTTTCTAATAACCACTCTCGCAATCTCTTTTTTGCGGCATATTGCCGTATAGTTGTCTTTCTTCTATCTCTTTGGACAGCTCATGCTACAAATTATACATTTGATTCTTAATATATAATAAGCAATGAAAATTGCTAACTAATATCAAGCTCCCTATAAATCTCGATTATAAGGAAACAAAATATCCTAAACTTCAATAAACAGACTTTATCTAATAATGCTCTATTTGCCAGAAAGTTGTCAATGAAATTCCCCTACAATGATCACCAATAGCTTCAAAATCATTGATCACTGACTTAATCATCTACTAACATTCACGAGACCTAAAAAATCTTTACAAAACAACTTCCTTGCTATCTGGTATTGACTTTATGGAATCAAGTCCCTAATCGCTTAAAATTTGCAAAAAAAAAACCAGTTCAAGACACAGCTAAAAGCCATCTAATGCATGAATACCTAGAATTGACTAATAAGGCAAATCATCCATGATTAATACGCAAAATCTCCATACTTACATTACCACACAAGGTATTCCTTACAACATAATTTCAAGTATGTCTTACAGAGACCAAAAATATAAATCACACACTGTATATGTGTGAGGAGGGGGAGGCAGGAAAGTGGCACACTAATTATGCAAAGAAGTAAGATAACCTATCCATAGCTAGTAAATAATCGCAATTTGAAACTAGTGAAAAGAAATTTTAAAAATCTTTTATGATATCCTGATAGTGGATATTATGTCCTTCTCTCTCCCTCATCTCTGCTCTCTCATCTCTCTCTCTCTCTCCTCTCCTCTCTCTCTCTCTCTATCCCCCACTTCTCTCTCCTCTCCTACCTCCTTTTTCCTTTCCTCACCCACTCCTCATCCCTTTGTCTTGTCTAATTCAATAGATTTTCGTGTATGATGTTTTAATTGCATTTAATGAGATATTTGTACATATAAGCGATACTGTTTTATAGATATTGTTTTCATTTGATATACAGTGATTATGGGCTTTTTGAAGTATGTATCGTTATAAGGTTCATACTTGTTTGAATATGTGTCCTTTTTTTTTTTTTAAAATAATAATTTTATTGAAAGGTTGTATTTCCCCTTCCCCCATTGAATACTACCCTCCCCCACCCCCATCCTTATCTAATCTTTTTCTGTTAGCATTGTTATTGTTGTCTTCATGTGAAATGGGGAGCATTTTTTATTTGTTGTACATGTGATGAGATTGTTGGTATAATTGTATCTCTAATATAATCTTGTATATAATCTTATTTGGCCTTATCATTGCTTGATAGCTATGTGTGATAAATGTCTTTTTTTTTTTAAAGCGCTAATTTTGAAAAGTATGAACGCAAAAAAAAGTCACACTTTGCTGGTGGAGGAGGAAGGAGGAGTTCATTGATGTAATATTTTCAGTAATGACGAGTGTATTTTATTGCCTATTTTTACTAACGTTTATTCGTTGTACCTTTTTATTATCTAAAGGTATAAACGTGAAAAGAATGGATTAACAGTAGTAAGTAATTTTTTTGTCCTGATGTTTTATGATTTTCCTTTTTTTAATTCCTTAAACATTTTTATTTAAAGTGTGTGTGGACGTGAGCGCGCACGCGCTCAGGCATGCATGGTATAGTGGGCATGGTATATGAGATGTGGTAATAATGTAATTTCAAATGTATCTCCCTTACGTGTTTTCCTCTTTTTTTACAGGTTCAAAGTTAACGTAATGATGCAAATAACGTATGTCTTGAGTATAATCATTACGAAATTTTGTTCTTATAGATGGCTTGTTGTAAAAAAGCAAATGCATTGCTTATTCAATTACCATCTGAAAATATAATTTTGACTTGACTTGACTTACTTGACTTGACGCACACACACACCACACACCACTCACACACAACACACACACACACACCACACACTCACACACACACAACACACACAACACACACACTCGGTGCTTATTCATTATCCTCGAAATACACGAATAGAAAACACACAAACACAAGCACACACACACCACACTACACAACACACACACACACCACACACACTCACACAAACTCACGGTGCTTTCATAAGAGTATCCATTGTGTGCCGTGGGAACAGATGACAGAATTTTCAAAATATAATTAACCCAAAAACTCTCAACACCGCGACGGGGGTCTGATTAAAAAAAAAAAAAGCACACAATTGCTTAGATATCCTTTATCCTTGAATATTTTTTTTAAATAATTCTTTCCTCGAAATAAAAGAATAAAATAAAACACACACACACACACACACACACACACACAAACACACACAGACACCCAACACACACAAAACACACACACACACACACACACACACACAAAACACCACACAAACACACACTGCGGGGGGGAAAGGGGGGGGGGGGGGGGGAGAAAACTTTAGTCCTCAGTACAGCTGGTGTCGATAATTGTCATCATAACATTCCACCTTCTCCAACAACAGGTCTGTCTGTCTGTCTGCCCTTTGTCGCTGTCTATCTGTATGTCTATCTGCCCTGTCTACCCTGTCTGTCTGTCCTGTCTATCGTCGGGTCTGTCTGTCTATCTGTCTGTCTGTTGTCTATCTTCTGTCTGTCTATCTGTCGGGCTATCTGTCCTGCCCTGTCTGTCTGCCCTATCTGTCTGTCTGTCCCTACGTGCACCTCTCTCTCTCTCTCACTCTCTCTCTCTCTCCTTCCCCTTTTCCTCTCTCTCTCCTCTCTTTTCCTCTCTTCTCTCCCTCTCCTTCGGATGAGACTATAAACCGAGGCCCCGTGTGCGAACGCACGCAGAACATCTTGCGCACCCGTTAAATCCTGTTCCGCTTTTCGTAAGAGGAGGCCATTGTGTGCCGGTGGGAACAGATGACAGAATTTACAAAAACCGCATACACACGGGGACTGAGGGTAAAAAAGCACGTAAGTGCTTATTCCATTATTCCGTTTGTAAGTGCTTATTTCATTATTCCGTTTGCTTTTTCTTTTTCTTTTTAAAAAAAAAGGTTTTTCCCTTTGCTTCTACTATTTGAAAATATGAGTACTGAGTGCATTTTCAAATGTGACCCCACGGGCGGGGACTGGATGTAAAAAAGCACATGAGTAATTATTCATTATCCTGGAAAAAAATTGTTTCTATTACTTACAATGTGTAGATGTTCTTTTTATGACTTTATTGGCTTTTTCCCTCCTCTTTATTATGTGAGTGTATGGGTATTGCACTTATTTTATTATCATGACATTCAATTTGTATGAGTATAATTAAAAAGTGTTTGTGTTGATCGTGTGCTATGTGAGTATTACATATTTAGTATTATCCCCGAAACACCCCCAACCCCACCCCCCACCCACCCCACCCCCACACACAAACTCACACACACTCACTCACTCACTCACTCACTCATATTCTCTCCCTAAATGACTGTATAGGTTTAGATTTCTTCTTTGTTTTGTTTCTTGTTTTTATTGTGTGGATATATAATTTGAAACGAATATAATCTAAAATGAGTGTAGATGGGATCGCATACTGTTTTGGGAATTGTATATTGGATATTATCTCTGAAATACACACACACACCACACACACACACACACACACACACACACCACACACACACACACACTCTCTCTCTCTCTCTCTTTTCCTCGTCCTCTGTCTCTGTCTCTCTCTCACCTTTTATCGTCTTGCTTATTGTTATAGTGTATCCTGATGAAGGTTCATATTTTATATTTTCAATACTTTATTGGACTTGCCTCTGTACTTAAGTTTTTAAAGAGTGCCCTATTTCAATATCTTATAGTTATGTGTAACAAGTATGGGGTACCATTTGACAATGTGTAGATGTTTATCTTTATGACTTATTAAGTTTGGTTGTGTTATTTTTCTTTGGGTCTGTTGTTGTTCTTGTTTTTTATTGTTTGTCTTTTTTTACTTTTTTATCTTCTTCTGTTGATTTGGTTTTTCTTTCTCTTTTGTTTGTTTGTTTGTTTTGGTTAGGGGTTTTTTGGGGGTGGGGGTGGGGGATTTAGGGTTTTCTTTTTTTTTGCTTGCTTTCGGGGGGGGGGGGGGGGGGGGGGGTGGGGGGTGTTGGGGGAGCTGTTTTTAAAGGGTTATTTCCCCTTGTTTTTATTGTGAGACTGTATAAGTATTGGGTTATTATTATTAAGATGTATCCCTAATCGGGCGGGGACTGGATGTAAAAAAGCACATGTGTGCTTATTCATTATCTTCGAAATAAAAGAATTTGTCATTGTCATCCTCGATATTAAATAAATAAAGAAATATATATATAAATCTCCCTGCACCTTCCATTTTTGCCCCTCAAAGTGCATTGTGGCCTAAGGCCGATGTACATCAAACCATTTCAGAATTAAGAGAGGAGGGGGGGAGGGGTGTCTTTCTCTCTCCTGCCTGTTTTATCTTGTATATTGGAAGGAACGGTTGGAGTATGAGCTGCCAACCTGTGTGGCGAAGATCTTAAAAAACAACTGCTGGCCATACTATACCTGCACACACTTTTTGTTCAGTATG
>CM054134.1:56496502-56529002 GCA_028751875.1 Rapana venosa
TCATGGAGCCCAGTAGAGCGCTGAAGCGATAATGAGTTACTTCTCCTTTTCTTCATTGAGGTTCTGTCGGGGTTATTTCTCTACATTTTTTGTGTGGTTCCAATGTATGCTTATTTACACATAGACCATGTACCAGTCTGTGAATGCGTAAGTGCTTGTGTGGGCGCGTACATTCTCTGTCTCTCTGTCTGTCTCTCTGTCTCTCTGTCTGTCTGTCTCTCATACACACACACACACACACACACACACACACACACACACACACACACACCGCAACACAACACAACACAATAATAATAATAATAATAATAATGTATGGAATTTTTATAGCCCTGAATATTGTAGAGCAACAAATCAAAGCGCTCAGATTTTTTTAAATAAATATCGAGGATAATGGAATAAGCACTCATGTGCTTTTTTACATCTAGTCCCCGTGTGTATGCGGTTTTGTAAATTTTGTCATCTGTTCCCACCGGCACACAATGGCCTACTCTTTCGAAAAGCGGAACAGGATTTAACGTGTACGCAAGATATTCTGCATGCGTTCGCACACGGGGCCTTGGTTTATAGTTTCATCCGAAGGACGCACGCACGGGCGCGCGCGCGCGCATGGAGCACACACACACCACACACACACCCAACACAACACACACCAAACCACCACCACACCACAGTATCACAACACCACACACACCAACACACACACACACACACACAACACACACAACACACAAGCATACACGCTCGCTCGCATCGCTCGCACTCACACATACTACACACACACCACATCACATCCCACTACATCACACCATATACACCACACAACAACAACAACCACACACACACACACACACACAACACACACACACACACACACACACACACACACACACACACACACACACACACACACCACATCGGACGGACGGACGGACGGACGGAGGACGGAACACACACACATATAAGCCCAGCCACCAAAGAAGTGCAGAGCTGGCTTTAGTTTGGAGTGTGATAACAGAATCCTTAATTTACGTTGTCTACTCCTCCACATTGTCTTCTCCTGATTGATTGAATGCTGAAACTGTAGTCTACAAACGAAAAGAAAAACAAAGGAGAGAGAGAGAGAGAGAGAGAGAGAGAGAGAGAGAGAGAGAGAGAGAGAGAGAGAGAGAGAGAGAGGGAGAGAGAGAGAGAGAGAGAAGAGAGAGAGAGAGAGAGAGGGAGAGAGAGAGAGAGAGAGAGAGAGAGAGAGAGTTGAGGCGAAGGAAGACTTAGAAAGGAGAAAGATAAGAAAGGGAAAAGAAAAAGAGGAAGAAGAGAAAAGGCAGAAAGAAACCGTGACATTAATAACGAAGAAAGAGGAGGAGGAGGAGGAGGAGGAGGGAGAGGGAGAGGAGAAGGCGAAGAAAAAGAGAGAGAAAAGAAGAAGAACGTAGAAGAAGAAGAAAAGAAGAAGAAAAAAGAGAGAAGGAAGAAGTGAAGGAAGAGAAGAGAAAAGATGTTGAAGAAAAAGAAGTATAAGAGGGAGAACTTGACAAGGAAGAAGAAGAAAGAAGAGAGAGAGAAGAAGAAGAAGAAGAAGAAGAAGAAGAAAAGAAGAAGAAGAAGAAAAGAAAGATGATGATATGATGATTGATGATATGAATGATAGATGAATATATTATGATGATGATGATGGTGATGATGTTGATGATGATGATGAAGAAGAAGAACAAGAACTTGAACAAGACCAAGAAGAAGAAGTTTTTAAGTTAAATTTTAAAAAATGTTGTTTGTAACTCGTAGTAATTTTTTCCATAAAAAAGAGTGGTTAATGTTTTTCGGGGAAATCCGAAAGACGAGGCCTATACCGTCATACTCACACTGTCGGCACATAGTCTTCAGGAAAGGTATCCGTTGTGTAGCTGATGAGTAGGCACGTCTTCCCCACCGCTCTGCACATCAATCAACCAATCAATCAATCAACGGATCAACCAATCAACGGATCAGTCAACTCATCAACCAACCAAGCAATCCATCCATCACTTTTGCCTAGGCGACAGGTGGGGTTTTTTTCCCCCCACCATGAAGGTAACCGCATTCCGACTTCGGGAATGTATGCTGGGTAATGTTCGTGTTTCCGTAACCCACCAAATGCTGATATGAATTACGGAATCTTTAACGTGCATATTTTGATCTTCTGCATGTGAATATACACGAAGGGAAAGAAGGCACTGGCAGGTCTGCACTTGAAATTGACCTGGGAGATCGTAACCCCACCCCCACCCCACCCCACCCCACCCCACCCCTTAATTCATCAGACGCTGCCGAGATTCGAACCCACGACTTCATGGACCTATGGGATTTTAAACCCAACGGTCTTTACTACTCGGCTACAGCGTCCGTCGTCTTCTGGATAAGCCAGCAAACCTAAGTCCTGTGTGCAAACACAGGCAGAAGCTCTCTCAAGCACCTGTGAAAAACCCCTCTGCTTTTCCTCCCTTTGCTTATGCTGATATGATTTGGGATATAACTGTACTGAAACGCAGGTACATTCCTTATGGGGAAGAGAGATAGAGGGAGAGGGAGAGGGAGAGGGAGAGAGAGAGAGAGAGAGAGAGAGAGAATACGAATACGAATACGAAATGTTTTATAATGCCGCAAATAATATTTTGTTGTTGTAAAATTAACTCACGGAGACACATTAATGGATTATGCAATCATTACATTCTAGGTTGTAACAGTATCAAGGTATTTCAAAGCTTTGTAAATCACACACACACACACACACACACACACACACACACACACCTGGTATTACTTAAGTGGAAAGACGTTAAAACTAAAGACTACTACAACTACTACTACTTCTACTACTACTACTACATCAATGTATGGTGTTCAACAGTGCCGGGGGAAATATTTTAGGCCAAGACTAGACTGTCTTTGTAAACGTACAAACACCTATATGTTTAATAAACTTTGAGGGGGGGGGGGGGAAGGGAGATAAACACAACAAAAACCAGCTAACTAACTACAACAAAAACCAGCTAACTAGCTAACCAACCAACCAATCAAACAAGCAAACAAAACAAAAATACTGAATAGCAACACCAAAATAATCATACTCGTATTTAAAACACATGGTACACAGCAATACTAATCAATTCTTCACAAACGCACACGTGTATGCACACACACGCACGCACGCACGCACGCGCGCGCGCACACACACACTCACACACACACACAACACACACACACTTATAAGAAATGGGTTTTTTTGTACACTTACTTACACGAGAGAGAGATGGGGGGGGGGGGGGGGGGAGAAGAAAGCAAGTGCACCTGAATACCCCCCCCCCCTTCTAAAAAAAAAAAAGTGTTTATAAAGCGGGTAGGAATATGGGTGGGCTAGGTGGGACAATTGAGAAAACCAATGATTCAGTTTGGAAAAGGGTGTGCTTATCAGTTTTCCGTGTGTGTAGTGTGTGAATGTGTATGTATATAATTATAATGTGTGTTTGCGAGTGTGTGTAATGTGTGTGTGTGTGTGTGTGTATGTGTGTGTGTATAATGTGTATGGGGGAAGGGGTGTGTGTGGGCACACGCGCGCGTGTGGGTGTATGAGTGTGTGTGTGTGTGTGTGTGTGTGAATCCTGAATCCTTTCTCATACGGAGTTTTACCTGTTTTTTTTTCTTCTTTGAACTTGCTCTTCAACTCCACTCTTTAAATTCTCTCTCTTCACTCTCTCTCTCTCCTCTCTCTCTCTCTCTCTCTCTCTCCTCTCTCTCTCTCTCTCTCTCTCTCTCTCTCTCTCTCTCTCTTCTTTGTTTGTATGGGTTATTTGGGAAATGGGGGAACTGCTCTTTTCCAACTGGTAAGCGAACCAACACACAGATTTGGTCATATTTTAGACTGGCTGATCACCAATTCTTCATTTAACCTTGTTACATCTGTCTTCGTCACTGATGAACTGCATTCTGATCATTCCGCCATTCTTTTCTTCCTCAACATCACAAAACCTGTAAGAAAAAAGAAATATGTTACCCGCCGCAATCTTAAGGCCATGAACATTCAAACCTTCTCTTCACAAGCTATGGAACGCATTTCGCAAACTTCTGACCACACTGACCTCTCAGAACACTATAACACTGTCCTCCGCCAATTGCTTGACGAGCATGCACCTCCAACTGACCATCTCCTGCCTGACAGGCCCTGTGCGCCATGGTACACTAACGATATTTTGATGGCGAAACGCAAACGTCGGCGTCTAGAACGGCAGTGGCGGAAATAAAAAACTGAAATCAATAAAAAGCTTTTCCGAAAACAAATAAACAAAGTCAAATTTGTAATCCATTCAGCAAAGACAAATCATTACTCTTCCCAAGTTCTCTGCGCTAAATCCATAAAATCTCTGTTCACCCTCACCTCAAATCTTCTTGGATCTGCAAAAACAAACCCTCTGCCTACCACTCACAGCCTGTCTGAACTTCCCTCCATCTTTTCTTCCTACTTTTCAGATAAAGTCCACAACATTCGCTCCAGACTGGATCAGACTCATTTCCAGTCTGCACCTCCTGATCCCCAGTTCACTGGCACTCCTCTCTTTTTCTTTCATCCCACAAGCGAATGTCAAATCATGCCAATTCTGAAAGAAATTACTATTAAATAATGTGATCTTGATCCCATACCTGCTCCTGTCTTCTCACAATGCCTTCCACAACTTGTACCCTCTGTCACTGAAATAGTAAACTCATCTCTTCTGTAAGGAAATTTTCCATCAGCTCTCAAAACCGCAATAGTCACACTTCTACTATAAAAAAAAAAAAAAGCATGACCTTGATCCCGACATTCTAAAGAATTACAGACCTGTGTCTAACTTACCTTTTATCTTCAAAGTACTTGAAAAAGTTGTTCTAAAACTCAAAAACCACCTTCATTCCAATAATCTCCTTCCCCCTTTTCAATCTGCCTACTGTGCCAACCACAGCATCGAAACCACCCTAGTCCACACTTTAGATACACTTCTACTCCCTGCTGATGCAGGGAAAATCTCCCTTCTCACTCTTCTTGACCTATCTGCTGCCTTCGACACTATAGATCACTCAATTCTTTTTCGCCTCCAGAATATGTTTGGTATTAATGGCACTGCCCTCACTTGGTTTAGTTCATACCTCACAAACCGATACCAGAAAGTTGTCAGCAAAATTCAATCAAAACATGTCAAACTGGAATGTGGAGTCCCACAGCGATCAGTTCTGGGTCCTGTTCTCTTCACTCTCTACACTGCTCCACTCTCACACATAATAAACTGCCATAATTTTGATCATCATTTCTATGCCGATGATACTCAGCTTCAATGCAGCAATACCCTTGAAAACCTGCCTTCCCTCCTGACAAATATGGCCCACTGCCTTCTAGACATTAAAAACTGGATGACTCAAAATAAGTTACAGTTAAATGCCGATAAAACGGAAGCTATGCTCATAGGGACCAAACATAAACTTTCCTCCATCACAACGACTTCAGTGGAATTCAGCAATACGTAAGTTTCTTTTTCCAGCTCTGTGAAATATCTAGGTGTGGTTCTTGACAACACACTCTCTATGAAAAAATTCATCACCCAGACTTGCCAGTCTTGCTACTATCAATTATGGCGCATAAAGCGCAATTCGCAAGTATCTGTCTACTGAGGCAACATCCAAACTTGTCACATCTCTCATTCTTTCTCATCTGGATTACTGTAATTCTTTCTTGGCTGGTTTGCTGGCATCATCCATCCACTCCCTTCAACGCATACAAAACTCTGCAGCTCGACTAGTCCTTAGAAAGAAAAAATCTGAACACATCACTCCTCTTTTGTGATCTCTTCATTGGCTGCCTGTCTCACAAAGAATAAAGTATAAGATTAATACTCTCTGTTTCAAATGTCTCCACAAATTTGCGCCCTCTTATCTTTGTAACTGTCTTCACCTGTTCCCTTCGTTCAACTGCAGATACGTTTTGCTTTCGAACACCCAGATTTAAACAAACCACTGTGAGCTGTTGCACTTTCTCTGTTTCTGGTCCATCCACATGGAACGACCTCCCTTTTCCACTTCGCCAAAAGCCTTCATTTGATACTTTCAAATCTAGCTTTAAAACGCACTTTTTTTTCTACTTGAGATCTTCCCCCCTGTTATCTGTTCCTACTTTTTCAATAGCTACCTTCACTCCACCACCCCCACCTAAGTGTGTTGTGTGTATAAATTTGATATTTGTTTATCTTGATATTTGTGAACGGTTGCATGCGTGTGAATGATTTGAATGCAAGCGCTTTGATTTTTTTACTTTACAAGATTCAGTGCTATATCCTATACATTATTATTATTATTAGTAGTAGTAGTAGTAGTAGTAGTAGTAGTAGTAGTAGTAGTATTACACTACGCTACACTACACTACACTACGCTACGCTCCACTACACTACACTATACGACACAACGCTACGCTACGCTCCACTATACTACACTACGCTACGCTACACTACACTACACTACACTACACTACGCTACACTACACACACCACACACATTCCTCTAACACACACACACACACACACACACAAACGCCTGCGCCCCCTCTCTCTCACACACACACACACACCACACACACACACACTTTCACACTCATCATAACTGCTTTATAAACTTTCTAAGGCTGGCAGGCAGATGTGCTCTCTACCCAACAGCAGAACCCCTCTAATGACAGCTAGCGGTGACGTGTCGGGACCAGGCCAGCAAACCACCCGCCCATTATCCTATTTTCCTGTAGAGGGCACACACACACACACACACACAAAGACACATACAAATGCCTGCCTTTGAAAACGTGCTGACATTTTGCACACACACATATTATATCGGTTTTGTGTGTGTGTGTGTGTGTGTGTGTGTGTGTGTGTGTGAGAGAGAGAGAGAGAGAGAGAGTGTGTGTGTGTGTGTGTGGGGGGGGGGGTGTATAAGTGGTTATTGTTGTCCTTATCTGGCTCAATACGAACCTTGTCCCCCCCAAAAAATATAAATGACTGAAAATTCATTTTTGAGCTTCTTAGCACATCGCTTTATATCCACACACATGAAAATACGACCCGAAACAAATGACAATAAAAAAAAAAGATTACCAAATGAATAAAAACTTTGCCGAGACTGCCAATGTAAAACGAGTACCTCCTAACTTTACCCGAAAATCACACCCGTTAAGTTTTGATCGGATTCGCCCGCAGGTTTCTTTTGTGATTTACAGTCAATGCATTGGCAGCCCTTCTGGGGAATGAAAGAAGAAGGTAAGTACATTCATTTCAGAATTTAATAAACACAAAATACATCCAGCTCAGGACTAAATGATAGCTTCTTAAACAGAGGACTGGCGGTACAAAAAAAAAGGCTTGTCTTTGCTCTGCCATCTGGTCATTTACCAAAAATAGGGTAGCTTTCCACAAGGAGTTTCCAGTAGAGGAGGGGAGGGGGGCCATTTCTTATCACAGTCGAGCCTGTCCACTTTAGGACAACAATCACTTAAGGACACCAGATCTGGTGAAAGATCAAAAGCAATCTGGAGGGAAGCAAGGCTTCATAGCTAATTTAGGTGACTGTTACAAACACCATGCAATTTTCTCATTTAGCCTCATCCAATGTCTCGTTTAATGTTATCCAATATCTTATTTAAAATTAACATCATCCAGTGTCTCATCCAGAGTCTCATTAATAGCGTCGTCTTGTCTTCTTTAGAGTCATCCAATATCTCATCTAACGTCATACAATATCTCATCTAACGTCATCCAATATCTCATCTAACGTCATACAATATCTCATCTAACGTCATCCAATATCTCATCTAACGTACATCCAATATCTCATCTAATGTCATCCGATATCTCACCTAATTCATCAAATATCTCATCTAACGTCATCCAATATCTCATCTAACGTCATCCAATATCTCATCTAGCGTCATCAAATATCTCATCTAACGTCATTCAATATCTCATCTAGCTTCATCCAATATCTCATCTAGCGCCATCCAATATCTCATCTGACGTCATCCAATATCTCATCTGACGTCATCCACTATTTCATTGAACATCAGCATTGTTTCTGGTGATACAGGGCGAGTCTTTATACTAGCAATATAACATGTCCAGAGAAGAGAAGAGAAAAAAACCCAACAGTGGGGACTGTAACGTGTATGCCTGTGCGCGAATGAATGAATGAATGACTGACTGATCAAGCCTGAGTGGTGGCCGGCCAAGTATGTGGCCCACCTAACAAGAACAGTTCCCACACATCTGCCATGTAGCCTAGGCCATAGCCTGCAGGCTCAGTCAGACCCCACCCACACCCTTCACCCCACCCCCACCCCCTAATTGGGGGAACTGGGGCATGTAACCAGCCTTGACAGAATTAATATTCTGCCAGAGGGAGGGAGGGAGGTAGTAAGCCTAGTGGTTTTTCTGCCTTGAGCTCGTGATCTGATGGCCCGGGTTTGAGCCCCCAACGCTCGTTTCAATGGAATATTTTTCCACCTCTGGAGTTAACATCAGCACCAACTCCACTCCCCCCCCCCCCCCCCCAAAGCTTTTTCCTCCCGGAATGAAATGATAATATAAACCATGGTTCCTTGTGTGTGAACGCATACAGAATAATTATTATCTTCTGCGCAAGTTAAATTAACAGCCCCATCCGCTTTTTTTGGGAAGAGTAGGCATTGTGTGAGTGTGGGCAGGAACCGAACGAGAAAAATTTGAGAGAGAGAAAAAAAAACAACCTGCATGCAGACTTATGTCGTGTTTAGACATCATCCCTATAGTCGGAATGCAGCTACCTAATGCTGAGTGAACGGTGGTATAGCAACATCTCAACATTGGTGAACTTCAGGGGCTCTATATAACCTAGGAACGAGACTTCTTTTTTTTAAAGTCAGCCATGAATATCTATGTTGTGAAGAGTGAAAAGCAATGGGTGAGGGCACTTGTTTAGTGTGTGTGTATGACGGATGGTGAGGTGGTGGGGGATGAAAGACGCATGAGAAACATCTGTACACGAACGTGCGTGCACACACACGCGCGCACACGTGTTTGCGCGCACAGGCGGGCACACGCACACCACAGAGTTGGGGGGGGGGGGGGGGCGGGGGTTCCATGACAGTATGGTCTGGGTAGTGGAGGGAGGAAGGGGTAGGGGTGGGGGCCAGGGGTGACAGAGATGAAAGGGGAAAGCAGAAGTGAGAATTTGTGTGTGTGAATGTGTGTGTGATTCTGTGTGTGTGTGTGTGTGCGTGTGTGCGTGAATGTGTGTGCGTGCATGTGTGTGTCTGTGTGTGCGTGAGTGCGTGCGTGCGCGCGTGTGTGTGTATGTGCATGCGAATGAGTAAGAGACAGAGACCAGAGAGAGACAGACAGACAGACATACAGACAGACAGCCAGATAGGCAGACAGATCGACAGAGAGACAAAAACGGGAGTAGGTAGACTGACTAAAGGCACACACACGAGCACACACACACAGAGGCACACACACACACACACAGAGGCACACACACACACACACACAGAGGCACACACACGAGGCACACACACACACACACATACACACACACACGTGGGCTGGCTGTCTTTCAGCACACAGCAGCTGCTAGGCCTAGTATATAGCCCAGCCTTGACAGTCAGCGCTGTGCAGAGCAGAGCAGAGTAGAGGAGGGGCCATTAATTATATTATATCGTGGTCACCGCTGCTGAGCAATGACTGACTCCCATTCCTCCCACATCATAGCAGCCAGTCAGCCAGACCCATTATCATCAGTATTTTGGGAGGTGGCCTCACATGTCTGCTCTCTCTCACTCTGTTTGTCTGTCTCTCTGTCTCTGTCTGTCTCCCCTCTCTCTCTCTCTCTCTCTCTCTCTCTCTCTCTCTCTCTCACTCTGTCTCTGTCTGTCTGTCTGTTCTCCTCTCGTCTCTCTCTCTCTTCTCTCTCTCTCTGCTCTGTTGTCTGTCTGTCTGTCTCTGTCTGTCTCTCCCTCTCTCATCTGTTTCTCTCTCCTCTGTCTTCTCTTCTCTCTGTCTGTATGTCTGTCTGTCTCCTGTCTGTCTGTCTCTTCTCACTCTGTCTGTCCTCTCCCTCTGTCTTCTCTCTCTCTCTTTGTCTTCTCTCTCTGTCTTCTCTCTCTCTCTTCTTCTCTCTCTCTCTCTCTCTCTTCTCCTCTCTCCTCTCTCTCTCTCTCTTTTCTCCGTGACTCTGGATCTATATCTTTTCACCATGACGTTGGAATCTATGTCATGTCGATCATTCGGGCTCCAACCATATTTGTGTTTGTTTGTTCAATAAATTATGTATTTTTTCCCAGTCCCTTTCTCACTGCCCCTTGTGAGTGGGCTTAAAAGCTTAAATCACAAAAAAAACTATTCTCTCTTCTCTCTCTCTTCTCTCTCTCTCTCTCTCTCTCTCTCTCTCTCTCTCTCTCTCTCTCTCTCTCTTACGTATATAACTATGTTTTGTGACCACCCCACTCCCACTGTCACTTGTGAATTTGCTTAACAGCTTAAATCACAAAAAACTATTGTCATTGTAATTTCATTGTCATTTCATTCTCTCTCTCTCTCTCTCTCTCTCTCTCTCTCTCTCTCTCTCTCTCTCTCTCCTGGCAAACAAGCCAAAGTCTGATCTTAGCTGATCACTGTTTAGTTCTCTAGTCTCTAACATAAACGTTATTTTTGACTCAGGCCAAAAGCTTTGTCAGTGACTGGTGGAAGCAAAATGCGGATGCCTACATCAACATGTTGGTATGTTGTCAACATACTTACTTGACATTGTCTTTCTTTGTCGAGCACTCTCAAAGCAAGTAGTGTTGTCTGTCTTCATTATGAGCGAAGATGCATCGTGCTGCCGTTAAGCGCCTGACAAGTCAGGTCCAGCGCATCCGACTTCGGCATGGGAAAGAACTGTTTTCTTTTAAGTTTGGTGTTGTTGGGTTTTGTTGTTTTTTTAGGCAGGAGAATGGACCAAGAAGGCAGAAAACAGACAAGGAGGAGGAAAAAGAACAAGGCAGAAACAAAGAGAGCGGCCAAAAAAAGAGGGAATTCCTGGCACAGAATTTCCTAAAAGTGGGGATGCTATTTATACTGACAGGCCCTCGGATTCCCCACAGGGGAAAAGATGGGAATTGTTACAAGAGCGACGTCACCCGTTATTCAAAACAAAACAAAAGTGTTGTCTGTCAGGGTGTGTATTTGTTTCCCTACGAAAGTAGCACTTTTCCTACAGAATCTTGCCACTAGCAAATCTGTTGCAGGCTGTGGGTTTTTACACGTGTGCTAGAACTATTTTTATCCTCTCATCCGCAAGACTAGTACTTAGACTGCAAACAAAGGTCTCGTAATTTCGGGATCAACGCGGGGATCAAACCCACCTAATACGTTGTTTTCTAGGCAGGTGCCTTCGCCTCCAGACCACTGATAGTTTCCCGAGAATTTCGGTTGTACCATAATCTTATGGGAGTGGGGAGAGGGGGGGCGGGAGTGGGGGGGGGAGGGCGTTGTTGGGTTTTGTGTATATGTGTGTGTTTTGTTTGGTTCAATTTTTTGTTTGCAGTCTGCAGTAACGCCCTGTATGTCTTCAATTTCAAATCCTTTTTTTTCAGATGGTTGTGTAAAAGCTTTCTTTCTTTTCCTGGCCCCCACTTCTTTTCTATCATGACTGAGTTGCAGAGGTATTTTCCCGTCCTGGTACCCCTCTCTCTCTCTCTCTCTCTCTCTCTCTCTCTTTCCAAACCTAAGATTCTCCCCTCTTGTTCCATTTCAGTTTTGTCCCTGCCCTCAACAGCCAAAACCCCATCACCCTGCCGAGTGTACAACCTTTATGTGTGTGCGTGAGTTAGTGTGTGTGTGTGTGTGTGTGTGTGTGTGTGCGCGCGCGCGCGAGCGTTTGTGTATACAGAATTTGTAAGGCTGCATGTGAATGAGTAGAACGAATGAAAGCGCTTTGATTTGTTTTTTTGCAAGATGTAGTGCTATATAAATTCCATTCATTATTATTATTATGATATTTGTGGACGGTTGCATGCGTGTGAATGATTTGAATGCAAGCGCTTTGATTTGATTACTTTTCAAGATTCAGCGCTATGTAAATCCCATACATTACTATTATCATTATTACCTCTCTCTCTCTCTCTCTCTCTCTCTCATCTCTCTCTCTCTCTCTCTCTCTCTCTCTCTCTCTCTCTCAATTGCATCACGTACAACGATCTTATTTCAGTATCTTCAATGACTGAATTGTGTTTCCAGACATTAAACTCAAATCCAGTCTTCCTTTTTTTTTTAAACTAAAGAATGAACGAGGAAACAGCAACTTTCCTCTAACAGATCACACCTTACAAATCGGGGAAAAGAAAAGCTAATTATCAAATGAGTAAAACATGACGTTTGCATACAGAACTTGTCCACACTGTGCATGACACTGTCGGTTTTCTTGCCATGGTTATATTATAATAATAATAATAATAATAATAATAATAATAATAATAATAATAATAATAATAATAATGTATGGAATTTATATAGCGCTGAATCTTAATAATAATAATAATAATAAATGGAATTTATATAGCGCTATATCTTGTAAAAAACAACAAACCAAAGCGCTTGCATCCATTCCACTCCTACACATGCAACCAACAATGATTAATAGTTTAAAAAGTTCAAATACACACGAACACACGCGCGCACACGCGCGCACGCACGCACACACACACACAAACACACACACAGGTTATATGCTTCAGCAGGGTGATGAGAATTTAGGCCACTGAAGGCAAGGACAGATAATTATGAGATGAAACTGTAGGGGGAGGTCTTAGGTTTGAAATAGGTATGTCTTGAGGCTGGATTTAAAAGTGTTGTAAGTAGGCTTTTCGCGAAGGGAGAGAGGGAGGTCATTCCAGATCGCTGGACCAGAAACAGAGAAAGAGCGACGGCCAACGGTGGACTGGTTGAATCTAGGTATTTGTAAGCACAGGGTATCTGCAGCAGAGCGGAGGGAACGAGAAGGAGTGTACAGGTGAAGACATTCACAGAGGTAGGAAGGTGCTGTTTTATGGAGACATTTGTAACAGAGGGTACAGATCTTGTACTTGACTCTCTGTGGCACAGGCAACCAGTGGAGAGATCGCAAGAGAGGAGTAGTATGCTCAGATTTTTTCTTTTTGAGAACAAGTCGAGCAGCAGAGTTTTGAATTCGTTGAAGGGGTAGATAGATGATGCTGGCAGACCAGCCAAAAGAGAATTGCAATAGTCCAGACGTGAAGAATGAGAGAAGTGACAAGTTTGGATGTTGCATCAGTGGACAGGTACTTTCGAATTGCACTAATACGCCGTAATTGATAGTAGCATGACTGACAGGTCTGGGTGATGAATTTTTGCATAGAAAGCGTGTTGTCGATAACAACGCCAAGATACTTGACTGTGGTGGATAGAGGAACTGTTATATTGCCAAACTCTATTGAAGCTGTTGTCATGGACGAGAGTTTGTGTTTGGTTCCTACAATCATGGCTTCCGTTTTATCTGCGTTTAGCTGTAATTTGTTTTGTATCATCCAGTTTTGAATATCTTGGAGGCAGTGTGACATATTTGTCAAGAGAGAAGGCAGATTTTCCGGAGTATCACTGCTTTGAATCTGAGAGTCATCAGCGTAGAAATGATGGTTGATCTGGTGACGGTTTATTATATGTGACAGTGGAGCAGTGTAGAGAGTGAAAAGAACAGGGCCCAGAACGGATCCCTGCGGGACTCCGCATTCCAGTTTGGCAGGTATTGATTGAATCTTGTTTATTGCAACTGTCTGGAATCGGTCTGTGAGGTATGAGCGAAACCAGGTGATGGCTGCCCCTTTAATACCAAACGTTTTTGGAGACGGGCGAGAAGAATAGAGTGATCTATAGTGTCAAATGCTGCAGATAAGTCGAGAAGAGTGAGAAGAGAGATTTTCCCTGAGTCAGAAGCGTTTAGAAGCATGTTTAACGTGTGGACTAGGGTGGTTTCAGTGCTGTGGTTGACGCGATAGGCAGACTGAAATGCGGGAAGGAGACTATTTGAATGAAGATGGCTATTGAGTTGTTTCAGAACGACTTTTTCAAGGACCTTGGAGATGAAAGGTAGGTTAGAAACAGGCCTGTAATTCTTCAAAATGTTAGGGTCGAGGTCGTGCTTTTTGAGTAGAGGTGTAATAATTGCAGTTTTAAGAGCTGATGGAAACGTTCCTGAAAGAAGAGATGAGTTTACTATTTTTGTGATAGTTGGTATCAGCTGCGGAAGGCACTGTTTGAAAAGAGAAGCAGGTACAGGATCGAGATCGCATGATTTTATGGTCATTTCATTTAAAATGTTCCGGATTTCTTCGTCGCTTGTTGGCTGAAAGGAAAGGAGAGGAGTGCCAGTGAATTGGGGATCAGGAGGTACAGGTTGGAAAGGAGCCTGATCCAGTCTGGAGCGAATGTTACGGACTTTGTCAGAGAAGAACGAGGAAAATATATCAGGAAGTTCAGAGTGACTGTGGATAGTAGGCAGAGGACTTGTCTTTGCAGATCCAAGAAGAGTTGAGGTGAGGGAAAAAAGAGATTTCATGGACGTGGCATCAAGAACTTGAGCAGAGTAGTAGTTTGTCTTTGCTGAGTGGATTAAGGTTTTGACTTTGTTGGTTTGTTTTCGAAAAGCTGTTGTTTATTTCAGTTTTAGTTTTTCGCCATTGCCGTTCTAGTTGTCGGCGTTTGCGCTTTGCCACCAAGATATCATGGTTGTACCATGGGGCAAAGGGCCTATCGGGAAGAAAATGGTTAGTGGGAGGTGCGTGCTCATCAAGCAGTTGGCTGAGAACAGTGTTATAGTGTTTTGAGGGATCAGTAAGGTCAGGGATTTGTGACAGGAGTTTAGCAGCTTTTGAAGAGAACGTATTAATGTCTATGGCCTTGAGGTTTCGACGGGTGATGCACTTCTTTTTTCTGATAGGCTTTGCGACATTAAGGATGAAAAGAATAGCGGAATGATCAGAAAGCAGTTGGTCAGTGACGGAGACAGAGGTGACAAGATCATGTGAAACATCAGTAATGAGCCAGTCTAAGATATGACCTGATCTATGTGTTGCTTCGTTTACTAGCTGGGACAGAGAGTGGTTTGATAAAGAAAGAGAAAGACGTTTGACATCAGAAGAGGAATGGTTGTCGTAGTGGAAGTTGAAGTCACCGAGAATGATGAGCTTTTTGGGGGAGAAGCTGTAATGATCGAGGAGAGATTGGAATTCTTGATGGAAAACTGAAGATGTCAGGTTGTTCTTACGGCTAGGAGGTGGGCGGTAAAGACAGCAGAAAGCAATAGAATGGCCGGGTAAGGTGAGGTTGAGTTCACAAACTTCAAAAGATTCAGGTGAGAAAGGTAGGGAGTGGCAGAAAGAAATAGCTGAATGCAGTGTGTCTTTGTAGATGATGGCAATGCCACCTCCACGGGAGGGTCGAGGGAAAGAAACAGTTTTGTAGCCAGGTGGAGTCAGCTCTTTTATTTTTGGTTCATGACCTTGTAGGTTAAGCCAGGTTTCTGTGAGAAAGATAATATCGATGTTCTGTTCAGATATGAAATCGGAAATAAGGTCGGCTTTACCATCAGGGCAAACAGATTGGGCATTAAGTAAACACACGTGAAGAAGGTTTGAGGGAGGCAGAGAGGTTGAAGATGACAGTGGTAAAGCAACAAATCAAAGCGCTCAGAAGACTTTTTATTTTTTTTTGGGGGGGGGCGTGTTTATGCGGTTTTTTAAAATTTTGTCATCTGTTCCCACCGGCACACAGTGGCCTACTCTTTCGAACAGCGGAACAGGATTTAACGTGTGCGCAAGATGTTCTGCATGCGCTCGCACACGGGGCCTCGGTTTATAGTCTCATCCGGAGGACTTTGACATTCAGTTCGATTTTTTTGTCAAACTGGGAAGAAAGGGCGAGGCGGGGAATCGAACCCAGAACCTCACGGTTTACTTGTTGGCAGGCAAACGTCTTAACCATCCTGCCACCTTCCTTCACAGGTTATATCATTATGCATTGTCCCAGACCAAAAACCTGCCTCAGTTATTGATGTCAGCTAATTGCCCAAGCCTACACTAAAACTTTGTTATGTTGTAAAAAAAATATATTGTGTTGAGATTTCCTTCAGCCGTGACAAACTTTCAACATAACAAGCTATACTCTCTTTTAAAGGATAAAAAAAAATCCTCTGAAATCAGAGTATGGCTGCCTATAATATGGCGAAGTACTTAAAAACAGGTTATATACGCAAACTTCTCATTTAGTGCGCAATTTCGATCTCTCAGTGATTCCCAGGTGGGATGAGTGAGTCAGAGTGCACATTCTGGGTGACCCCCCCCCCCCCCCCCCCCCCCCAAAGTGTTAAGCTGGGGAACGCACAACAACAACAACAACAACAACAACAGCAACATCATCATCATATCATTATGCATCAAATTTCTTGTTCCTGTCCTCAGCAAGTGCTCCGAGGTTCACCAATGGAGAGATACTGCAGATGCAACTGCTTACCCATGATTAAGGTAACCACGATCTGCCCTGATGTCTTAATAAAAAAAAAAACCACTAAAAGAAAACCCACGACACCAGTGTGCATTTCATTTTTTTAAAACATTCTATCATCCTCCCCTACTGGCCTACTCTCCACGAAAGGCGGGGCGGGTTTTAACGTGTGTGCAAGATGTTCTGCGTGTGTGTTCGTACAGGGGACCTCGATTAATTTGTAGTCTCATCTGAAGGACTTTTTTTTGGAAAGGGGGTTGGTGTAGGGGTGAGGGGTTGGAGTCAGCACTGATATTGTTAACGCCTCGAGTCCCGTTCACTGAAAGCCCCTCACAGTTATATGACTGCCATTGTTAATGTTCCTTCTGACTACCATCGTCTGAGGAAATCTTCTGAGGAGATTTGGGGGGTGGTGGGGGGGGTTGGGGGGGTTGGGAGACTTCCTTAAATTGCAATTATGTTATGGTTTTTACTTGTTGCTCTTGTATACTGGTATTGTTGTCTCGATGCGTGTACGTGGGTGTACGTGCGTGTGCGTGCGTGTGGTTTCGTGCACTGGCGCGCGCGTGTATGTGTGTGTATGTATGTGTAAATGTGCGTGACATCAAGTGCTGTCAACTATTAAGATGCGTGTGTGTGGGTGGGTGTGGGTGTGTGTGGGCGTGTGTTTATGCATATATTGTTTAAAGCATGTTGTGTCATTTTAAAATGCCACTTATAATTTCTCTAGTCAGATAATAAAGTATGCTTGAGTCTTGAGTCTTGAGTTCAAAGAAATCATCTCTTAGCAGTTCAACAACTCTACTGAATACCATCACGGTGCTGCCTTTTCCCCCCAATACCACGTTTTCCACTGACGACAACATGTCGCAAAATAACAAGAAATAATGAGTTTTAAAGTATAAACGAGCTTCATCACAGTTTATATAGGCGGTCCTATGCAGGCTGGCTAACTTCAAAATGCAAACCATTCAGAATGAGGAAGAATTTCAGCAGGACCCCCCCCCCCCCCCCTCCCACCAGTAACACTGCAAAGGCTACACTCTACCTTTAGCTTCCGGGTCATGTAGGATTATTATCTTCTATAGTCCGAAAAAAATTCTGCCGATATTCGCAGATTTTTTTTTTAAGTATGAGAAAATGCACTCTGTACTTGTTTAGGGCATTGAGGACATAGAGCAATACCAGGAAGTCACAAGAAAGTTGGAAATAATCATCAGATGAGGACTGCTTGTGTTCCTACCACAGTGTTGACTCCGCGCGTGCATATTGCGGTTAGAAAGCTAGCAGACAACAAAGGACTGAGCCGGGTATGATGCTTGCTGAAAAGTTTAAAAAAATTAAATCCTACCAAATGTGTACAAAATCACATGAGTTATGAGTGAGAGGCTAGTCTTTCGCTAAAATAATGTTTTTAAAATATCAGTGGATGCCCGCTGTGTACTTGTTTTGGGGGTTTATGACGTAGAGCAATACGAGGTAGTCAGGCATCCATAGAAATTCTAAGCACTTTAAACGATTTTATACATTTTATTATCAGATCCCCACAGGCACAAATGGCCTACTCTCTCAAAAGATAGAACAGGCTTTTAATGCGTGTGCATGATGTTTTGCTTGTGTTTGCACAGTCATGGCCGAGGCCTAGGTTTTTAGTCTCACCCGAAGGGTGTGTGTGTGTGTGTGTGTGTGTGCTTGCTCGCGCGCGTGCGCGCGTGCGCATGTAGTATGGTGTGCCTGCACGCACGCACACAAGTTTAAGTTATACGTGTAAATTATGCATGCCAGCTTGTGGGCCTATTCATGGCTTCGAGGAAAACTGTAAGTGTGCACATGCAAGTTTTATGTATGTACCCCATGTGCGTGTGATGAAGTACACGAGTGACTGTGTTGTAACGAGTAACCATTGATATGCGGATGTGTTGTGTGTTTTTTTCACGCATAACCTGTTACTGATATAAAAACACATATAAAGCGACCATAAGTCCTGTCACCCATACAAAACACTTGTCTAAGATCAAACGATCTATTATCATACAAAACAGTTGTATAAAATCAACCGACCTGTTCATGATACAAAACACATGTACGATCTGTTCATGATATAAAGCACATGTAAACGATTACAAGTTCTGTTATGGATACAAAGCATATGCCTTCAATCAACCGATCTGTTGTCGTTACAAAACGCATGTATCGTTATGATCAAACTATCTGTTGATGATACAAAACGCATGTATCGTTATGATCAAACTATCTGTTGCCGATACAAACCACATGTATCGTTATGATCAAACTATCTGTTCATGATACAAACCACATGTATCGTTATGATCAACCGATCTGTTGTCGTTACAAAACACATGTATCGTTATGATCAACCGATCTGTTGTCGTTACAAAACACATGTATCGTTATGATCAAACTATCTGTTCATGATACAAACCACATGTATCGTTATGATCAAACGATCTGTTATCGATACAAAACACGTGTATACGATCAAACCATCTAATATCAATACAAAATATAATGTCTTTGATCAAACAATCTGTTATCAATACAATACTCATGTATACCATCAAACCATCTGTTATCAATACAAAATATAATCATGTCTCTGATCAAACCATCTGCTATCAATACAAAACTCATGTATACCATCAAACCATCTGTTATCAATACAAAATATAATCATGTCTCTAAATCAAACCATCTGCTATCAATACCAAATCTAATATGTCTCTAAACCAAACCTCTGTTATCAATACAAAACATTATGTCTTTGATCAAACAATCTGGTATCCATACAAAAACACATGCACATGATCAGAAGTCGGTTGGCTTTTGTTAATTTTTTTTTCCTTTTTGGGGGGTGGGGGGTGGGGTGGGTGGGGGGCGTGGCTGTTTTGTCAAAATCTTCAAAGGTGCCCCATGGGCTACAAGCTGAAGGTGAAAGTGAAGGTGAAGGTGAAGGTTTTGTGGTGGGTTTTGAATACAGACCAGGAACTTGGAGAGATAGAGGAACGAAGCTAGGGACAGAGCAGGGCGGGAAGGGGGGGGGGGGGCGAGGGGGGGGGGAAGGGGGGGGTGTAGTGATTGTGATCGCTTTATCTCCTTCCTTGTAGCTAGGGGGTCAGTCAGCGAAAACATGAAGTGTGTTGGTATGTTGTTTGTGAGCCAGTTCCTTCTCTGTCTGTTCGTGTGTCTGTGTGTTTGCCTGTCTTGTCTGTCTGCTGTCTGTTGTTGTGTGTCTGACTGTCTGTCTCAATCTCTGTCCTTTTCTGTCAGTGTGTCTGTGTGTCTGTTTGTGCGTCTGTTTGAGTGTGTGTGTGTGTGTGTTTGTGTTTTCTCTCTCTCTCTCTCTCTCTCTCTCTCTCTCTCTGATAAATGTATGTATGTATGTGTGTATGCATGCATGTATGTATATATGTATGTGTGTATACGTCTCTGTCTCTCTGCCTTTGCCTCTGCCTGACCTGCCTGTCTCTCTCTCTCATGTCACCTATTTATTCACACAAATACACACATACACACACACAGAGCGAGATGGTTCTCTCTCTCTCTCTATCTCCCTCTCTCTCTCTCTCTCTCTCTCTCTCTCTTCTAAGAAATCAAATCGTCCAAGTGACTTGATCTGAACGCTGTTAATGGAATCGAGAAGAAACACTAAACAAACAAACAAACAACAAAGAAAACCACAACCGCTTCATAAGGATTTTAATTTTTTTTATTTCTTGCATTATGTATTAAGCGTCATGGAAATCACAGTTGTTGTTTTCATGGTTGTGTTTTAGCAAACATGTCCCAGTGTGTACGTGTGGATAAAGGGGATCACTTATGTACAACCAGAACAGCAAGGGACCTAAAACAGAAAGAGCGAGCGAGCGAACGAGCGAGAGAGAGAGAGAGAGAGAGAGAGAGAGAGAGAGAGAGAGAGACTTAGATTATTCACATTATTTTATTGCATAGATAGAGGACATCCATTGCAATGGGCGCTATAGCAGGAAATAGTAACCAAACCAACCCACAAAACAAAACATGACAAACTACCACCATCTGTGTCCTCTCATACTTCAACAAACCTGCCATGATTAATGAGACAGGGCACACATACACACTTACATAATATGCACACACGTTTTCGTAGGAGAGAGAGAGGGGGGGAGAGAGAGGAGAGAGAGAGAGAGAGAGAGAGAGAGGCAGACAGACAGACAGACACACAGACAGACAGACAGAGAAAGGCAGACAGACACAGACAGACACACAGACAGACACACAGACAGACAAAGCATAGGAGGTCTTCAACACGTCCTTCCTTTCCCTCCAATCATCTATCATACCAACATTATTGTGTTCTGGCCTCAAGTGGAGAACCCTGAACCCCCGGACCTTAATTCAACAGCCTGCAGTGAGGAGATCTACCCACCGCGACCCTTGCCTACAACACCACAACAGCTAGCTACAATGATAGACATTCAGGGCCACACCAACAGTGTGATATTACGGTAGATAAAGATGAATGGGGGAAAAAAAACACCTTCCCCTAACCTATTCGATCGATGGGGAGCGGGACTATATTCCCTAGGGGGTGGCGCCTACCTCCTCTCCCTCGCTGCTTTACCTTCCTTGTCCCTACAGAGGGCAGGTACCCATTTGTATGTATGTTTGTCCGTCGTGTCCGACGATGACCTCCAAAACAGCAGAGGAGGCAGCTGCTGTTTTGGAAACTGGGCAGAAATTTGATTATAGTGGAGATGCCTTGCCCACAGTACATCCCCACTCTCTCGGCCAAGTGGGCATAAGGACAGTCAGCGTTGGAGATGTTCTCCAAAGGCCAACTAGCCCCCAGGGCTGCAGCACATAAGGACTGTGCGAGTCAAGCCTCCTAGTCAGAGAGTCATAATCAATCACTAAAGACTAAGCTGTAAAGTGGAATTCCATGAGTGGGAAAGCCACTGGTCATACAGCCTCCCACTTTGCTGTTGCCCCCAGCGTCAATGGTTTAATCAAGAACTGTGATAAAGCCCAGGCGCTGACGGCAGGGTACCCATTTAACAGCTGGGTGAACAAGGGGGCTGTACTGAAGCCAAGGTGCACGAACAGGGGCCACCCATCCTTGAGGCAACTATGCTAAAGGCTGCGTAAGAGCCTTAGCATGGGGAGAGCGAGAACTGACCATTGAGCTAGCCTGTGCCAAATTCGGTACTTGCAGGTCACTAAACCAGTTGAAAAAAATCGACAAATCAATCAAGAAAGCTCTGACTCAAACTCACTACAGGCACAGATATGTACGGGGAAGCCGAAACAAAGGTCACCACAAGACCAGAGCAACCGGGTTACCGGATCAGAAACAATGGTCTTTTATTGCATGATGCTCCATGATGATCAGAATGATGTCAGTCATGATGCCGCTCTGGAAGTTCATGTGATTTGAGACTGCGTGACAGAGCTATACTCTTCGTTTACAATCATAATCTTACATCCCAGCGTCAACCGGGCCCGAGAGATACAGACACCTGCAGTGTTGGGCAGGTAATTTGAGCAACACTCTCAAACTCGCATTTGTAAAGTGGATGAAGCTCGACTGTGTGGTCCCAGTCTTCCCACTGAGCCCACAGCACACTCACTCAGGGCAGGAGCCGACCGGAGACCAAAAATTCCCAATGACTCTTATGGATTCGAACACGAGACCTTGCAGTCTGTAAACGTAAGGCGGTAACTACTGCGCCAAGGTAGCCGCTCTGGCAACATTTTGTTAAACATTTATTCGCTCAAATTTCGATTCCCGCGTAAGCTTTGTGAGATTCAAGGATATAAGTACTTTTTGTTATTAGTCTTGGTTGGGCCGATTTGGAGCTAGTCCCTTATAATTATGAAGGCTAGCAGCACTTATGTGGTTAAGGTCCGGGTGATGTTCTGGTATGTTGGTCATTGTTGTGCTTAACACGTATTAGGGACAGGATGTGGAGACAGTAATATATGCCGCGCACAATGACGGCAACCATATGTTATGGTGACAATATTTGCCACCAACAATCTCCTAACTGTCGCCGATGTCTCTACGTTAACAACAATAACAATATGCCACCTATCACTTGTCGCGGGCGACAATAATATGCCATGAACATAACTCCCGCCCCGCGGCAGTATAAGCAGTATATTGGCGACAATAACAATACTCTTCAAACATCATGTCACCATAAGTCATTGGCTTCTTATTGCTCGCAATATGTGTATGTACAGTACTTATGCTCTCTGAATTAAGATTTGTTTAAACCAACAACAGACCACCGGTGGCAGTATAAAATGCATCAGCACACACACACACACACACTCATTCACTCACTCTCTCTCTCTCACACAACACACAACACACACACACACACACACACACACAGAGATTCCGATGAGACTATAAACCGAGGTCCCGTAAGCGAACGCACGCAGAACATCTTGCGCACACGTTAAATCCTGTTCCGCTTATCTTAAGAGTAGGCCATTGTGTGCCGGTGGGAACAGATGACAGAATTGACAAAACCGCATACACACGGGGACTGGATGTAACAAAGCACATAGTGCTTATTCCATTATCCTCGATATGAAAGAATAAAATAAATTAAATAAATAACACACGTTAAAACCCGTTCCGCTTTTCGGAAGAGTAGGCCATTGTGTGGCGGTGGGAGCGGATGACAAAATTTACAAAACTGCAGACACACGGGGACTGGATGAAAAAGGACATGAATGCTTATTCCATTATCCTCGAAATAAAAGAATAAAAAATAAAATAAACATACACACAAACACACACACACAACACACACACACAACACACACACACACACACACCACACAAACTCACAACACACACACACACACACACACAACACACAAACACAACACACACACAACACACCACACCAACAACAACACACCACACACACAACACACACACACCAACAACACACAACACACACACACAACACACACACACACACACACACACACACACACACACACACACACAAGTGGTGTGTGGAAAGTGGAGAGCGGGCAAAGGGGGTTGAAGAGGGGTACGGAGAAGGGTGGGGAGGGTGGGGGGTGGGAGGTAAGGGGGAGGGGCAAGTTTGAGGGTATGGTTACCACCAGCTGGGCTACAAGCGCATACCACTACTACACTACATACAAAGGGAAGTCCAACAATCATCATCCTTTACTTGGGCTGTCTGGCTGTCTGTCTGTCTGGTTGGCTGTCTGGCTGGCTGGCTGTCTGTCTGTCTGGCTGTCAGTCTGGCTGTCTGGCTGTCTGTCTGGCTGGCTGGCTGTCATCACACGTGTTAAGAGGATGGGCGGAGCAGGTTTTGTTATGTGTACACTGAAGTGCATCTTCCGTGTATGTACGAAGTAGCTACAGTGGTATGGATGTGCGTGCATCCCTGTACAAAATATTATCGTTGTCAGCTTTTTTCAGTTCAGGCCAGCCATGGAATGTGTGTGTGTGTGTGTGTTGTTGTGTGTGTTGTGTTTGTGTGTGTGTGTGTGTGTTGTGGTGTGTGTGTGTGTGTGTGTGTGTGTGTGTGTGTGTGTGTGTGTGTGTGTTGTGTGTGTGTGTGTGTGTGTGTGTGTGTGTGGTGTGTGTGTGTGGTGTGTGTGTGTGTTGTGTGTGTGTGTGTGTGTGTTGTGTGTTGTGTGTGTGTGTTGTGGTGTGTTTGTGTGTGTGTGTGTGTGTGTGAGTGTGTATGTGTGTGTGTGTGTGTCGCGCGCGCGCGCCCGCTTTAACATGTAGACTTCGCAGAGCCGCACGAACAATGAACATTTTTATAATTATGCGCCCAAGCACGCAGCGCAGGCATGCTTAAGCGCAGTTACATGCATACATGAGCAAACATGATATTGTGAGCATACGGACAAGCAAACTTGAATGTTTGTACGCGCACACCCGTTAACACACGCACAGAGCCACACACACGTTTGCACGCACGCACACACGCACAGCAAGAGAGACACAGAGAGAGACAGACAGACAGATAGACAGATAGACGGACGGACGGACGGACAGACAGATGGATGGACGGACAGACGGACGGACAGACAGACAGACATGCCCTGGCCAATCAACTCATGTAGCATCAAGAGATAGTGACAGACAGACAGACAGACAGATAGACAAACATACAGACAGACAGGAAGGCAAACAGACAGACAGAGATGCAGCTCAGACAGACATACCCTTGCCCAATCAACTCAAGTAGCATTATGAGACAGACAAGACAGCAGACAGACAGACAGACACGCTCTTGCCCAATCAACTCAAGTAGCATTATGAGACAGACAAGACAGACAGACAGACAGACAGACACGCTCTTGCCCAATCAACTCAAGTAGCATTATGAGACAGACAAGACAGCAGACAGACAGACAGACAGACAGGCAGACAGACAGACAGACAGACACGCCCTTGCCCAATCAAGTCACGTAGCCTCAGGCGCGAAATGTCAGGGCAGAGGTTAGAGATGCTGGGAGGATTGAAGGGCTTACTTTTCTCCTCGGAGTTCGGGTTTTTTTAAAACAATGTTTAATCAGAAAGTAAGAAACATACATTTACATCTCCTCTGAATTTGACTCAAAACGTCCATTACCCCCACCCCTTTTCTTGTCTGTCTGTTTGCCTGTGTACCTGTCTGTCTGTCTGTCTGTGTATCTGTCTGTCTGTCTTTGACTCTGTCTCTGTCCCTCTTCTCTCTGTCTGTCTGTCTGTCTGTCTGTCTGTCTGTCTCTCTCTCTCTCTCTCTCTCTCTCTCTCTCTCTCTCTCTCATCTCTCTTCTATATATATATATATATATATATATATATATATATATATATATATCCCTCCCCATTTGTCTAATCTTTCCATCTTTTTTTTCCTCCCTCCAGCGCTCATGTTTCTTTTCTACATTACAATTATTGCTTTCACCTGTGTATTTTAAAAAAATATATATATCCCAGCAACGTCTGAAAAAACAAATTATTATTATTATTATTATTATTATTATCATTATTATACAATTTGATTTAGAGTAAATGTGGCTGCAAAATATTGTAGTAACAAAAAAAAAAGATAACCAAAAATCACTCACACACACTAACACACACACACAAACACACACACACACCTAAACCAAAACTAACCCCCCCCCCCAAAAAAAAAAACAAAACAACAACCCAACAACAACAAAAAAACAACAAAAACGCGGAGGGACAAAGACTGTGAAAGCAAGGAGAAGAGGAACAGGGATAATACTACTATAAGAGAGTTTATACCAGTCGTTCTATGCCACACTACCAGTCTGATGTCAGTTCGGTTATACCAATCATCCTATATCACACTATCAGTGTGACGTCAGTTCGGTTATAGTATAAGAGAGTTTATACCAGTCATTCTATACCACACTATCAGTCTGACGTCAGTTCGGTTATACCAATCATTCTATACCACACTATCAGTCTGACGTCAGTTCGGTTATAGTATAAGAGAGTTTATACCAGTCATTCTATACCACACTATCAGTCTGACGTCAGTTCGGTTATACCAATCATTCTATACCACACTATCAGTCTGACGTCAGTTCGGTTATAGTATAAGAGAGTTTATACCAGTCATTCTATACCAGTCTATCAGTCTGACGTCAGTTCGGTTATATATACCAATCATTCTATATCACACTATCACTCTGATGTCAGTTCGGTTATACCAATCATCCTATATCACACTATCAGTCTGACGTCAGTTCGGTTATACCAATCATTCTATACCACACTATCACTCTGATGTCAGTTCGGTTATACCAATCATTCTATACCACACTTTCAGTCTAATATCAGTTCTATTACACCAACCATTCTATACCACACTCTCAGTCCATTTCATCAGTTCTATCGGTTACATTCTCTTAAGACAGGAGTTCAGTTTAACATTCTTCAGATTGCATCCTGTGTCAGAATGCACAGTGCAAGGGTTTCTATGTCCCTCAGCAGTTTTTGGAAAGTTGCAAAAATAAGAACAATAGAGACAAAGTAGGAGAAGGCCACTGGATTGTCACGCGGTTTTGCACGTATATGCTATCACGCGCATACACACACACACGCACGCACGCACGCAGGCACGTGCACACACACACATACACGTACGTTCATACATACATACATACATACACACGAACACACGAACACACACTGATCTGAGAGAAAGACAGACAGACAGAGACAGATAGAGACAGACAGACAGAAAGACAGACAGAAAGACAGACAGATTCCTGGTACAGTCAGAGTGATGGTAAGGGGGACAGGATGGCGTAGTGTTCAGAGCATCCAACTCGTCATCTGTCTGCAATGAGAGCCCGGGTTCCAGTCTCCACTGAGGGAATCTGTTTGACTCCGGTGAGGTCCTCTGAAGTCGGAGTATGGCTGCCTATGTGGCGAGGTACTTGAAAAGAGTCATACACGCAAACTTCTCACCCGGTGTACTTCCTATCTTACAGAGATTCCCAGGTGGGATGAGTGAGTCAGAGTGCATGTTCTGGGTGACCCCCAGGGTGTAAAGCTGGGGAACGCACAACAACAACAACTCCGGTGAGGGATCTTTTGAGGGGATTTTCCCACCTGGCTCCGTGTTTAAAGGGATTTTCCAAATGACTCTCTGTTTGGGGGATTTGTTTGAGGGGATTTTCCCACCTGGATCCGCTGAGGGATCCGTTTGAGGGGAATTTTTCACCTGGTTCCGCTGTGGGATCTTTTGAGGGGATTTTTTTCCACCTGGCCCCGTGTTTGAGGGGATTTTCCCACGGGGCTCCAGTGAAAGATCTGTTTGAGGGGATTTTCCCAACTGTCTCCACTGTGGGATCTGTTTGAGTGGATTTTTTCAAATGGCTCCTCTGAGGGATCTGTTTGAGGGGATTTTTTTCACCTGGCTCCTCTGAGGGGATCTGTTTGAGGGTATTTTTCCACCTGGCACTGACAAATGGTACTAAATCCGCTTCCTGGAAAGTTCTTCAGGGGAGACTATAAGCCAAGGTCCTAAAACTGTGCAACTGCGGGCCTCAACTTCAAGATCAGACTGATGCGTTCCCTGGTCATGTGCATGTTTTTTGTACGCATGTAAAGCATGGACCGTAACAGCAGACATTGAAAGAAGGATACAGACAGGCAAGGGAGATGGATACTTTCGCAAACTTCTTGGTATCTCACACAGAGATCACATCACTAACGAGGAAGTAAAAACCCACTATTGAAAAACGCCACCACCGGGCCATTATGAAGAGCTCCTGACTACAAGTAGAAAAAAACCCAACAACAACAACAACAATAACAAAACCCCGCAAACTGAAGTGGCACAGGCACGTCACGCAAACATGTGGACTGGCCAAGGCTGGCTGTCCTACGGGGTACAGTACAAGGAAGTAGACGAAGAGGTAGAGAAATGAAAAACGATAGGAAGACAAGGGCCAGGGCTATAATTGCTGACCTATGTAATACCCGAGAAGAGGACAATAGCAGAGATAATGATGACCCTTTGTTCTCTGTACTGACAGACAGCCAATACCACCTGCTGCTGCTGCTGCTGCTGCCAACCCTCTTCCTGCCTGCCTGCCTGTCTGCCTGCCTGCACTTACCCCTTTGTTTTTGCCAAACCCGCTGAGAGGGACTGTAAGGGGAGGGACAGTGCATAATGTTTCCACGTCCGTTGTTGGGGGGGGGGGGGGGGAGAACTCTGTGACGAGAGGGATAATTCATCATGTCGTTTCCATGTATGTGATGATTGGGGGGGGGGGGGGGGGGGGGGGGGGAGGCATGGATGGGAGGGGAAGGGGGCAATTTATCATGCCGTTTTTATGCTGTAATGGGAGAGACTATTCAATGTTTTTCAATGTCTGCAAGGGGAGGGACAATTCGTGGCATAGTTCTCTGTAACGGGAAATGAGAATTCGTGGCACAGTTCTCATGTCTGTAACAGGAGGGATAATTCGTGGCATAGTTCTCTGTAATAGGAGGGATAATTCGTGGCACAGTTCTCCCTTAACGGGAGGGAGAATTCGTGGCACAATTCTCTGTAACGGGAGGGATCATTCATGGCATAGTTCTCTGTAATGAGAGGGAGAATTCGTGGCATAGTTCTCTGTAACAGAGGGGATCGTTCGTGGCATAGTTCTCTGTAACGGGAGGGAGAATTCGTGGCATAGTTCTCTGTAACGGGAGGGATCATTCGTGGCATAGTTCTCTGTAATGGGAGGGATCATTCGTGGCATAGTTCTCTGTAATGGGAGGGATCATTCGTGGTATAGTTCTCTGTAACAGGAGGGATAATTCGTGGCATAGTTCTCTGTAATAGGAGGGATAATTCGTGGCACAGTTCTCCCTTAACGGGAGGGATAATTCGTGGCATAGTTCTCTGTAACGGGAGGGATCATTCATGGCATAGTTCTCTGTAACAGGAGGGGATCGTTCGTGGCATAGTTTTCTGTAACGGGAGGGAGAATTCGTGGCATAGTTCTCTGTAACGGAGAGGATCATTCGTGGCATAGTTCTCTGTAACGGGAGGGATCATTCGTGGTATAGTTCTCTGTAATATAAGGGATAATTCGTGGCATAGTTTTCTGTAACAGGAGGGGATAATTCGTAGCATATTTCTCTGTAACGGGAGGGATAATTCGTGCCATAGTTCTCTGTAACAGGAGAGGATAATTCGTGGCATAGTTCTCTGTAACAGAAGGGAGAATTCGTGGCATAGTTCTCTGTAACGGAAGGGAGAATTCCTGGCATAGTTCTCTGTAATAGGAGGGATAATTCGTGGCATAGTTCTCTGTAACGGGAGGGAGAGTTCGCGGCATAGTTCTCTGTAACGGGAGGGAGAGTTCGTGGCATAGTTCTCTGTAACAGGAGGGATAATTCGTGGCATAGTTCTCATGTCTGTAACGGGAGGGACAACGCTTAATGTTTCCATGTCCGTTATTGGGAGGGACAGCTCACAATGTTGCTTCCTGTGTCTGTGGGAAGGCTGACCCACAGTGTCGTTACTATTTTTACAGGAAGGATTACTCATCATATCGTTTTCATGTTTACTTGCAATGGGAGGGACAGCTCACAATGTCGTTTTCATATCGGTTACAGGGCGAACAATTAAGGGCGGGGCAACCCATGATGTCATTTTCGCGTTTGTAATGGGGAAGAACAACTCAAGTTTCCATGGCTGTAATGGGAGGGACAATGCATGATGTCGTTTTCTTGTCTGTAGCTCATTTAAAAAACGCAGTGTGCTTGAAGCATTTTGTCATATGGCACTTTATAATTATGTAGTTTTGCTCTCTCTCTCTCTCTCTCTCTCTCTCTCTCTCTCTCTCTCTCTCTCTCTCTCTCTCTCTCTCTCTCTCTCATATCAGGTTGTCGTAAGCTCGTAGGCCTACATTGGTTTTTCGCTCTGGATTCGTTTGCATTTGATTGTCTAGCTGTACCTCACCATGTATTCCTATCAATATTAGGCGAATTGATCAGCATCCCCCTTCATGTATGGGCTAACGGCCTTTTTTTCAAAAAATAAATTCTTTCAGCGTTCAAAATTTAGAGTGCTCTCTCTCTCTCTCTCTCTCTCTCTCTCTCTCTCTCTCTCTCTTCTTTTCTTTTCTTTTCTTTTCTTTTCTTTCCCTCTCAATCACACAGTCAAACTATAGTTTGTCATGAAGCAGCAGTCAGTGCTGATGTGTGAGGTGTAGACAGATTGTCTGGGAGGCAAGGAGTGACAAAGGAAGGCACTGATGGACCAGGCCTGTCTGATGATTCTGTCAGCGCTGAAGAAGACACAGACTACATAGATGAAGCGTACGTACGTACGACAGTTCTGATCGATCACTTGCAGAAATAAATAAAAAATCTAGTGTTCAATCAGAGGACAGTTGACAGTTAAGGGCATGTTTAGAGACAACACATAAAATGGACAATATCCATAAGCGCTTTGATTTGTTCTTGCAAGATATAGCCCTATATAACTTCCATTTATTATTATTGTTGTTTTTGTCATTATTATCATTATTATTACTATAACATGATAAAAGACTGTAGAACAATACCAAACAGTACATAGTTGGAGACCAGATTTGATTGTATCCTATTTATTTTCTTTTATTCTTTTATTTCGATAATAACGGAATAAGCACTCGTGTACTTTTTTTAAAATTTAGTCCCCGCGTGTATGCAGTTTTGTAAATGCTGTCATCCGTTCCCAGATGAATTACCGAGCTATAAAGTATTGTGAATGTGCCCCAGTTGCCGGTGTTGTGTAGAAGTGTGAAAATGACCATATAATACTCAACTGTTGTCTGACATAACTGATCCACTGGTATGGAATTCCCTGCCCTGACGAGCATATGTGCATTCATTGTTAAGTAATCATGCTAAGTTTGAAATGTTCTTTTTTTTGTATTGTACCCCTACCCCCCCCCCCCCCCACCCCCCCACCCCACCCCCTACTTCTATCTTATTGTGAATGGATTGTAAAAGTCTATAATAAATGATAAATTCTCTCTCTCTCTCTCTCTCTCTCTCTCTCTCTCTCTCTCTCTCTCTCTCTCTCTCCTCTCTCTCTCTGGGAACAGATGACAAAATTTAAAAACCGCATACCCACGGGGACTGGATGTAAAAAAGCACATGAGTCCTTATTCCATTATCCTCGATATAAAAGAATAAGTAAATAAAAGAAATAAAAAATAAAAATTAGTGTGTGTTTGTGTGTGTTATTTTTTATTCTTTTATTTCGAGGATAATGGAATAAGCACTTGTGTGTTGTTGTTTTTTACATCCTGTCCCCGTGTGTATGCGGTTTTGTAAAGTTTGTCATCCGTTCCCATTAACTGCTCATGATGCTCAGTTCGAATGTTCAGTTATGCATTCCCCCAACTCCCTCCTATCTCCTTGTCAATGTGGTGTGTTTAGTGTGTGTGTGTGTGTGGTGTGTGTGTGTGTGTTGTGTGTGTGTGTGTGTGTGTGTGTGTGTGTGTGTGTGTGTGTGTGTGCGCGTTTGTGTGTGTGTGTGTTGTGGTTTGTGTGTGTGTGTGTGTGTGTGGTGCGTTTGTGTGTGTGTGTGTGTGTGTGTGTCGTTTGTGTGTGAGTGTATTTGTGTGTGTTTGTGTCTGCGTGTGTGCATGTGTGTGTTGTCGTGTGTGAATGTGTGTGTATCTGTGTCTGTGTGTGTGCATGTATGTGTTTGTTCGTGTGTAAAATGTGTGTGTGTCTCTGTGTCTGTGGGAAACTGGAGTTCATTTTGTAATCCTGCGCAAGGACTTAAAATCCGTAATATCACAAGAAAACAGGGAGGGAAGGGGGGGGGGGGGTGTTTGAGTGGATAAGGAAAATTTCTTGATAAATGGGGAAAAAGAAATTCTTCATTCTCGCATCCCTCAAGGTTGTCTGGGTGGGCGAGTGACGTCAAGCAATGTATTGTCAAACATAGCAACTATCTCTCTTTTTTTTTTTAACATCTCACATTGTTGAACCCTTTGGCGAGGGGCAGGCAACATCCCATCTGACCTTTGACCTGACCTTCATGCAGACGGGGAAAATCCTACTCCCAACGAAGAGTAACGGGACGATAATATCTCAAGATTTGTAACGTACAGGGACTGTTGAGTTTGCGGGGGAACACAGTATGGTTTATCAGTGGCATCAAATACGATAAGTATCTCTTTTGACGTATAAGGAAAACCCTCCTATGAAAGACAGCAAGTATGTATGTATTGTATGGGAGATTGTTTGTGTCGAAAGTCTTGTATTAGGATGTTTACTGTGACGCGAGAAATCTTTACTACACAAACAGTCAATATAAAAGAGAATTGGGGTGGTGGGGGGGAGGAGGGGGGAGATAACGAGAAAAAAATGTGTTTTTGAATATTCAGAGTTT
>CM054134.1:56534002-56549002 GCA_028751875.1 Rapana venosa
AGGGCGGTAATGTGTCTTGTCACAGGATGATGAAAAATGCCTGAATCTCTTTGCCATGCAGTAGGCGGTAAGATGATTCATTATTCCCAACACAGCTCGCTACGCTACCAAATGTCACCTACATCCGTGCAACTACTCTCTCTCTCTCTCTCTCTCTCTCTCTCTCTCTCTCTCTCTCTCTCTCTCTCTCTCTCTCTCTCTCTCTCTCTCTCTCACACACACACACACACACACACACACACACACACACACACACATATATTATATATATATATATATATATATATATATATATATATATATATATATATATATATTATAAAATATATATATATATTTATTTATTTATTTATTTATTTTATATACGCACGCACGCACACCCTCACACACGTACACACACATTATTTCCAAAACGCTCGCTACCAAAATAATGTCACCTACATCCGTGCAGCTAGTCGCTTTTGTTTCACACACACACACACACACACACACACACACACACACACACACACACACACACACACACATGAATGCACGCACGCACGCGCGCGCGCGCGCGCATGCACGCACCATTATTTCTAACAGGCTCGCTACCAAATGTCACCTACATCTGGCAAATAGTCGCTTTGCTTCACACACAACACACACACACACACACACACACACACACACACACACACACACACACACACACACACACACACACACAATGCATTTGTTATTCAATGTACCATCTGGAAATAAAAATTTGACTTGACTTGACCTCACACACACACACACACTCACACTCTGTGTGTGTGTGTGTGTGTGTGTGTGTGTGTGTGTGTGTGTGTGTGTGTGTGTGTGTGTGTGTGTGTGTGTGTGTGTGTGTGTGTGTGTGTGTGTGTGTGTGTTTGTAGTTCATTTGAAGTCTTCTAGTTCTACCATTTCTCAACTCGAATTTGTTTTAAATGATATAGTCTCTCCATCCTCATCCTCATCCTCATCCTCATCATCATCATCTTCATGATTTTTACTGCTGCTGCTGCTGCTGCTGCTGCTGCTGCTGCTGCTGCTGCTGCTGATGATGATGATGATGATGATGATGATGATGATGATACTCTCCATTTTGCCCGCTTTTTCCCCCATCCACTAGACCTTGAGTAGTTGTCTGGGTGCGAGGCTTTTGGATGAGTCGATAAACCAACGTCCCGTGTGGAACACGCATTCAGCGCATGTAAAACAACCCACGGCAACGAGAGAGTTGTCCCTAAGTAGAAAAAGGCCGCTCTGATAGGGAAACAAATTAATAGACTTGCAGACAAGACAGGAAAAACAATGGGTGGCACTGCCCTTGTGGCGACATGCTCTCCCAGTGAGAGCAGACGGGATTTCACGCAGAGGATTCTGCCGTGACTTAAAAGTAGTATACAAATACAAAATTACTATGATTATATACTACTACTAACTATACACTATACTACTACTAACTACTACTGGCTGCTGCTGCTGCTGTGCTGCTGCTCCGCGTGCTGCTGCATACTGCATTCGCTGTGTGACTACTGACTGCTCGATGATGATGTGCTACTTACTACTAGCCGTCTCTGACTACTGATGATGATGCAATACTAACATACTGCTGCTGTCTGTCTGCTGCTGCTGCTGCTATAACCACTACAACTACTGCCCCCTACTACTACTACTACTACTACTACTACTACTACTACTACTACTACTACTACTACTATCACTGCTGCTGCTGCTATAACTACTGCATCTACTACCACCTTTTTACTGCTATTGCTGCTGCTGCTACTACTACTACTACTACTACTACTACTACTACTACTACTACTACTATAACTACTACTGCTGCTGCTGCTGCTACTACTGCTGCTGCTGCTGCTGCTGCTATAACCACTACAACTACTGCCCCCTACTACTACTACTACTACTACTATCACTGCTGCTGCTGCTGCTGCTGCTGCTACGCCTCCTCCTCCTCCTGCTGCTGCTCCTGCTGCTGCTGCTACTATTACTATTACTACTACTGCTGCTGCTACTACTACACTACTACTGTTGCTGCTGCTGCTATAACTACTGCATCTACTACCACCTTTTTACTGCTATTGCTGCTGCTGCTACTACTACTACTACTATAACTACTACTGCTGCTGCTGCTGCTGCTACTACTGCTGCTGCTGCTGCTGCTGCTGCTGCTGCTGCTGCTGCTGCTGCTGCTGCTGCTGCTGCTGCTGCTATAACTACTACATCTACTACCACCTACTACTCCTGTTACTACTACTTTTACTAATAAACTCCGTTACACAGAACATGAAAAAAAATAATAATTTGCTTCCTTGGGAAAAAGTGCTTTTGTCCAGTTCAGTTACTGCTGACTTCTCAGGAAGAGCTGGCAAACCCGGACGCGAGAAAAGATAACGAAATACGAGACAGGAAAAAGAAAACAAAGAGAAACGGAAAAGAAAAGAAAACAATAGTTACAACGACAAGAACAACAACAACAACAACAACAACAACAACACCAACAAATTAAAATCTGTTCAGGCTTGGATTTGCTCGTAGGTTGGGGGGTTGTTGCTGTTGTTGTTGTTGTTTTGTTTGGGGGTTTGGGGGGGTTGCGTTTCTTAAGATTTTGAAATGAAAATGACAAAATTAGAATTAGATTTAGATCAGAACTATGCCGTGTATGCATGTTATGAAAAAGGGTTTGGGTGTCTCATTTGTATGGGGACGGGGGGTGGGGATGGGTGTTGGCAGGGTTGGGGGAGGGGAAGAGTTTGTTGTTGAGTTGCGTTGGGGAGGGGGGGGAGGAGCTGGGGGGGGGGGGGGGTGTTGTGCTTTACATGCTCAACCGAAAATAAACGAGAAAATGATTTATCATCATCAACAGTTTGGCCAGCCAGTGAACGGGTCAATGACACAGTTGTTTGCGGTGTGGCAAACACTAGCCTCTTCTCGCCTTAGCGGCAGAGGCAAGTACTAGATGTGGAATGATGTTCCATGCGTTTTTATCATCATGATTAATTAGCTACGCCCGTGTTCACATCGACAGAGATGACCGAATTTACAAAACCACATACACACGGGGACTGAATGTGAAAAAGCAACCAAGTGCTAACTCCATTATCCTCGGTATATAAAAAAAAAATTAAGAGGCTGCAACCATTTTAAACTTCATCCCAGATTAGTTTTTAACATAAGATATGATCGGTGCTTGAAGATTCGAAAGAGTTTTGGGGTTGGGTGTTGTTGGGTTGTTGTTTTTTTCGCTCTTCGGCTAGAGCTCCGAGGTTTATTGATCAATGGTGAGATGTTTGCGTTATGTGACCGTTTTTGCCCCCCTTTAAGGTAGCCACATTCCGATTTCGGGGACGATGTCTAAACACGACACCAGTGTGTGTGCATGCGGTTTATATATATGTGCGTGTGTGTGTTGTTTATTTTTTAAAATTCTTTAATATCGAGGATATATATATGTATGTATGTATGTATGTATGTATGTATGTATGTATGTATGTATGTATTATATATATATATGTGTGTGTGTGTGTGTGTGTATATATATATATATATATATTATATATATATATATATATATATATATATATATATATATATATATATATATGTGTGTGTGTGTGTGTGTGTGTGTGTGTGTGTGTGTGTGTGTGTGTGTGTGTGTGTGTGTCTGTGTGTGTGTCTGTGTGTGTCTGTGTGTGTCTGTGTGTGTCTGTGTGTGTCTGTGTGTGTCTGTGTGTCATCTGTTCTTACCAGCACGAATGACTTACTCTTTCGAACCAGTTTTTTACTGTGTGCGCAAGATGTCCTACAGGCATTATTCACACACGCGGGACCTTGTTTTATAGTCCCATCTGAAGGACTTTCGGGGGATTGGAGTCAGAACTGGCGTTAACTCCAGGGGGGAAACCCCCTCGAACGGGCGACTCAGTTGTGGTTCGAAGTCGGGCTCGATTCCGGGCCGTCAAATCGCTCTAACCACTGGGCTATCCCGCTCCCCAAAGGTCTGTTTTTATAAGTTTAAGAAGCTCTCACTGCTTAAGGTAAAGGTAAAGGAGTCCCATAAACTATGTGGTCGTATCAGAGACCCCAACTTCTCAAGGGGCCAGAATATTGAGGGCGGCGCCCATCTCCTCTCTCTCTCGCTGCTTTACCTTCCCTGACCCTAAAGAAGGCAGGTACCCATTTACAGTTGGGTGAACTGGGGGACTGTACTGAAGCCAAGGAGCGCAAACGGTCATCCATCCAAGTGGTAACCACGCTCAAATGCTGCTTAACCTTAGGTGGGGGAAGGCGAGTGCTCCGACCACTGAGCTATCCCGTTAACTTCTCTGCTTACGGGGCATGAACATTTACTGTACACAAATCTCCCGTTCAGTTAATGCTGGGGTTACTTTTGACATTAGTGACACATTCCTGTCTGTCATCACATGAATGCAAACATGATATTGATGTCGAGAGAGAAAAAAAAATCCAGATATTTATTTCCTTTCATTTACATAGATTTTAGGGGGGTTTTCAGTGAGGGGGGTGGGGGGGGGGGGTGGAGGTCAGGCCCAGCGCATCCGACTTCGGCATAAGAGAGAATTGTTATCTTTTAATCTTTTAAGTCTTTCTGGAACAAAAAAAGGCAGTAGAATGGACCAAGAAGACAGAAAATAAGACAAAAAGGAGGTGACAGGGAAAAAAGGAACAAGGCAGAAACAAAGAGAGGGAAAGAGAAGAGGAAATTTCTAGCACATTTTCCAGAATATGGGGATGCTATTTATACTGACAGGCCCCCGGCATTCCCACGGAGGAGTGCTCATTTCATATCTTACGATTGATTTTGTTGGGTTTTGTTGCGTTTCTGACGATTTTGAAGTAAGAAAAACACAAAATTGGGAATTAGTTGTAGATCAGACCTATGCGGTGTATGCAGAGACAAACCACGTTATGAAATAGGATCTAGGTGTCTCGTTTTCGTCAACCGGAAAGCTACACACGTATGTGTGGCGCATATACGTACATACGTGCACACTGGCACTCTCTCTCTCTCTCTCTCTCTCTCTCTCTTCTCTCTCTCTCTCTCTCTCTCTCTCTCACACACACACACACACACACACACACACACACACACACACACACACACACACACACACACACACGACACACACACACACACACACACACACAGTAACACACACACACAGTAACACACACACTTGTCTAATACCACTTATGTGAACAAACATTAAGCTGAAGAACACACACACACACACACACACACACACACACACACACACACACACACACACACTCAAAATAAGTGCCCGTAACATTTCTTACACATAACAATTAACAGACGGTCAAAACTGTCAAGGATTTCAGTAGCAAACTTCTTCTTCGTCGTCGTCGTCGTCGTTGAACGCTCATACAGCAACAATTGTTGTCTGTCATATGAGCGAAGATACGTTGCGCTGCTGTTAAGCACCTGACAAGTCAGGCCCAGCGCATCCGACTTCGGCGTAAGTAGCAAACTACTTGTTAGACAAGTGGCTTGACTTCATTTGTCCCCAAACTCCTTAGGACTACATGGATACTGGGACACTACACTAAATCTTTTTTTTTTATTCTTCTATTTCGAGGATAATGGAGTAAGCACTCATGTGCTTTTTTTAAACATCCAGTCCCCGTGTGTGAGCAGTTTTGTAAATTTTGTCATCCATTCCCACCGGCACACAATGGCGTAATCTTCCCAAAAGCGGAACAGCTTTTAACGTGTGCGCAAGATGTTTTGCGTGCGTTCGCACACAGGGCCTCGGTTTATAGTCTCATCTTGTTTTAGGCAGTATGTCCTAATCAAACTGAACCCCTGGCGGAGCCTATTATTCTCTCGGTTTCAGGGTGCATGCTGGGTATATTCGTGCCATCCACGCCACTGGCCATACCAGCCCTGATCTTCAACGAATGATGGGTCTGGGTGGGTTGTTTTTTAACCAGTCTATAACATGTTATACGTGCGTTCGCAAGCGGGGCTTGGGTTATATAGTCTGATTCGAAGGAATTTTCGAAGGATGGAGAGAGAGCCTGTACCAATGTCAACTTCAGGAGGGGAAAAAAAAAAGTTCCCCTTAAGCGAAACAGAGATTCAAACCCACGCCCTTCAGCTACTGTCAGATTAATGAGTTCGCCGCCCTTAACCATCCGGCTCTTCCGTCTCTTCCTCAGACTGGTGGGGAAGGGTTTAACTGCCGACAGTTTTATGTGTCCGGCGGGTTTAGCTGTGACCCCAAATGAAGCGGATGGAAGCAGCAGAGCCTTATCCATCAGGCTTCCTTACCACCAGGGGCGGCCCACTCCACTGACTCGCTTTACATCCACGCATTTCACAGTATCAAAAGAAACAGATCAGAGAAACAGACAGATAGACAGATAGACAGATAGACTGACTGACTGGCTGACTGACAGACAGACAGACTGACTGACTGACTGACTGACAGACAGACTGACTAGCTGACTGACTAGTAGACAAGTATGCTGACTGACAGACAGACAGACAGACAGACTGACTGACTGACAGGCTGACGGACAGACGGACAGACAGACAGACAGACTGACTGCCTAGTAGACAAATATACTGACTGACAGACAGACAGACAGAGAGACTGACTGACTGACTGACAGACAGACAGGCTGACTGACTGACAAGTAGACAAATATACTGACAGACAGACAGACAGACAAATAGACTGACTGACTGACTGACAGACAGACAGACAGACTGACTGACTGACTGACTGACTGACTGACAGACAGACTGACTGACTGACCTAGTAGACAAATATACTGACTGACAGACTGACTGACCAGGAAACGGTGTGCAACCGGCTCTATGAACATGACCAGTCTGGGATAGATAGATGTTGGCATAATGTCGTTTCCATGTCCTTCATTCTTCGCAGCAGTCATCTGCAGCTTGTCTATGCTATTTCTTTTCTCCAGTTGCCTTTCTTCTAGGATTTTTCTCCACTTTTCAATCTAAGCTGTTTGATCTGGGCTTTTGTTTTCACTGTTAAATCTCGGGGTTTTCTTCATCTAGGCTTTTTTTCTATGCTTTTTTCATCTAGGCTTTTTTAAACTTTTCAATCTAGGCGTTCTTTCATCAAGGCTTTTTCAATCTAGGCGTTTTTTCATCAAGGCTTTTTCAATCTAGGCGTTTTTATCAAGGCTTTTTTTCAATCTAAGCGTTTTTATCTAGGCTTTTTTCAATCTAGGATTTTTCTCCACTTTTTCAACAAGGATTTTTCTTCAATTTTTTTAAACTAACTTTTTTCATCTAGGCTTTTTCTCAACTTTTCATCTAGGCTTTTACATCTACATTTCTTCTCAACTTTATCATCTAGGCTTTTTCTCAAGACATACAAACACACGCATGCACGCACGCACCATTACACAGGCGCACGTGCGCGCGCGCGCGAAAACAAAGAGAACAGAGACAGACACAGACACATACACAGAGACAGAATCAGATAGACACAAAGACAGAGACCTCACGAAATGCAGAAGTCCTTTCAAAATGAGAACAAAAGTTGATAGTTTTACACAGGCGCCCACGCGCGCGTGCACACACGATCACACACACACACAGGTCTACGCACACACAGGTCTACGCACACACAGGTCTACGCACGCGCGCGCGCGCGCGCACGCACACACACACACACACACACACACACACACACACACACACACCATTCGAAATCCGAGACTAGACTCTACTTCGTCCCCCAAAGAGAGCAAAGGGTATAGATAAGGAAGACTATCGGACCCAAATAACCGCGCTTTGGACAGCAGACAAAATGATGCACTACTTCCATGCACACACACACACACACACACACACACACACACACACACACACACACACACACACACAAAAGGCATGCGCGCTAATTGAAAGCACTGATCACCAGTCGAGTCACTGATCTGAACGACAGGCATTGTTTCCATTACACGTCTGGCACTCTTCATTACCCCCAGCAAAATCATCCTCTTTAGTAAGTTACGACAGCCTCTTTTGCCCAAACGTCCAAAAATCTGTTTCCTTTTTTTTTTCTCGCGGAACCTACTTCTGAAAACAATCTGCAGTGTCTGTAATCAATCAAGTCTCATAATAAATAGTCGTGTTAGTTAGTTACGTGTTGCCGTTTGGGATCTGTGATAAAGCCCAGTGACTGGAAAAAGATGTAGCATATACACTAGGCTCTTTGCATCCCGGTTTCACAGTCAGATAAGAGATCTGCCTATGTAAAGGTTGTCGGTTAAATGATTGTCCTGCTGTTGTTGTTTTTTGTATGTGTGTTTGGCTATGATAGATTCATTGAATGTGATAACTTTATTACAAAATGAGCGGTATTATGGATTGAGGGGTTAGAAAAATATAGTTGAGGGAGGATGGGTGGGATTTTGAGGCTGATGAAACAAAAATCCCAAGCAAAATGTCAATGGCATTGAGGAAGACAAACAATAGCGTGTACACTCTACACACAAGTTAATGAATTGCAGATGTCAGTGATTTTTTTTTATTTGGTCAGAACAGGGATAATTAAAGCAGGATGAGTTTTGATCAAATTCATTGACACTACTTGTAATGCTCTGACAAAGAATAAGCCCAAACCATGTGACAGCCGAGTTTTTCCACACACAAGTAGCAACAAAGGGGTGCAGACACTGGCATTCAAACAAAACAAACGCAACTGAAACAGCTGTTACTTCTTCTTCCAAAGTTATTGAAAATTAAAATCAGCCACATTCAAAATTGCGCTTTAATTACACACTGGCTTCTTGGGATTCTAGCCTGGAATCTGTAACAGATAACTAACTGCCTTCATTCCTAAAAACTCAGAAAACCCAAACGATTCAGAACCACACATCTTCTGATAATTTCACAGGTCAAAAAAACCATCTTGCCACAATCATAACTACAAACAAAGAATGACACGTTACCCAAAATAAATTGTATGAAATGACCAAAATTACGTGACAGACAAAACTTTGACTGAATGAGCAATACATCAGAACTGGTGCTCTGAAAGAAAGCAAAACAAAGCAACACAGAAACAAAGCAAAAGTTCAGTCAAATCTCCTTTATATAATATGGACAATTCAGAACTCCCATGCTTGGCTCAGTTATCCTTGTAAATGTCAACAAAACCTGTGTAACTATGATTTACATGGTAATGTCATTGACATTCAAAATAGTTCTGCACCTGACATAATATATAAACAAAAAACATGGTTTGTTGTTGGGTTTTTTAACGTTTTCTATACCGTTGTCTAAACAATAATAGTCTAGTCCAAAATACATCGACCTCTAACTATGCTATAACTGAATTTTCGTTTAAAAAAGCCACAATTTTTGCTTTAAATTTCACTAAGACAACAGCAACAACAAAGCTAGATGTTTTCCCCAAAAACGTATTAATTCATTAGAAATGCTTCCAAGTTTGAGCTTCCTTCACAAAGAAAAGCCAGGAATACCCCCCTCCCTACACACACACACACACACACACACACACACACACACACACACACACACACACACACACACACACACACACACACACACACACACACCCACCACCACCACCACCACCACCACCACCACCATCCACCCGGCGGGAGGGGGGTGGGGGTCAAGTTAGCCTAGTGGTTAGAGTGTCGAGCTCTTGATCTGGCGGTTTGGGTTCGAGCCACCTCGGAGGCACCCATTTGATGGGATTTTCCCCCTGGACTTAACATCAGTACTGACTCCCCCTTCCCCTGTCCTCCTCCCCTCCCTCCTTCCCCCATCCCCCCAAATGTCCTTTTGAAAAGACTATGTATTGTGGTCATGTGTGTGTCATCTTATGCACACAATGTAACCCGTTCCGCCTTTTAGAAGGGTAGGCCACTTCGTGCCGGTGGGAATGGATGATGTGTGTATATTATATATATATATATATATATATATATTTATATATATATTATATATATATATATATAATATAATATATATATATATATATATATATATAACACTCACGCGAGCAAACACACACACACTCTCTCTCTCTCTCTCTCTCTCTCTCTCTCTCTCTCTCTCTCTCTCTCTCTCTCTCTCTCTCTCTCTCTCTCTCTCTCTCTCTCTCTCACACACACACACACACTCTCTCTCTCTCTCTCTCTCTCTCTCTCTCTCTCTCTCACACACACACACACACACACTGGGCAGGTGTCTCTATTTTTTTTTATACAATCACCAATCTTCGAAGCTGGAATTCACTTCACTTCTTCCTCGTCTTCGTCGAACGCTCAGACAGCGACTACTGTTGTCTGTCACATGAGCCAAAATGCGTTGCCCTGCCGTTAATTAATTAAGCGCCGGACAGACAAGTCAGACCCAGCACATCCGTGACTTCGGCGTGGGAGATAATTGCTTTTGTTACAAGTCTTTCTGGAGAGAAAAAAAAAGGCAGGAGAATGGACCAAGAAGGCAGAAAATAGACAAGAAGGAAGTAACAGGAAGAAAAGGAACGAGGCAGAAGCAAAGAGAGGGATAGAAAGAGGGAATTCCTAGCGCAGGATTTCCAGAAGCTGTTTGTACTGACATGCTACTGGCATACCCCACACGAGGGAGGTTAGCTTCATGTTGGGTAAACGGTTGCGTACACAAAATCTCACAAAAGGAATTCCATTCGAAGAACGAAACAAAAAGTAAATAGGAACATACATACATACATACATACATACATACATACATACACACACACATACATACATACTTACATACATACATACATACTTACATACTACATACATACATACACATACATACATGCATCTACATTACATACATACTTACATACTTACACATATACATACATACATACACATATACACACATCATCATATATATATACACATACATACATACATACATACATCCTACACTACACTACACTACACTACACTTCTCACTACACTACACTACACAACTCACACACACTACACTACACTAACTCACACTACACTACACTACCACATACACTACACACACACACACACACACACACACACACACACACACACACACACACACACACACACACACACACACACACACACACACACACACACACGAGGCACACATATGCTTGCTTGTAATTATATCTATAGACATTGGTACAAATATGAGCTGGAGAACACCCACTATCCACACTTACATACATGCAAGGTAAACACGGGAATACACGCATACATGTACCCATGCACTCAGCGTTTTGTCTAATACACACACACACTACACACATACACCACACACACACACACACACACACATACACACACAACACACACACACAACACACACTCACACACTCACTCACACACACACATACACAACACACACACACACTCACACACACACACACTCACACACACACACACACACACTCACTCACACACACACACACACTCACTCACATCCACACACACACACACACACACACACACACACACACACACACACACACACACACATATCCGGCTTCCCAGTCCCATGACAGTCAACTGTTTGTACGGAAACGATATTATCAATTTTTGTTTTAAAAACGAACAGCAGGACTTTGAACTTTACTGCATGAGAAAAACAACCACATAGCCTACACATTAACTTCATCTGCTTTTGACTTCTCCCTTGATTAACTGTTCAGGGAGTCTAAGGCTTACTTAGACTGATTTTTTGTCTTTTAGGCATTGTGTTACTGACAAGTTTAACATGGCGGCAGATGAGACACAGGAATGGTTGTTAAAGTGGTGCATTCGTGATGATCTGCTGACCCGGGTTCGATTCTCGTTCAAGAGGATTTTTCCCCTGGAGTTAACATCAGTGCCGGCTCCACTCTCCCCAAAAAGTCCTTCGGATGAGACTAAAAACCGAGGTCCCCGTGTGCGAATGCACGCAGAACATCTTGCGCACATATTAAAACCCATTCCGCTTTTTGGAAGAGTAGGCCATTGTGGGAACGGATGACAAAATTGACAAAACTGCATACACGTAGGGACTGGATGTAAAAAAAAAACAACCATGAGTGCTTATTTCATTATCCTCGAAATAAAAGAATAATATAAAATAAAATAAAAACTATTTCCAGAGTCGAAACATTATACTGATCTTTTTGTTGTTTTTGTTGTTCTTCTTCTTTAGGCAGTGTGTCAAGGACATGACAACCTCAACGTGGCAGCTCATCCTTTTGCAGATTGTAGGACGCATGCTGGGTATGTTCGTGTCAAGCTTTACTACCTCCAGCCAGAGATGCTCTACTCTTCTAAAAAAAAAAAATTAAGATTTTTTTTCGTTCCTCAGCTAGAGCTCTGAGATTCAACCAATGGCGAGATTTGCGCATGTAACCAGCTTTTCTTTTTTGTTTTGCCCCACCGTGGAGGTAGCCGCATTCCGACTTCGGGGATATACCGTGATATGATAATCATACCCTAATAAGGGCAGGTACGGTATGTTCAAACAATTTCTTACAAAGCACGTCAATGCTTATAATTAATACCTTCGAATACGAACTATAACTTGTTGTTTCTTCCTTGCTCGCCTTGCCTTGCCTTGTGCTTGCCTGCCTTGCAGCCTGCTGCTCCTTGCCCTGTGCCTGCTGCTATGTTGCGCTTGCCCTGCCGTTGCTTGCCCTTGCTGCATTTGTCTTGCCTGCCTTACCCTGCTTGTCTTGCCTTGCCCTTGTCTTGCCTTGCCTTGTCCTTGCCCTTGCATGCTTGCCTTGCTACCCTTGCCTTGCCTTGCCCTGCCTCTGCTTGCCTTGCCTCTGCTTGCCTTGCCCTTGCCTTGCCTCTGCCCTGCCTTGCCTTGCCTGCCTTGCCTTGCCTTGCCCTGCCTTGTCTTGCCCTTGCCCTGCTTGCTCTTGCCTGCCCTTGCCCTTGCCTTGCCCTGCCTTGTCTTGCCTTGCCCTGCCTTGCTCCTTGCCCTTGCCTTGCTGCCTTGCCTGCTTGCTTGCCCTTGCCTGCCTTGCTCTCTTCCCCTTGCCTTGCTTGCCTGCCCTGCCTTGTCTTGCCCTCTTGCCCTTGCCTGCTTTGCTCTTTCCCTTGCCTTGCCTTGCCTTGCCTCTGCCTGCCTTGCCCTGCTTGCCTCTGCCTTGCCTTGCTCTTGCCCTTTGCCCTGCCTGCTTGCCCTTGCCGCTTGCCTTGCCCTGCTTGCCTTGCCTTGCCCTTGCCTTGCCCTGCCCTGCCTTTCTGTGATCTGCCTTTACCCTTGCCTTTGCCTTGCCTTGCCTTGCCTTGCCTTGCCTCGTCTCCCTCAGCAATCTTCTGCTCTCTGTCTCTGCCTTCTGCTCTGCTCTGTCCTGCTCTGCTCCTGTCTCTCTTCTTCTTCTCTCTTCTCTCTCTCTCTCTCTCTTCTCCTCTCTCTCTCTCTCTCTCTCCTCTCCTCTTCCTCTCTCCTCTCTCTCTCGCTCCGCCACCCCTACCCCTCCTCCTCCTCCTCCTCCCACCCTCCCCTCACCTCCACCCCCTTTTCTCTTCCTATTTCTTTTCTTTCTCCTCTCATGTTTATTTCGTGTACAGTTTCTTCTGTTCAAGTGGGGACGGTATAGAAAAGCTTGGAGGAAGTTGATAGCTGATTGATTGTTGCTGTCATTCCAAGCGAGCACCTACCTTCTCTCTGCCTGTAGTGTGCAGTAAACATGCCGGTGAATGGAATAGGTTGTTAAGGGACAGAGTGTGTGTGTGTAGGTGTGTGTGTGTGTGTGTGTGTTCTGTCTGTATGTGCAGCAAACATGCCAGTGCATAACAGTATAATGGCTGTTAAAGGACAGAATGTGTGTGTGTGTGTGGGTGACAGTCAAAGTCAAACTTTTATTTTCAGATGGTACATTGAATGAGCAGTGCAGTTGCATTTTTTTTTATCAAGCCATATATCTATCTATAATAATAATAATAATAATAATAATAATAATATTAATAATAATAATAACAATATTACAAGTATTATTATTATTATTATAATATATGTGCATACATATAATCAAAAACCTAAACAATGATTAGCCATACAAATCAAACCAAAAAAAATATTTTGTAAAAGTACATCCACCAAAAACAAAACAAAAACACGCACACACAAAACAAATTAAACCAACCAAACAAATAAACAAACAAAACAAAAAAGAAACAAAAAACAGGGAGAAAGGGAACAAGGCAGTGTGTGTGTGTGTGTGTGTGTGTGTGTGTGTGTGTGTGTGTGTGTGTGTGTGTGTGTGTGTGTGTGTGTGTGGTGTGTGTGTGTGTGTGTGTGTGTGTGTGTGTGTGTGTGTGTGTGTGTGTGTTCAAATTCATTTAACGTCTCTTCACAAGTTGTGATATTTCACAAAACAAAAAGGGGAAGTGGGGGGTGGGGGGGGGAGAGAAGTTGGTAGTATCTAAGCGAAGGAATCTATCTCAATTTATTCCTACATGTAAAAAAAAAAAAGTACTTGAGTGTTTATTCCATTATCATGAAATTGAAAGAATAGATGAATAAATAACCCTCTCTCTCTCTCTCTCTCTCTCTCTCTCTCTCTCTCTCTCTCTCTCTCTCTCTCTCTCTCCCTCTCTCTCGTTCTTTCTCTCCAAAGACAATCACATTCAGTTGTTGTTTTTTTTTAAAAACAACAAACAAACAAACAACCCCAACAACAAAAACAATCAACCGATGACCGAATGCTAATTGATTCAAATGTATGCAAATGACCGTAAAGATTTATTTTCCACCATTCATTGCTAATCATGAATTTATACCTTCCCTTGGGTGCACCAGGGCTCCTGGAGATATGCTGTGTGTGTGTGTGTGTGTGTGTGTGTGTGTGTGTGTGTGTGTGTGTGTGTGTGTTGTGTGTGTGTGTGTGTGTGTGTGTGTGTGTGTGTGTGTGTGTTGTTGTTGTTGTCTTCGATTTTACGTCT
>CM054134.1:56554002-56564002 GCA_028751875.1 Rapana venosa
TAACAATATTCATAATGTTTCTAAACTGATCATACATGTAAAGGCAGCGAGATAAAAGGGGTGCCTTTAGCTTATCAATCATACATATTTGAAAAGGATTCTTTTGTTGTCGGGTTGGAAGGGGGACGGGGGTGGGGGTGTGTGTGGGGTGGGGGGGGGTCTTTTTCGTTCCTCGGCTAGAACTCCGAGGTGTGCCGAGGTGTGCGAACGCACGCAGAACATCTTGCGCACACGTTAAATCCTGTTCCGCTTTTCGTAAGAGTAGGCCATTGTGTGCCGGTGGGAACAGATGACAGTATTTACAAAACCGCATACACACGGGGACTGGATGTAAAAAAGCTCATAAGTGCTTATTCTATTATCCTAGATATAAAAGAATTTTTTAAATTTTAAAAGGTTCACCAATGGTATGTGTGTGTATGTGTATTTTGAATATGCGCCAGTTTTCAACGCCACCATTAAGGTAGCTGAATTCCAGCTTCGGGGATGGTTTGTTGTTATGGTGCCATGGTTTGTTGTTATGGTGCCATGGTTTGTTGTTATGGTGCCATGGTTTGTTGTTATGGTGCCATGGTTTGTTGTTATGGTGCCATGGTTTGTTGTTATGGTGCCATGGTTTGTTGTTATGGTGCCATGTGTTGTTGTTATGGTGCCATGGTTTGTTGTTATGGTGCCATGGTTTGTTGTTATGGTGCCATGGTTTGTTGTTATGGTGCCATGGTTTGTTGTTATGGTGCCATGGTTTGTTGTTATGGTGCCATGGTTTGTTGTTATGGTGCCATGGTTTGTTGTTTTTTTCCTGCCGATTTTACGAACTTTGTTTCGAGTCATGATGGATCACGCTGTAAGCAATTATCTTGTTGATGCTCCTTGTAGATTTGTGTACTTATGTTCTGAGTAAACAACTGTTAAAGGGGTGACGGAATAGCTCAGTGGTCGGAGCACTCGCTTTCCCCCAGCCAATGTTAAGCAGCGTCGAGCATGGTTTCAAGTTGGATGGGTGACCGTTTGCGCGCCTTGGCTTCAGTACAGTCCCCCAGTTCACCTTGCTGTAAATGGGTACCTGCCCTCTTTAGGGTCAGGGAGGGTAAAGCAGCGAGGGAGAGGAGATGGGCGCCGCCCTCAATATGCTGGCCGCTAGAGAAGCTGAGGTCTCTGACGTCTGGCTCCCCTACGACCTTATAGGTTATGGGACACCTTTACCTTTAACTCAAAGGCCCCAAAAAATAACCCAACAAACTCTCAGACGCGAATTTGAACTGTCAGTTATTGTCAGATCACCGTTACGAAACATTCTAACCACTAGACTAATGCGCCACCGGCTTGGTATAGTGCGTACTATACAAGAGGTGAGGAGGGGGGAGACCAAGAGGCAGACAGAAAAAAGAAAGAAAAAAACAATGGGAGGACAACATCAAAAGCATGGACTGGCCTTGAGTGGAACGACTTTGCTACGTTAACAGCTGAAAACACGAGGTTAGAGGAAGCTGGTTCTAAAAGTCTTCAGTGATACCCCAACCACCGGTCTGCTAAGATTTAACGGGGATAGGTGAATGTGAAGAAAGGTACAATTATTTGAAGATAATTATTCTGCCGTGTGAAACTCCCTTAAGCCTTCTGCTATGTTTAGACTTGACTGGCCTTTGCCTTGTGTGGAATTAGGAATGATAGCATGTACAGTTATGTAAATGGGGGCTTTGGGAGGAGGGGAGGAGGTAGGGGGGGGTGTTGTAGGCAGTGGGCTTGGGGGAGGGGCCGGGGGGGGGATGGGGGCCTGGGGGGGTAGGGGGGGGGGGGGAGGCGAGGTGTTGGTGTTGGAAATCATACGGCTTGCAATAGAGACCCAGTGTGTGTTCTGGCTTGAAAGAAGTCAGTTTCCCACACACACACCTTTTTTTTCTTTTGGTTTTTTTCTATAGGTTTTGGGAAAAATCGTTATACAAAGGTGTGTGTGTATGTGTATTGTGTATTTGTGCAGTGTGTGTGTGTGGTGTTGTGTTCAGTGTGTGTGTGAGTGTGTGTGTCTGTCTGTGTATTGATGTTATTGTTTGACATATTATAATGATTTTGTGCATTCGAATGTGTGTATGCGCGTTCTGTGTGTGCATGTGTACGTGCCTACACGCTGTGTGTGTGTGTGTGTGTGTGTGTGTGTGTGTGTGTCGTGTGAGTGGTGGTGTGTGTGTGGTGGTGTGTTGTGTGTTGCGCCGCGTGTGTGTGTGCGTTTGTCTCGCGTAAAAATGAGTGTCGGTGTTTTGCGCTGGTGGTGAATCGTTCGTGATTTTTTAAGTAGATAAAATTGGTACTTTTTGAGATCTCAATGCTTCTCCGTTTCATTGTTCTTATCATATGAATCGAACCCACGTGAATTTCTCTGTCCATTGAAATAATGAGTGGTAAGGTACTCGTATCGGTATTAGTGTACCAGCATTGTCTGTCTGTCTGTCTGTCTGTCTGTCTGTCTATCTATATCTGCCTGTCTTTGTCTTTCTGTGTCTGCATGTCTGTATGTATGTCTGTCGCTGTCTATCTATATCTGTCTTTCTGTGTCTGTTTCTCTGTCTGTGTCTCTGTCTGTCTGTCTGTCTGTCTGACTCTCTCTCTCTCTCTCCTCTCTCTCTCTCTCTCTCTCTCTTCTCTCTCTCTCTGAGAAAGCAGGAGTTGCCAAGCTAAAACCTTTCATCATCGTCCTCGTCGTCATCATCATCATCATCAAAATTTACAAAACCGCATACACACGGGGACTGGGTGTAAAAAAGCACATGAGTGCTTATTCCATTATCCTCGATTTTTTTTTAAAGTCTCTCTCTCTCTCTCTCTCTCTCTCTCTCTCTCTCTCTCTCTCTCTCTCTTTCTCTCTTTCTGAGAAAGCAGGAGTTGCCAAGCTAAAACCTTTCATCATCGTCGTCGTCATCATCATCATCAAAATTTACAAAACCGCATACACACGGGGACTGGATGTAAAAAAGCACATGAGTGCTTATTCCATTATCCTCGATTTTTTTTTAAAGTCTCTCTCTCTCTCTCTCTCTCTCTCTCTCTTCTCTCTCTCTCTCTCCTCTCTCTCTCTCTCTCTCTCTCTCTCTCTCTCTCTGAGAAAGCAGGAGTTGCCAAGCTAAAACCCTTCATCATCGTCCTCGTCGTCATCATCATCATCATTATCATCATTGTCATCATCATTGTCAGCAGCAGCATCATAGTCTGCCGATTAATTTCAGCATCCCCCTGCAACCCCTCACCCCCACCCCACCCCTCCCCTGTCTGTTTTCCTCATCTTTGTGTGTGTGTGTGTGTGTGTGTGTGTGTGTGTGTGTGTGTGTGTGTGTGTGTGTGTGTGTGTGTGTGTGTGTGTGTGTGTGTGTGTGTGTGTGTGAAGAGTGGTGGGAATTTCTTTAGTGGGCGATTTTTTTAAAGACCAACAAGACAAGAAACACACCACACACACACTCTCTCTCTCTCTCCTCTCTCTCTCTCTCCTCTCTCTCTCTCTCTCTCTCTCTCTTATTATATATATATAATCCCTCTCTCTCTCTCCTCCCTCCTCTCTCTCTCCTCCCCTCTCTCTCTCCCTCTCCTCCTCTCTGTATGTATATATATAATATCCCCTCTCTCTCTCTCTCCCTCCCTCCCCCTCTCTCTCTCTCTCTCTCTCTCTCTCTCTCTCTCTCTCTCTCTCTCTTCTCTCTCTCTCTCTCTCTCTCTCTCTCTCTCTCTCTCTCTCTCTCTCTCTCTCTCTCTCTTTCCAAAACCCAACTCTCACTCAAGGACTGACTGCTACTAGTGTATATTAATATAATGTATGTATCTATGATGCCCACGTCTCGAACACTGGGGTCCAAGATGCATCATAACTGTGAATCATAAGACAAAGTCCACTTACCCATCCCCCACCACCACACACTTCACTTTCTTGGCAGCCATCACTTGGGTCGCCTGTCTTCCACTGCTACGTCCGTTGACAGTCCAATAATTGCACACACACACACCTACACCAACACACACACCTACACACACACACCCCTACACATACACTCACTCTCTGGTACACAACCCGCGTTAATTTCTTAAGACGATCCAAACTGGGGTTCCAGATGAAATTCAGGATCAAATTCTTTCCATGAAAAGTCACATGATATGTCACAGTTGCGCACGCCACTGAAATGAATGGGGTTTTTTTGTTGTTGTTTTTTTTGTTCAACTCAACGCAAGTTCTACAGGATTTTGTTTCTTCTTCTTCTTCTCCTTCTTCTTCTTCTTCTTCTTCTTCCTCCTCCTCCTTTCTTTCTTTCTTCTTTGTTTCTTTCTAAAAACTAGCCAGTATTCTAGCCCAAAAAATCCATTCCAAAACACTCGATCACCAGATTCAACGTTGACGATTCTGGATGATAATTATAACAGTTTAATTAAAACCGTAACGATGTTTTTGCTTTCACATTCATTTTCTTCCCGTTCTTCATAAAAATGGCATCTTTTTATATGGTTGATTTCACTTTCACATTATTTCTTTTCTGCCTAGTGCAGACTCAGTGAAGAGGCGTTTTCTAAACACACACACACACACACACACAGTCATACAAACTGCCTCAAAGTTCTCAAAATTTTTCCCTTGCTTGTCAAGCCTTAAGCAGAAGAAAATCCGTGATAACTATAAATTACCAAAAACACGTCATCACCATTGACACACACACGCACGCACTCACAAATCCCGGAAAGAAAGAAACTTTCTAACCTATACTTCTTAAAACACTGTCACTTCCTTTCTTTTTCGCTGTCGTTGTAGTTGTTGTAGTATCCACACACAGCCAAGAGACAAAATCCTGTTTCCCCCAAATCGAAATATAGGGAGTTTTTCAACGTCACTGTCACTCGCAACTGGATTTAAGAAGTACACCGCTCTTTCGTGCTGTGTCGTCGTCGTCGTGTGTGTGTGAGAGAGAGAGAGCGTGTGTGTCGGTCGTATGTGGCTGAATGTGATGTTAGAATTATATAGAGTAGGTGGCACAAGTCGTATGGACGGACGGACGCGGTGGGTGACAGTCAGTCAGTCAGTCAGTCAGCCTGCTCTCTCTCTCTCTCTCTCTCTCTCTCTCTCTCTCTCTCTCTCTCTCTCTGTGTTGTGGGTGTCAAACTTTTATTTCCTGATAATAAATTAAATGAGCAATGCATTTGCTTTCTGGGGTCACGTGTTTGTGTGTGTGTGCGCGCGCCCACGCATGCGTGCGTGCGTGTATGCGTGTGTGTGTGTGTGTTGTGTGTGGTGGTTGCACGCGCGCGTGTGTATGTGTGTGCGTGCGTGTGTGTGTGTGTGTGTGTGCGCGCGCGCGCGTGTGTATGTGTGTGCTCGTGCGTTTGTGCATGCGTGTGTAAGTGCATGCATGCGTGCGCGCGTGTATGTGTGTGTGCGTTTGGGCGTGCATGCGTGCGAGCGTGCATGTGTGTGGTCAGCAGAAAGCACAGCAGGCCGGGTCACTATTGTGATTATCATGATATTATTTCCGCGTTGTGTTGGTGGCCAGCCTGCCTGCCTGTCCTGCCCTTAACCCTTTCACTCTGGAGTGTCTGTCTGTCTGTGGCTGTTTGTGACTGTGGCTGTCTGTTTGGCTTGTCTCTTACTGTGGCTGTCAGTGTGGCTGTCTGTGACTGTGGCTGTCTGTTTGGCTTGTCTCTGACTGTGGCTGTCTGTTTAGCTTGTTTGTTTGGCTGTCCGTTTGGCTTGTCTGTGACTGTGATTGTCTGTTTGGCTGTCTGTTTGGCTTGTCTGTGACTGTGGCTGTCTGTGGCTTCTGTGACTGTGGCTGTCTGTTTGGCTTGTCTCTGACTGTGGCTGTCTGTTTAGCTTGTTTGTTTGGCTGTCCGTTTGGCTTGTCTGTGACTGTGATTCTGTTTGGCTGTCTGTTTGGCTTGTCTGCGACTGTGGCTGTCTGCTTGGCTGTCTGTGACTGGGTTGTCTGTGACTTTTGGCTGTCTGTAACAGTTTTGGCTGTCAGTGACTGTTGCTGTCTGTGGCTGTCTGTTTTGACTGTCTGTAGCTGTCTGTTTGACTGTCTGAGACTGTTGCTGGCTGTGGCTGTCTGTGACTGTGGATGTCTGTAACTGTGGATGTCTGTGACTTCTGTTTGGGTGACTGTTGCTGTCTGTGGCTGTATGTGCCTGGCTGTCTGTGACTGTGGCTGTTTGTGACTTCTGTTTGGGTGACTGTGACTGTTGCTTTCTGTGGCTGTGTATTTGGCTGTCTGTGACTGTTGATGCCTGTGGTTGTCTTTTTGGCTGTTGCTGCCTGTAGCTGTATGTGCCTGGCTGTCTGTGACTTCTGCTTGGGTGACTGTGACTTGTTGGTGTCTGTAGTTGTATGTGTCTGGCTGTCTGTGACTGTAACTGTCTGTGACTGTCCGTGGCTGTCTGTGGATGTCTGTGACCGTTGCTGTCTGTGGCTGCCTGAGACTGTGGATGTCTGTGGCTGTCTGTTTGTCCGTCTGTGACTGTGGCTGTCTGTGACTGGCTGTCCGTCTGTGACTGTTTGGATGTCTGTGACTGTGGCTGTGGTTGTCTGTGACAGTGGCTGTCTGTGACTGTGGTTGTTTGTTACTGCCTGTATGACTGTCTGTGACTATTTTTTTCGCTGGCTGTGACTGGATGGCTGTGTCTGTTTGGCTGTCTGTGCCTGTGTCTGTTTGACTGTCTGTGTTTGGCTGTCTGTGTCTGTTTGGTTGGCTGTGTTTGGCTGTCTGTGTCTGTTTGGCTGTCTGTGTTTGGCTGTCTGTGTCTGTTTGGCTGGCTGTGTCTGTTTGGCTGTCTGTGGTGTCTGTGTCCCTTTGGCTGTTCTTTGTCTGGCTGTCTGTGATGTCTGTTTGGTTGTCTGCCTGTTTCTTCCTTTTCGTCGTCGAACTCTCAGACAGCAACTACTGTTGTCTGTCATATAAGCGAAAATGCGTTGCGCTGCCTTTAAGCACCTGACAAGTCAGGCCCAGATCACCGTACTTAAACGTGGGGAAAAAATGGTTATCTTTTAAATCTTTCTGGGGGGAAAAAAGGCAGGAGAGTGGACCGAGAAGGTAGAGAATAGACGAGAAGGTGGTGAGAGGAAGGACAGGAACAAGGCAGAAACAAAGAAAGGGCTAGAAAAGAGGGAAATCATGGCACACTATTTTCCAAAGGTGGGGATGCTATTGAAACAGACAGATCCCCGGTATCCTCACAGGGAATTCTGTCTGTTCATGCGGCTGTTTCTCTGGCTCGCTATCTCCCTCCGACGCTTGCAAGCAATATGCGGGAGTGTGCATACACACACGCACGCGCGCGCGCGCGTACACACACACACACACATATGCCACACGCCCACACACACGCCACACACACACACACACGCCACACACACACACACACACACACACACACATGCCACATGCACACACACACACCCACAACAGACAGAACATCTTGCGCACTCGACCTGTCCCGCTTTTCGGAAGAGTAGGCCATTGTGTGCGCGCCGGTGGGAACGGATGACAAAATTTACAAAACCACATGCACACGGGGACTGGATGTCAAAAAGAATATCAGTGCTTATTTCATTATCCTCGAAATAAAAGAATGAAATAGCGCATACACGCGCGCGCGCGCGCACACACAGACACGCACGCAGAGAGAGAGAGAGAGAGAGAGAGAGAGAGAGAGGAGAGAGAGGGAGAGAGAGACGAGAGAGAGAGAGAGAGAGAAGAGAGAGAGAGAGAGAGAGAGAGAGAGAGAGAGAGAGAGAGAGAGAGAGAGAGAGAGAGAGCGAGAGTTGAATTGAATTGAACTGAATCAATTTCATTTTCAGAAGGTAAAAGAGTAGCTCTAAGCATGACATTTGCCTTTTCTGCTAACATCCAGCCATTCAGCCTTCTATAACAATCCAAATTAGTATGAGAGAGAGAGAGAGACAGAGACAGAGAGAGAGAGGAGTGTTAAGATGAATGAGCAATAAATGAATGAATACACATGTTTGTACCTCAGCGGGTTTCTCCTTACTGAGGGTATGACAAAGACCATAGGGTCGTTCCCAGCAACTAAGCCCCAGACACAGAGACTCCACCCCTTCCTGCACACACACACACACACACAACACACATGCACACACACACACACGCACACACACGCGCGCACGCACGCACACACACACACGCAGCGCGCGCTCACACATATAAAGAGACTTACGCCGTCCTTACACACACACACACACACAGACTTTACGCTCTCCTGCACACACACGAACACACACACACATACACATACACACATACAACACACACACACACACACACACACACACACACACACACACGGTACACACCCCCACTCAGCCCCCCCCCTCCACACACACACACACATCCTACATGCCCCCACTCACCCACCCACACCAACACACACACACACATTCACACCCACCCACACCCACAACACACACACACACACACACATTCACACACACACACACACACTTACACTACATACCCCCCCCCCCCTCCCTCGCCTACCCCCCACCCCCACCCCACCCCCCACTTATACACACACACACACACAGAAGGTAGTTACGGTTCAGTAGTCGTGGACATATTATCCTTACTGATAGTAGCTACTATACCAGCAGAGAGCAGGTGTGACGCTGCCCATCCCCCCCCCCCCTCCTCCCCACCCCATCCCCACTCCCCTCACCCCCTCCTAACTGCCCGTGACCACTGACAAATGACGCATGCACACACACTCACACAGACCCTGAAGGCTAAGTGCTATCAACTAAAGACCATTCCACACTGTTGAAATTGAAGCTCCAGTTTCATTGCGAAGCGTCAAAGCGGTTCTTTTCTTTTTCTTTTTCTTTCTTTCTTTTTATGTACTTTACATTGCAGGTTGTATTCTCTCATAAAGCGTGTACATCCCCACCAATATAAAATATTCAGTTCCTATTCAGTATATAGCATGCTGACTTTGTGATTATTTTTAGTACACATGTTATGTTTCAATTATGTCGCATGGATTTTTTTTTAATAGCAAAAAAAAAAAAAAGGATGTAGAAATACAGTTATCTTAAGGGGTTTTTTTTCTGTGTCTCAGCTCAAAGTGTTGGGTTAAGTCTAAATGTTACTTTATTTTAGTTGAATCTTTGATAAATCGTGTTCAACATGATTAGGAAGTTGTATGTGGTTACTGGCTCTTGTTCCTCTCCATTCTATTTCCTCAATCAACTTTTCTGCTGTATTTTCAGCCTTTTTAAGTGCTTGTTCTGCCTGTGTGAATAAGTACATGCAGAATCTCAAATCAGCTCGTAAAAAGTGGTTGTATGACTTATGCCAATATTGGCAAATTAGTATAAAAAAAAATAATATATATAAAAGTACACATCAACGATGCTCCAGGAATGTCAACGGTGGATTAAATTATACAGTTGACGAGGCACCAGCTTAGAGTTTTTCCTGAAGATGTGATTTGTGGTATGTGTCGTGGCTATTGTGCATTCCCCAGCTTAACAGCTTGTAGGGCGGGGGGGGGGGGGGGGGTCACAGAATAAGTACACACTGCCTGACTCATCACACCTGTGAGACTGCAAGAACACGTTGGATGAAAAGTTTTGCCTGTATGACTCTTTTAAACGACCTCACCTTACAGGCAGCCACATTCCAACTCCAGAAGATTTGTTCTCCTATTTAAAGGAGAGCGCAGGTTGTCAGGCAAAGAGCTTCAAGCTGAACATACTCTCCACATAAAGCCATAACAGACACGTTCATGTAGGTCTTGGCACTTCAAGGTAAAGGTGTTCCATAACCTATGTGGTCGTAGGGGAGCGAGGCATCAGAGACCTCAGCTTCTCCAAGGGGAGGGCAGCGCCCATCTCCTCTCCCTCGCTGCTTTACCTTCCTTAATCCTAAAGAGGACAGGTACCCTTTTTACAGCGGGGTGAATTCGGGGACTGTACTGAAGCCAAGGCACGCAAACGGTCACCCATCCAACTGGTAACCACGCT
>CM054134.1:56574002-56584002 GCA_028751875.1 Rapana venosa
ACAGATACTTGCGAATCGCGCTTATGCGCCGTAATTGATAGTAGCAAGACTGGCAGGTCTGGGTGATGAATGTTTTCATAGAGAGTGTGTTGTCAAGAACTACTCCTAAATACTTCACAGAGTTGGACAAAGAAACTGACGTATTGCCGAATTCTATTGAAGTTTTTGCGATAGAAGAAAGTTTATGTTGGGTCCCTATGAGCATGGCTTCGGTTTTATCGGCATTAAGTTGTAACTTGTTCTGAGTCATCCAGTTTTGAATGTCTTGAAGGCAGTAGGACATATTTGTCAGGAGGGAAGGCAAGTTTTCAACAGTATCACTGCACTGAAGCTGAGTATCATCGGCATAGAAATGATGATCAATATGGTGGTTGTTTATTATATGTGAGAGTGGAGCAGTGTAGAGAGTAAAGAGAACAGGGCCCAGGACTGATCCCTGCGGGACTCCACATTCCATTTTGACAGGTTTAGATTGAATTTTGTTTACAATAACTTTCTGGATCCTGTCTGTGAGGTATGAAGTAAACCAGGTGAGGGCTGTGCCGTTAATACCAAACGTATTTTGGAGGCGAGAAAGAAGAATTGAGTGATCTATGGTATCAAAGGCTGCAGATAAGTCAAGAAGAGTGAGGAGGGAGATTTTTCCTGCATCAGAAGCAAGTAGAAGTGTATCTTAAGTGTGGACTAGGGTGGTTTCGGTGCTGTGGTTGGGGCGATAGGCAGATTGAAAAGTGGGAAGGAGATCATTGGAATGAAGGTGACTGTTGAGCTGTTTGAGAACGACTTTTTCTAGTACTTTAGAGACAAAGGGTAAGTTTGAGACAGGCCTATAATTCTTCAGAATGTTGGGATCGAGGTCGTGCTTTTTCAGTAGAGGTGTGACTATTGCTGTTTTAAGAGCTGATGGAAAATGTCCTGACAAAAGAGATGAGTTTACTATTTTAGTGATAATATGTACAAGTTGTGGAAGGCATTGTGAGAAAACAGGAGCAGGTATGGGATCAAGGTCGCATGATTTTATAGTCATTTCCTTCAGAATTGTCATGATTTCTTTTTCACTTGTGGGATGGAAGGAAAAGAGAGGAGTGCCAGTGAACTGGGATAAGGAGGCGCAGGCTGGAATTGAGTCTGATCCAGTCTGGAGCGTATGTTTCGAACTTTGTCTGAGAAGAAGGCAGAAAATATGGATGGAAGTTCAGACAGGCTGTAGGTGTTAGGCAGAAAAGTTGTTTTTGCAGATCCAAGGAGATTTGAGGTGAGGGAAAAAAGAGATTTTATGGATGTAGCACAGATAACTTGGGAAGAGTAGTAGTCTGTCTTTGCTGAATGGATTAAGAGTTTGACTTTGTTTATTTGTTTTCGGAAAAGCTGTTTGTTGATTTCGGTTTTTGACTTCCGCCACTGGCGTTCTAGTTGCCGGCGTTTGCGCTTCGCTATCAAGATGTCTTGGGTATACCATGGCGCACAGGGTCTGTCAGGGAGGAGATGGTCAGTAGGAGGTGCATGCTCATCAAGCAGTTGGCGGAGAATAGTGTTATAGTGATCAGAGAGGTCAGTGTGGTCAGAGGTTTGTGAAAAACGTTCGGAAGCTTGTGAAGAGAAGGTATGAATGTCTAAGGCCTTAAGATTGCGACGAGTAAATATTTCTTCTTTCTGACAGGTTTTGTGATGTTAAGATGGAAAAGAATGGCAGAATGATCAGAATGCAGTTCGTCAGTGACAGAAACAGATGTGACAAGATTAAATGAAGCATTAGTAATCAGCCAGTCTAAAATATGACCGGATCTGTGTGTTGCTTCGTTTACCAGTTGAGAGAGAGAATGGTTGGACAGCTGCATATGCAGAGATATCACCACTTCACTTTGATTAATTAACAAGCCTTTCCACGGGATAGCTCAGTGGTCGGAGCACTCGCTTTCCCCCAGCCAAGTTAAGCAGCTTCGAGCGTGGTTACCAGTTGGATGGGTGACCGTTTGCGCGCCTTGGCTTCAGTACAGTTTCCCCAGTTCACCCAGCTGTAAATGGGTACCTGCCCTCTTTAGGGTCAGGAAAGGTAAAGCAGCGAGGGAGAGGAGATGGGCGCCGCCCTCTATATGCTGGCCCTAGAGAAGTGAGGTCTCCGACGCCTCGCTCCCCTACGACCTTATAGGTTATGGGACTCCTTTACCTTTTTTTTCCCCCACTCAAATCTCAGCTGAGCATACTCTCATTCTGTGCAAACATTTCAAACTGATTTGCTGATGTCAAAGGGCGTGGCCTTTGTTTGGATCTTCCCTAGGCAAACTGGAGTTCTTTGCAAACAACTTAACAACCACTTGAAGGTGTCTAGTTATTTTTGTTTCTCTTGGGGCCTGTGTGACGCTGGGTTGTATTATCGTGCGTACCCTCTGTTTGTGTGTGTGTGTCTGTGTGTGTTTGATTTTTTTCTTTTATTTCGAGGGTGTGTGCGTGCGCGCGTGCGGTGTGTGTGTGTGTGTGTGTGTGTGGTGTGTGTGTGTGTGTGTGTGTGTGTGTGTGTGGTGTGTGTGTGTGTGTGTGTGTGTGTGTGTGTGTGTGTGTTTTAAGATAAGTAGTACACTTTCGTTGACCTAAAATCCAAAACTCAATTTTACATCAAAGATCTCTTTCTATGGGAATAGAATACCCAAACTGACAACAAAATACATGCTTGCACGCCTGTACGCATGTATGCACGCACGCATGCACGAACGCGCACTCACATACCCATACACACACAAACACACACGCACGCACACGCGTATGCACACACACACACACTCACACACACACACGGACACACATGCACTCACACACATACACACACACTCACACGCACGCACGCATACACAAGCACACACACACACTCACACGCGCACACACACACACACACACACACACACGCACGCGCACACACACACACACACACACACACACACACACACACACACACACACACACACACATGGGTTCGTAACAATCCTCGCAATATTTTCCTTGTAGTGCGAACTCCAAGGATGGACAGGAACACATAGTGTAAAAAACGGATGAAGGTTGATTGTTTTGTGTGAACTGTTTTGTCCACTACTACTACTACTACTACTACTACTGCTGCTGCTGCTGCTGCTGCTGCTGCTGCTGCTGCTGCTGCTGCTGCTGCTGCTGCTGCTGCTGCTGCTGCTGCTACTGCTACTGCTGCTTCTACTACAAGTGCTGCTGCTGCTAGTACTACTACTACTACTACTACTGCTGCTGCTGCTGCTGCTGCTGCTGCTGCTGCTGCTGCTGCTGCTGCTGCTGCAGCTGCTGCTGCTGCTGCTGCTGCTGCTGCTGCTGCTGCTGCTGCTGCTGCTGATGATGATGATGATGATGATGATGATGATGATGATGATGATGATGATGATGATGATGATGATCTTTCTCTTTAATCTCCCATTTCTTCTTCTTCTTCTTCTTCTACTTCTTGTCCTCCTACTACTACTCCTCGTCTTCTTCTTCTTCTTCTTCTTCTTCTTCTTCTTCTTCTTCTTCTTCTTCCCTGGCCTTTTATTTCTTTCACTCTCCTTCTCTTCATCGTTCCTTGGTTTCAATTTTGACATTTTGTATGCGTATTATGCCATCCTTGTAGAATGAAGGCATTATCAGTCACTACTGTTCCTGTGTGCAAAACTGGTCAGTTAGTTAGTTAGTTAGTTAGTTAGTTAGTTAGTTAGTTAGTTAGTTAGTTAGTTAGTTAGTTAGTTAGTTAGTTAGTTAGTTAGTTAGTTAGTTAGTTAGTTAGTTAGCTAGTTAGCTAGTTAGTTAGCTAGTTAGCTAGTTAGTTAGTTAGTTTAGTTATACCACTTTGTGTCACGGCAGATTTCTCTGCGTGAAATTCCAGCTGCTCTCCCCGGGGGAGAACGCGTCGCCACAAGAGCAGCGCCACCCTTTTTTTTTCATGTCTGCAACCTTATTTGTTTTCCTATCAGAGTGGCTTTTTCCAGTCAGTAGCATATGTTCCCCGAAGTCTAGGAACAAGGGTGAGGGATTTCACACGATCTCCCCAGTTTCGATTTCACGTGCAGACCCGCCAGTGCTTTAATCCCCTTCGTGATCAAATATGTATGTTAAAGATCTTGTAATCCATATCAGCGCTCGGTGGGTTACAGAAACACGAACAAACCCAGCATTCATCCCCTCAGTGGGAATATCCTTCGGATGAGACTATTAACCGAGACCCCGTGTGCGAACGCATGCAGACCGTCTTGCGCACACGTTAAATCCTGTTCCGCTCTTCGAAAGAGTAGGCCATTGTGTGCCGGTGGGAACAGATGACTAGTATATTTAGTTCTAAACGCATTACCAGTTACTGGTTGTATTGTAATTATTATAAACCATTTGTTACGCATTTCTCTCGTGAAAATTCTGAGCGCTTTGATGTAGCTTTCACAAGAGCAGCGCATAAATCCATCTTATTTTATTCATTTAACTTATTATTATTTTATAATTTGCTTATTTATAATATGTTACCTCTGGAAAGTCGAATTGCAAATCTCCCAGTTTTGATACCGGCGCCCAGCCAGGAATTAATATGAAAAAGTAGAAGAATCTGTAATAATAGCGATCTGTTACTAAACTGAACAACCTGGAGATTTATTTGACCTGGGAGAATTTAAGTTGACCACCTGGAAGATTGAAGTTGACCCAACCTGGAATTTTAGTTACCGCCTGGGAGATTTAGTTGCCTGGGAGATTAAGTTGACAACCTGAAGATTGAGTTGACAAAAACCTGGAAGTTTTAAGTTACCAACCTGGGAGATTTAACGTTGACCTGGAAGATTTAAGTTGACCTGATAGATTTAATTGACAACTGGAAGTTTTAATTGACCTGGAGATTAAGTTACACCTGGAAATTTAAGTGTACCAACCTGGAAGATTGAATTACGACCAACCTGAGTTGAGTTGCCAACTGGAAGATTTAAAGTTGACTGGAAGATTGAAGCTGGACTAACCTGGAATTTAAGTTGACCAACCTGGAAGATTTAAGTTGACACTGGGAGATTTAAGTTGACCTGGAAGATTAAGTTGAAACCTGGAAGATTTATGTTGACCAACCTGAGATTTAAGTTGACCTGGAAGATTTAAGTTGACCACTGGAGATTAAGTTGACCAACCTGGAGATTTAAGTTGACCAACCTGGGAGATTTAAGTTGACCTGGAAGATTTATTACCTGGGAGATTTAAGATTGACCAAGCTGGAAGTTTAAGTTGACCTGGAAGATTTAAGTTGACCTGGAAGATTTAAGTTGACAACCTGGAAGATTTAAGTTGCCACCTGGAAGATTAAGTTGACCTGGAAGATTTAAGTTGACCAACCTGGAGATTTAAGTTGACAACCTGGAGATTTTAAGGAATTTGACCAACCTGGAAGATTTTAAGTTGACCAGCCTGGGAGATTTAAGTTAGACCTGGAAGATTTAAGTTGAACCTAGGAGATTTAAGTTACAACCTGGAAGATTTAAGTTGACCTGGAAGATTTAAGTTGACAACCTGGGAGATTTAAGTTGACCAACTGGAGATTTAAGTTGACCAACCTGGGAGATTTAAGTTGACCAACCTGGAGATTTAAGTTGACCAACCTGGAGATTTAAGTTGAACCTGGAGATTTAAGTTGACACCTGGGAGATTTAAGTTGACCACCTGGAAGATTTAAGTTGACCTGGAAGATTTAAGTTGACCTGGAAGATTTAAGTTGACCAACTGGAAGATTTAAGTTGAACCTGGGAGATTAAGTTGACCAAACCTGGAAGATTTAAGTTGACCAACCTGGAGATTAAGTTAACTGGGAGATTTAAGTTACCAACCTGAATTAGTACCTGGAAGATTTAAGTTGACCTGGAAGATTTAAGTTGACCTGGAAGATTTAAGTTGACCATGAGATTTAAGTTACCTGAAGATTAAGTTGACCAACCTGGAAGATTTAAGTTGACCAACCTGGGAGATTTAAGTTGACCTGGAAGATTTAAGTTAACCTGGGAGATTTATGTTGACCAACCTGGAAGATTTAAGTTGACCAACCTGGAAGATTTAAGTTGACCTGGGAGATTTAAGTTGACCAACCTGGGAGATTTAAGTTGACCAACCTGGGAGATTTAATTGACCTGAAGATTGAAGTTGATGAATTAGTTGACCTGAATTTAAGGACCGGAGATTAAGTTGACCTAGCTGGAGATTTAAGTTGACCAACCTGGAGATTTAAGTTGACACTGGAGAGATTTAAGTTGACCTGGAAGATTTAAGTTGACCTGGAGATTTAGTTGACCACTGGGAAGATTTAAGTTGACCTGGAAGATTTAAGTTGACCACTGGGAGATTTAAGTTGACCAACCTGGGAGATTTAAGTTGACCAACCTGGGAGATTTAAGTTGACCAACCTGGGAGATTTAAGTTGACCAACCTGGGAGATTTAAGTTGACCAACCTGGGAGATTTAAGTTGACCTGGAGATTAGTGACCTGGAGATTTAAGTTGACCAACCTGGAAGATTTAAGTTGAACCTGGGAGATTTAAGTTGACCAACCTGGGAGATTTAAGTTGACCCTGGAAGATTTAAGTTGACCAACCTGGAGATTTAAGTTGACCAACTGGGAATTTAAGTTGACCAACCTGGGAGATTTAAGTTGACCAACCTGGAGGAGATTTAAGTTGACCTAATACCTGGGAGATTTAAGTTGACCAACCTGGGAGATTTAAGTTGACCAACCTGGAGATTTAAGTTGACCAACCTGGAGATTTTAAGTTGACCAACCTGGAGATTTAAGTTAACCTGGAAGATTTAAGTTGACCAACCTGGAGATTTAAGTTGACCTGGAAGATTTAAGTTGACCTGGAAGATTTAAGTTGACCTGGGAAGATTTAAGTTGACCACTGGAGATTTAAGTTGAACCTGGGAGATTTAAGTTGACCACCTGGGAGAGATTTAAGTTGACCAACCTGGGAGATTTAAGTTGACCAACCTGGGAGATTTAAGTTGACCTGGGAGATTTAAGTTGACCGGATAAGTCCTGGAGATTTAAGTTGACCTGGAGATTTAAGTTGACCAACCTGGGAGATTTAAGTTGACCAACCTGGGAGATTTAAGTTGACCTGGGAGATTTAAGTTGACCTGGAAGATTTAAGTTGACCAACCTGGGAGATTTAAGTTGACCAACCTGGGAGATTTAAGTTGACCTGGGAGATTTAAGTTGACCTGGGAGATTTAAGTTGACCAACCTGGGAGATTTAAGTTGACCTTGGAGATTTAAGTTGACCTGGAAGATTTAAGTTGACCTGGAAGATTTAAGTTGACCTGGAAGATTTAAGTTGACCAACCTGGGAGATTTAAGTTCACCTGGAAGATTTAAGTTGACCTACCTGGGAGATTTAAGTTGACAACCTGGAGATTTAAGTTGACCAACCTGGGAGATTTAAGTTGACCTGGGAGATTTAAGTTGACCTGGAAGATTTAAGTTGACCAACCTGGGAGATTTAAGTTGACCTGGAAGATTTAAGTTGACCAACCTGGGAGATTTAAGTTGACCTGGGAGATTTAAGTTGACCTGGGAGATTTAAGTTGACCTGGAGATTTAAGTTCACCTGGGAAGATTTAAGTTGACCATGGAGATTTAAGTTGACCTGGAAGATTAGTTGACCAGCCTGGAGATTTAAGTTACCATGGAAGATTTAAGTTGACCTGGAAGATTTAAGTTGACCAACCTGGGAGATTTAAGTTGACCATCCGGAGATTTAAGTTGACCTGGAGATTAAGTTGACCTGGAAGATTTAAGTTGACCAACCTGGGAGATTTAAGTTGACCTGGGAGATTTAAAGTTGACCTGGAAGATTTAAGTTGACCACCTGGAGATTTAAGTTGACCACTGGGAGATTTAAGTTGACCAACCTGGGAGATTTAAGTTGACCCTGGAAGATTTAAGTTGACAGTAACCTGGGAGATTTAAGTTGACACCTGGAAGATTTAAGTTTGACCTGGAAGATTTAAGTTGACCACCCTGGGAGATTTAAGTTGCCAACCTGGGAGATTTAAGTTGACAACCTGGGAGATTTAAGTTGACCTGGAAGATTTAAGTTACAACCTGGGAGATTTAAGTGACCTGAAGATTTAAGTGACCTGAAAATTAATTTGACCTGGAATTTAAGTTGACCAACCTGGAAGATTTAAGTTGACCTGGGAGATTTAAGTTGACCAACCTGGGAGATTTAAGTTGACCAACCTGGGAGATTTAAGTTGACCAACCTGGGAGATTTAAGTTAACCTGGGAGATTTAAGTTGACCAACCTGGGAGATTTAAGTTGACCAGCCTGGGAGATTTAAGTTGACCAACCTGGGAGATTTAAGTTGACCAACCTGGGAGATTTAAGTTGACCAACCTGGGAGATTTAAGTTGACCAACCTGGGAGATTTAAGTTGACCAACCTGGGAGATTTAAGTTGACCAACTTGGGAGATTTAAGTTGACCAACCTGGGAGATTTAAGTTAACCTGGGAGATTTAAGTTGACCAACCTGGGAGATTTAAGTTGACCAACCTGGGAGATTTAAGTTGACCTGGGAGATTTAAGTTGACCAACCTGGGAGATTTAAGTTGACTTGGAAGATTTAAGTTCACCAACCTGGGAGATTTAAGTTGACCAACCTGAGAGATTTAAGTTGACCTGGGAGATTTAAGTTGACCAACCTGGGAGATTTAACTTGACCTGGAAGATTTAAGTTGACCTGGAAGATTTAAGTTGACCTGGAAGATTTAAGTTGACCTGGAAGATTTAAGTTGACCTGGGAGATTTAAGTTGACCAACCTGGGAGATTTAAGTTGACCAACCTGGGAGATTTAAGTTGACCAACCTGGAAGATTTAAGTTGACCAGCCTGGGAGATTTAAGTTGACCTGGGAGATTTAAGTTGACCAACCTGGAAGATTTAAGTTGACCAGCCTGGGAGATTTAAGTTGACCAACCTGGGAGATTTAAGTTGACCAACCTGGGAGATTTAAGTTGACCTGGGAGATTTAAGTTGACCTGGGAGATTTAAGTTGACCAACCTGAGAGATTTAAGTTGACCTGGGAGATTTAAGTTGACCTGGGAGATTTAAGTTGACCTGGAAGATTTGAGTTGACCAACCTGGGAGATTTAAGTTGACCTGGAAGATTTAAGTTGACCTGGAAGATTTAAGTTGACCTGGAAGATTTAAGTTGACCAGCCTGGGAGATTTAAGTTGACCAACCAGGGAGATTTAAGTTGACCTGGAAGATTTAAGTTGACCAACCTGGGAGATTTAAGTTGACCTGGAAGATTTAAGTTGACCACTCTGGGAGATTTAAGTTGACCTGGGAGATTTAAGTTGACCAACCTGGGAGATTTAAGTTGACCACCCTGGGAGATTTAAGTTGACCAACCTGGAAGATTTAAGTTGACCTGGAAGATTTAAGTTGACCAGCCTGGGAGATTTAAGTTGACCTGGGAGATTTAAGTTGACTTGGGAGATTTAAGTTGACCTGGGAGATTTAAGTTGACCAACCTGGGAGATTTAAGTTGACCAACCTGGAAGATTTAAGTTGACCATCCTGGAAGATTTAAGTTGACCAACCTGGACGATTTAAGTTGACCAACCTGGGAGATTTAAGTTGACCTGGAAGATTTAAGTTGACCAACCTGGGAGATTTAAGTTGACCAACCTGGGAGATTTAAGTTGACCAACCTGGGAGATTTAAGTTGACCTGGAAGATTTAAGTTGACCAACCTGGGAGATTTAAGTTGACCAACCTGGAAGATTTAAGTTGACCAACCTGGAAGATTTAAGTTGACCAACCTGGGAGATTTAAGTTGACCAACCTAGGAGATTTAAGTTGACCTGGAAGATTTAAGTTGACGAACCTGGGAGATTTAAGTTGACCTGGAAGATTTAAGTTGACCTGGAAGATTTAAGTTGACCAACCTTGGAGATTTAAATTGACCAACCTGGGAGATTTAAGTT
>CM054134.1:56589002-56609002 GCA_028751875.1 Rapana venosa
TTTTTTACATCCAGTCCCTATCCTTAAGGATATATATGATAATAAGAGAAGAGAGAGAGAGAGGAGAGAGAGAGAGAGAGAGAGAGAGAGAGAGAGAGAGAGAGAGAGAGAGAGAGAGAGAGAGAGAGAGAGAGAGAGAGAGAGAGCTGAAAAGTACCGAAAGGGTTGGTTATATATATATATATATCCTACTTAGCGAGAGTTTTCCCGCAGTTTGACTGACTCTTTCCAAGGAGTGACTTCTCCCTTAACCCCTTGAGGAGTCCTTGGGGGGCACTGCCTGCACTGCATTGTTCAGGCGGTGTGGCGTGGGCAAGTTGAACCTGGCGGAGCCCATCCCTCTCCAAGTAGTAAGGTGCATGCTGGGTCTGTTCGTGTGTCATCCATGGCACCGGCCATTGCTGGCCTACTCTTTTAGTTGCTGTTCGGGAGGAGGGGGGGAGGAGGGGAAGAGGGGGGAGGGGGGGGGTCTTTGGGGGTGTTTTTGTTTTTGTTGTTCGTTCCTTGGCTAGAGGTGAATGGTGAGATTTGGGGTATGTGATTTTACCCACTGTTAAGCTAGCTGCATTTCAGCATTGGGAATGGTGTCAACAGACACCTGTGTGCATGCGTTTTTCTTGGTTGGTTTTGTTTTTGTTTTTTAACTTTGTCATCCGTTCCTACCGGCAAGAAATCACCTGCTCTTCCGAAAGGTAAAACGGGTTTTTAACATGTGTGCAAGATGTTCTGCGTGCGCTCGAGTACGGGACCTCGGTTTATAGTTTCATCCGAAGGACTTTGGGGAGAGTGGAGTCTGCACTGATGTGAACTCCAGGGGAATAAATTCCCTACAAGATTAGTTTTTAAAACTTTTCCATCTTTTCCGTCTTCTTTTCCTTCTTTCTTTCTTCTTCTTCTTCTTCTTCTTCTTCTTCTTCTTCTTCTTCTTCGCATTCTTCTTCGCATTCTTCTTCGCATTCTTCTTCGCATTCTTCTTCTTCTTTGCAATTCTTCTTCTGCTTCTTCTCCTCCTTCTCTTCCTCCTCCTTCTCTTCTTCTTCCTCCTCCTCCTCCTTTTCTTCTTCTTCTTTTTCTTCTTCTTTGTTCCCTCTTGGGTGGCATATGTAGTGCCTGGTCTTCTCCTGTGCTTGTAAATGGTAGCTGCATGTCTGCCCGCTGGCCTCAGCCGACACATTCTGACTTCAGTGCAGCTCACAAAAAATGCCTTTGAAGGATGCCAGGAAATAGTTGTCAGATTTTCTCGAAAGAGACCAGGAGAATAGACTTGGAAGGCAGAAAATTATGAAGAGATAGAGTGAGGATAGAAAGGGCAGGAAAAAGACAGAGACAAAGAGAGTGATGGAAAAGGGGGAATTTTTTAGCACATCATTTCCAGACGGTGGGGATGCTATCGATTCTGAAAGAGCCCCATGCGTCCCCACGATGGTATTTCAACCATACATATACACGCTTGTGCGTTCACACACACACACACACACACACACACACACACACACACACACACACACACACACACACACACACACACACACACACATGCGCGCACGCGCACTTTCACAGAGAGAGAGGGGGGTGGGGGTAGAGAGACACAGACAGACAGACAGAGAGAACACAATATATTCAGTCTGTGCATGTATTATTCTCCTATATTCTGCAACACCAAACACAGAATGATGATTTCAACAGGAGTTTGTTGTTGTTGTTGTTTTGTTGTTATTGTTTTGTTTTTTTACCGATGTCCATCACGCAAAACGCACACACAAATTGATTAGGAACACACACATGTAACTCGTTCAAAAGCAAAACTAACAAAATGTCGTTATTGGATGAAAATCAGGCTTGTAAGGGTTACAAAAGTATTTTACACGATAATTGATACGGATACATGAAAAAAATCGACCATGATATATTTAATCTTAACACAATACTCCACTCTTACGGTCCCTCCACTGGTTGCCTGTCGCACATAGAATAAAGGTAAATCTAAGACCAGTACCCTACCTGCCACAAATGTCTCCACAACACAGTACCCTCGTATCTCTGTGAATGTCTTCACCTGTACACTCCATCTCGTTCTCTCCGTTCTGCTGCTTATACCCTGTACTTAACCAATACCTAGGTTCAAAACAGTTCGCCATTGGCAGTCACTCTTTCTCTATTTTCTGGTCCATCGATCTGGAATGACCGCCCGCTCTCTCTCTCTCTCTCTCTCTCTCTCTCTCTCTCTCTCTCTCTCTCTCTCTCTCTCTCTCTCTCTCTCTCCTCTCTCTCTCTCTCTCTCCTCTCTCTCTCTCTCTTTGCTAAAAGTCTACATTTGCTATTTTCAAAACTCGGCCTCAAGACATACTTGTTTTTTTCCCCTGCTGTTACATCTCATAATTTGTCGCTGCCTTCAACAGTCCAAATTCCCATCACCCCGCCAAAGTGTATTACTTTTTTAAAATTATTATTCTTTTATTTCGAGAATAATGGAATAAGCACTTATGTCCTTTTTTCCATCAAGTCCCCGTGTGTATGCAGTTTTGTACATTTTGTCATCCGTTCCCACCGGCACACAATGGCCTACTCTTGCGAAAAGCGAAACGGGTTTTAACGTGTGCGCAAGATGTTCTGCGTGCGTTTACACGGTCTATAGTTTCATCTGAAGGACTTTCAAGTCAAGTCAAGTCAAATTTTTATTTTCAGATGGTACATTGAATAAGCAATGCATTTGCTTTTTTTCATCAAGCCATCCATCTAAGACCAAATTTCTTAATGATTATACTGAAATACTACATTATTGCAACCTTTACCATAAATGGAACCAGTGAAAGGAGGAAAATCGATAAAATAATACATTGGAAAATACAACATACACATGCACACACATACTTATACACACATGCGCGCGTGCGCGCCCGCGTACACACACACACTTAGGTAAAGAATGTTTTCAGAATTTTTTTTAAATCATAAAACGTCAAGACAAATTACTTCACCTACTATATCATCCATTCTTTCACGTTCACACTTTAGATAATAAAAAGGTATCGGAACAAAACGTTAGAAAATACTAGGCACACATTACGTTATTACTGACAATATTGCCTGAAATGACATCCCTCCTCTCCTCCTCCAACTACGCAAACGTGTGCTCATATGCGCTCATACTCTTCAAGTAGCGCTTCGTGTGTGTGTGTGTGTGTGTGTGTGTGTGTGTGTGTGTGTGTGTGTGTGTGTGTGTGTGTGTGTGGTGTGTGTGTGTGTGTGTGTGAGGGGGGGGGGGGGTATGTAAGTGCTTGCGTGCATGCGTGAGTGTGTGTGTGAGGGGGGGGGGGGGGGGGTATGTAAGTGCTTGCGTGCATGCGTGAGTGTGTGTGTGTGTGTGTGCGTACGCGCGCGTGCGTGCGTGTGTATGTGTGTACATTTTAATGTATAAAAACTATTTGTGATTGATTGCATGACTGTGTCTGAATAGGTTGAAGGCAAGCGCTCTGATTTATTTTCACAAGATATATTAACGCCATATCAATTTCCGTACTAATAGTAGAAGTAGTAGTGGTAGTGGTAGTAGTAGTAGTAGTAGTAGTAGTAGTAGTAGTAGTAGTAGTAGTAGTAGTAGCAGCAGCAGCAGCAGCAGCAGCAGCAGCAGTAGCAGCAGCAGCAGCAGCAGCAGCAGCAGTAGCAGCAGCAGCAGTAGTAGTAGTAGCAGCAGTAGTAGTAGTAGTAGTTGTTGTTGTTTTTGTTGTAGTAGTTCTTGTAGTAGTAGTAGTAGTTGTTGTTGTTGTAGCAGCAAAAGTAGTAGTAGTAGTAGTAGTAGTAATAGTAATAGTAGTAGTAGTAGTAGTAGTAGTAGTAGTAGTAGGAGTAGTAGTAGTAGTAGTAGTAGTACTTGTTGTTGTTGTTGTTGAAGCAACAGCAGCAGCAGCAGGAGTAGTAGTAGTAGTAGCAGCAGCAGCAGCAGCAGCAGCAGCAGCAGCAGTAGTAGTAGTAGTAGTAGTAGTAGTAGTTGTTGTTGTTGTGTTGTTGTTGTTGTTGTTGTAGCAGCAGCAGCAGCAGCAGAAAAAGGAGGAGGACGAGGAGGAGGAGTAGTAGAAGTAGAAGTAGTAGTAGTAGTAGTAGTAGTAGTAGTAGTAGTAGTAGTAGTAGTAGTAGTAGTAGTTGTTGTTGTTGTTGTTGTTGTAGTAGCAGCAGCATCACCATCATCATTATTACGTCTTATAAAGTAAAAGCTTATTGAAAGACTACTTGTCAACCAACATTGTTGTTGGTGTTGATTTAGATTTGAACAAGCATAGGAACCAAAATTCAGACAGAAACAATATTCAAAACAAGAAAACTCAAAATAATAGCTCAAACGTCACACACACACACACACAACACACACACACACACACACACACACACACACACACACACACACACACACTTACAAAATGACAACACTCCTTCACATGAAATCGTCTATGGTAAGAATGACATGTTTTCAAATAGACACTGACCACTTAGCTCTTGCCGTTCCTCTTTTTTTATTTTTTTTAATCCAAGTTTAGGATGGAAACCGGTGAAATATAGAACAAGAACTGTACTAGTTCCTTCTACCTTGAAATCTGCCATCAACACAACATCCCTCCCCCCATTTTTTTCTCTTTTTTACATCGTGTCATACCACAGATAACACAGAAATGCCAGATTGACAACCGAAGCCAGAAAGAAAAGAGCACGGTCACGACCGTTAGGCGTCAACCGCTGGAAGAAGTTTAGACACCTGGCCTCCCTTCCTGGGGAAGAAGGGGAGGGGGAGGGGGTGGGGGTCAGAGCAGCCGAGTCCCCAACAGAGGCCTTGACGAGGTCAGCAGGCTGGCCGCACAAGAATGAGAGCTGTGTGCTGCAGGGAGCGCGGGTCTTCCTCTCACTGACAGGCTTGGAGCCGGAGCGGTCTTCACGTGCCTCCCAGGACTGCGGCTGGGTTTCTGACTGCGTTGGGGAGCCGTGTGCTTGTTCCAAGTGTACGAGGAACAGCGTGGTCAAGAGGACGAGGAGACTCTGCACCATGACGCCCATCAGCAGCTTCAGCGTGGCCGGGACGTTGTGCAGCCCTCGGGGCATGACGTCCGTGAAGAAGCTGATGAAGACCGAGATGGACACGAAGATCGTGACCAGGAAGGAAATCTTCTCGCCCGAGTGAAGCGGCACCAGAAAGACCAGCGTGTTCATGAAGGAGGTCATCACGATAGGCATCACCAGACACGTCACGTAGAACAGAGTCCTGCGGGAGATCTCTATGGAGATGGCCGGCATGGGCTCATCAAGGAGCCCACCCTTCAAGAGGATGATTTGCTTGTTCTTTAACAGCCATTCACTGCTGTAGGAGAAGAGCTCCGTCGTGTTGGTCACGTACAAGCCGTGAAACGAAATCCGAACGATGGGCCAAAGCTTGCTGTGGAAGTTCATCGTGCAGGTTTGTGTATCAAAGGGGTACTTGTCCAGATCGGTGTTGCAAAACGACTGCAGGATCAAATCTTTGTTAGCGGAAAGCTTGCCTTCAGACATGACAGTCAGGAAGTCCGTGTCTGTCAGCAGCATGTTTTTGTCCGGGGAGTTGAAGATGTAGATATTAGGCGTCCACAGGTCGCGGACAGACAGTTGCACGGAGCTGACACCTCCGTACTGGCTGGCGTTCCAGCTGAGAGCTGTGTCTGTCCAGGACAGCTTGATCAGCACGTTGGTGCTCAACGTCTTGCCCACATCGTCCAATCGTAGCACAGACATCAGGGCTGCGCTCATTTCGATATTCACCTCCACACGGCCATCAGCCGTGGCCACGTAAGGCGGCACCTTCTCCTGACTCACGAACATACTGCGTAAATGAGACAGCAGCCTGGCCGTGTGCAGTCGGATTGCTTCGGGATCGACTTTTGACACATTGTGTCCTTGTGTGGCATTCTCCGGGTTTGTTTCTGAATAAACGGCTGAAATGAAGCCAAGCATATTTAAAACCAAAAGACTGCATAAAAATCCCCAAAATCTACAGCACAGAAACATGGTCGTCTTCCTTCTAAACAGGCACACGAGAGAGAAATGTATTGTAACAATCAAAAGTTTTGCCGTTTCCAGTTTCGCAAAGGGCCATGAGCTATTCAATAGTCTACAAAAAAACTGTTTAAAATGCAGACAGTGCAATCCATTTCATTTTTCAATCAGTGTTTTAAAACGTGTAGGCCTACCTGATGAAATGTTCACTTCTTAACATTCACTAACAGCAGAAAGCAGCCCTGGCTGGAGCAGTGTCAGTTGATCCTGCCCCCATGACCACTTTGTGCCCACTGGGTTATCCAGGGCAAAGCGTGAGCTGTTTTATACCACGTCTTCTTCTGCCTGCGGCTAGCGATCCAATGATGGTGTCGCCCTACCTGTCCCTCTGCCTGCCTGCCAGCCTCCCAGCCTGCCTGCCTGCCAGCCTGCCAGCCTGCCTGCCTGCCAGCCTGCCTGCCTGCCTCCAGTGCCAATGCATAATGTATTTAAAATGTTGTCCTGTTGCAACCATTCTTTGCTCTGAGGCTACTCGAACTTGCACCAAGTTTCTGATGGTACATGGAGAAGTTTGGGTTGAGTACTCCTGTTTATGTTTTGTCTCTGTCTGTCATGTCAGTCTGTCCCCGTTTCTAAACTCAAAATGATAGCCCCAAAGCCAAACACTCTCTCTGTCTCTGTCTCTCTTTGTCTCGCTCTCTGTCTCTCTCTCTCTTTGTCCCGCTCTCTGTCTGTCTCTCTCTGTCTCTCTCTCTCACTTTGTCTCGCTATCTGTCTCTCTTTGTGTCTCTCTGTCTGTCTCTCTCTTTGTCACGCTCTCTGTCTCTCTCTCTCCCACTCTCTCTCCCTCACACACACACACACACACACACACACACACACACACCTCTACCTGTACAGTGTGTAACAGAGTGTTTCATAACAGTCGGTAATGTCAGCGGAAACCAACAAATGGACTGTGGGGACCAGTTCGGTTGTCACCCCTGTAGGTCGTGTGGTAAAGTGGTGTTGTAAAGTGGTGGTGTAAAGTGGTGTTTAAAGTGGTGTCGTAAAGTGGTGTCGTAATGTGGTGTCGTAAAGTGGTGGTGTGAAGTGGTGGTGTGGAGTGGTGTTATAAAGTGGTGGTATAAAGAGGTGTCGTAAAGTAGTGGTGTGAAGTGGTGTCGTAAAAGTGGTGGTGTGAAGTGGTGGTGTGAAGTGGCGTTGTAAAGTGGTGTCGTAAAGTGGTGGGGTGAAGTGGTGGTGTGAAGTGGTGATGTAAAGTGGTGTTGTAAAGTGGTGGTGTAAAGTGATGTAGAGGGAGGTCATGAAGTGGTGATGTAAAGCGTGTGTTGTAAAGTGGTTAAAGTGGTGTAAGTGATGGTGCAAAGTGGTGATCTAAATTGGTGTTGTAAAATGGTGGTGTAAAGTGGTGATGTAAAGTGGTGTAGTAAAGTGGTGATGTAAAGTGGTGTAGTAAAGTGGTGTAGTAAAGTGGTGATGTAAAGTGGTGTTGTAAAGTGGTGGTGTAAAGTGATGTAGAGGGAGGTCGTGAAGTGGTGATGTAAAGTGGTGTTGTAAAGTGGTGTAAGTGATGGTGCAAAGTGGTGATCTAAATTGGTGTTGTAAAATGGTGGTGTAAAGTGGTGGTGTAAAGTGGTGTGGTAAAGTGGTGGTGTAAAGTGGTGTCGTAAAATGGTGTCGTAATGTGGTGTCATAAAGTGGTGTCATAAAGTGGTGGTGTAAAGTGCTGTTGTAAAGTGGTGATGTAAAGTGGTGGTGTAAAGTGGTGTCGTAAAGTGGTGGTGTAAAGTGGTGGTGTAAAGTACTGGTGTAAATTGCTGGTGTACAGTGAAGTCGTAAAGTGGTGTAGTAAAGTGGTGATGTAAAGTGGTGTAGTAAAGTGGTGTAGTAAAGTGGTGATGTAAAGTGGTGTAGTAAAGTGGTGATGTAAAGTGGTGTAGTAAAGTGGTGTAGTAAAGTGGTGATGTAAAGTGGTGTAGTAAAGTGGTTGTAGTAAAGTGGTGATGTAAAGTGGTGTAGTAAAGTGGTGATGTAAAGTGGTGTAGTAAAGTGGTGATGTAAAGTGGTGTTGTAAAGTGGTGATGTAAAGTTGTGTAGTAAAGTGGTGATGTAAAGTGGTGTAGTAAAGTGGTGATGTAAAGTGGTGTAGTAAAGTGGTGTAGTAAAGTGGTGATGTAAAGTGGTGTAGTAAAGTGGTGATGTAAAGTGGTGTAGTAAAGTGGTGATGTAAAGTGGTGTTGTAAAGTGGTGATGTAAAGTTGTGTAGTAAAGTGGTGATGTAAAGTGGTGTAGTAAAGTGGTGATGTAAAGTGGTGTAGTAAAGTGGTGTTGTAAAGTGGTGATGTAAAGTGGTGTAGTAAAGTGGTGATGTAAAGTGGTGTAGTAAAGTGGTGTAGTAAAGTGGTGTAGTAAAGTGGTGATGTAAAGTGGTGTAGTAAAGTGGTGATGTAAAGTGGTGTAGTAAAGTGGTGTAGTAAAGTGGTGATGTAAAGTGGTGTAGTAAACTGGTGGTGTAAAGTGGTGTAGTAAAGTGGTGATGTAAAGTGGTGATGTAAAGTGGTGATGTAAAGTGGTGTAGTAAAGTGGTGTAGTAAAGTGGTGATGTAAAGTGGTATTGTAAAGTGGTGTTGTAAAGTGGTGATGTAAAGTGGTGTAGTAAAGTGGTGATGTAAAGTGGTGTAGTAAAGTGGTGATGTAAAGTGGTGTAGTAAAGTGGTGATGTAAAGTGGTGTAGTAAAGTGGTGGTTTAAAGCGGTATCGTAAACTGGTGGTGTAAAGTGGTGTTGTAAAGTGGTGTTGTAAAGTGGTGATGTAAAGTGGTGTAGTAAAGTGGTGGTTAAAGCGGTGTCGTAAAGTGGTGGTGTAACGTTGTTCTGAAAAGTGGTAATGTAAAAGTGCTGGTGTAAAGTGCTTGTGTAAAGTGGTGGTGTAGAGTGTTGGTGTAAAGTGCTGCTGTAAAGTGCTGGTGTACAGTGAAGTAAAGTTTTGGTGTAAAGTGCTGGTGTAAAGTGGTAATGCAAAAGGGTGGTGTAAAGTGCTGGTGCAAAGTGGTAATGCAAAAGGGTGGTGTAAAGTGCTGGTGTAAAGTGGTAATGCAAAAGGGTGGTGTAAAGTGCTGGTGCAAAGTGGTAATGCAAAAGGGTGTGTAAAGTGCTGGTGTAAAGTGGTAATGCAAAAGGTGGTGTAAAGTGCTGGTGTAAAGTGGTAATGTAAAAGTGGTGGTGTAAAGTGCTGGGGTAAGGTGGTAATGTCAAAGTGGTGGTGTAAAATGGTAATGTAAAAGTGGTGGGGTAAAGTGGTGGTGTAAAGTGGTGGTGTAAAGGGGTAATGTAAAAGTGGTGGGGTAAAGTGGTGGTGTAAAGTGGTGGTGTAAAGGGGTAATGTAAAAGTGGTGGGTAAAGTGCTGGGGTAATGTAAAAGTGGTGGTGTAAAGTAGTAATGTAAAAGTGGTGGTGTAAAGTGGTGGAATAAAGTGGTGATGTAAAAGTGGTGGGGTAAAGTGCCGGGTAATGTTGTAATGTAAAAGTGGTGGGGTAAAGTGCCGGGTAATGTTGTAATGTAAAAGTGGTGGGTAAGTGCGGTATGTTGTAATGTAAAAGTGGTGGGTAAAGTGTGGTGTAAGTGGTAAGCTCAACGGAGATATAAAAAAAAAAATTTGGGGGGGGGGGGGGGGGGGAATGGGGGTAGAGACAGATAGTCAGAGTGAGAGTGAATGAGTGAGAGAGACAGACAGAGAGACGGAGAGTTTTCTTTTAGTCGAATTTTTAAATTTGATTTGATTTTGTTATTCTTTTATCTTCTTTGCCAAACACTCAGACAGCAACTGTTGCTCTGTCCCATGAGCCAAAGTGCGTTGCGCTGCCTTTAAGTGTCTGACAAAATGTCTTAATTCAAAATCTATGATTTCGAGGATAATAGACGAGCACTCATGTGCCTTTCTTTTTTATACATGTAGTCACCATGAAATAATTAAGCTGTTTTGTAAATACTGTCACCCGTTCCAACCGGCACACAATGGCCTCTTCCGAAAGGTGGAACGTACGGGGTTTCATTGTGCGCTCAAAATGTTATGGGTCTGTTTCCACACAGAATCTCAGTTTTAATGACTCATCAGCAGAGAGGAGAGAGAGAGAGAGAGAGAGAGAGAGAGAGAGAGAGAGAGAGAGAGAGAGAGAGAGAGAGAGAGAGAGAGAGAGAGAGCGCAAACACCCATTTTAAATCTCAACCCAGAAAAAAATTCTGGTGTTGTTGGTCAATATCGATCTAAGCGCATTGCAGACCAGTTGCAAAAAAGAATGCATTGGTTTTTGTACAGAGGGTTACCTTTAAATCGATCTGCCATTGGTTGGGCAAATGAATAGTTTCCTTTGGTGCTTCTGCCTGTACATGCCCTATAAGCCCCCTAACAAAGGACTTAATGGAAAGTGACACACCATCAGTAAAACATACATTGTTAAGGACTGTTTCCTGCCTGCTGGGTCGCTGGCACCCTGTGTGTGTTACATCAGACATTTGAAACATTGTTCCCACCATCTCCAGGCCACGTCAGGACTCCAGAGGACTGTACCATGACAAATCGCGGCAGTTGTTGGCGTCTGAGCAAAGTTAAGGTTGCCACTGCAGTAGTGCTACAGTTGTCACTGCCCAGCGGAGGGGGGGGGGGGGGGGGGCGTCACCATGTAGATCTAACAGTGGAAACACTGCACCATTGTTGAATCTCACATTGATTTTATCGCCTTACGCTCGGGGGACGGGATAGCTCAGTGGTCGGAGCACTCGCTTTCCCCCAGCCAAGTTAAGCAGCGTCGAGCGTGGTTACCACTTGGATGGGTGACCGTTTGCGCGCCTTGGCTTCAGTACAGTTCCCCCAGTTCAGCCAGCTGTAAATGGGTACCTTCCCTCTTTAGGGTCAGGGAAGGTAAAGCAGCGAGGGAGAGGAGATGGGCGCCGCCCTCAAAATGCTGGCCCTAGAGAAGAGAGGTCTCTGACGCCTCGCTCCCCTACGACCTTATAGGTTATGGGACTCCTTTACCTTTTACCTTTACCTTACGCTGGGTGCAATGAAAAGCTTGAGGTTGCCGATGTAAAGTCCACTGGGTTATCCAGGGCAAAGCAGAGTTGAGCTGAGCTGTCTTCTGCCCGCCGCTACCGATCCAATGGTGGTGTCGCCCTACGTGTTCCTCGACCAGTATGAGTGAAAGTAGAGAGAGGATGAGAATCCGGTAATAAGCCTATAGACAGCTTAGGTCTGCAGGGACGTAGTGTATGCCAACACAGATTCTATGTATGCATGTATGTATGTATGTATCTGTCTGTCTGTCTGTCTATCTGCCTACCTACCCACCCATCTATCTATCTATCTATTTCCATCTACCTACCTCTCTGTCTACCTATCTATCTACATACCTCACTATCTATCAACCTAACTATACGACTACCTACCTATCTATTGATCTGTCATTATCTATCTGTCTGTCTATCTACCTACCTACCTAACTAACTATATGACTACCTACCTACCTGTTTATCGATCTGTCTGTTTATTATCTATCTGTATGTCTATCTAACTAACTAACTAATTAACTATATGACTACCTATCTATGTATTCTGTTACCCTTGAAAAAATAAAGATTCATTCATTCTGTATGTCTATTATCTATTTGTATGTCTGTCTATCTACTCATACCACGTGTGTGTGTGTGTGTGTTTTGTGTGTGTGTGTGTGTGTGGGGTGTGTGTGTGTGTGTTGTGTGTGTGTGTGTGTGGTGTGTGTGTGTGTGTGTGTGTGTTGTGATCACATCAGTGAATGTATTAGAAAGTTTTTATAAGTGTATAGGGTTGGGGTTCTTTTTCCAAGAATAGATATTACTGCCTACTATGGTTTTTGTTTGTTCTGAATTTGCGTGCGCGAGCGTGCATGCGTGTGTGCGTGCGTGCGTGTGTGTGTGATAGTATAGTATAGTATAGTATAGTATAGTATAGTATAGTATAGTATAGTAAGTATAGTATGAGTATAGTATAGTATAGTATAGTATAGTATAGTATAGTATAGTATAGTATAGTATAGTATTTGTAGTCACAACAGATTGGAGCTGCTCTACCCAAGGAGAGCAATCGCCATAAGAGCAGCGCCACCCATTTTTTGGTTTCTTTCCATGTCTGGATGTTTATTTGTTTTCCCTATCAGAGTAGCTATTTTCTCTACAGAAATGTGCCAGGGACAACTCGTTTGTTGCTGTGGATTCATTTACGGGCACTGTATGCTTGTTACATACAGTGTATCGTCTCATCTGAATCTCTAACACTCAGACCAGTATCTCTGTTTCTATCTTTTGTGGGTCGCGCGGTGCGTGTGTGTGTGTGTGTGGTGTGTTGCTAGTTAGTCTTGTGTTCTATCCCTTTTTGGAATGCAAGTGATAATAGTAGTAGTTCTTCAGTTTAACGTCCTTCCACTTAATAGTAATATCAGACGGGAAAGTGTGTGTATGTGTGTGTGTGTCGTGTGTGCGTGCGTGCGTATGTGTGTTGTGTGTGTGTGTGTGTGTGTGTGTGTGTGCGCCGCGCGCGCGCGGCACGTGCTTGTGTGTGTGTGTGTGTGGTGTGTGTGTGTGTGTGTGTGTGTGTGTGTGTGTGTGTGTGTGTGTGTGTGTGTGTGTGTGTGTGTGTAGGGGGGAGGGGTATGCACATAACTAATCAATCGCAATAAACAACTATTATGAAAAAAGCATAAACAAGAATTCTGAAAAAAAAGAAAAAAAAAGAAAAGGAAAAAAAAAAAACCGAAAAAAAACCCCAACAACAACAAAAAAAACAACCAAACCCAAAAACATCAAACAGCAAAAATACTAACTTTCCAATTCATATAACTTGAAGCTATCCTTATATCAGAGGAGTCTGAAAATAGGAGTATGGCTTAATGACAATACAATTTCTTTCATTAATGGAATGTCTTTAAGAACTTGCTGTAAGCTACGGACTGGGAAGGCAGGTAAGATGTTTTTCAGATCTCTGCATCGTAAAAGAATGTGATCATTGGTAAGATTTTCACCACAGATACATGTTGCTTTTTTTTTTTTAAATTTTGTTCTAGAAGTATTGAGCTTAAACCTGTATATAAGAGATACAACATTTCTATATTCATGTAAATTACGATATTTGATCTTATCGAAAGATAATACATGGGCTACATCATCACTCCACGAATAACCGGTACTTTGTAGTTTCTTTTTAAAGTGTTTCCAACATGCATTTTGTAACATGCTATAGCCCTCATGGATGGATAGAGGAACACTTATGCTGCAAGACCCATCGATATGCTCAGCTCCACATTTTGCTTTTCTGTCAACTTTTTCATTAAAGTAAATACCACAGTGCGAGGGTATCCAGCAAAAGGTAACACCAGTGCCTCGTATCATCAGAAAATGAATTAGATGACTAATTTCAATTATGAGATCTTGTCTCACTTTTGAACTGAAGTTTCTCAGGGCAAGTAAGACTGACCTGGAATCAACACAGAAAAGTATTTGAAATATGTCTTTAGGAAAATCTAAAAGATAATATAAAGCCATCAAAATACAGACAATTCAGCTGTAAAAATAGATCGATTTTTTCCTACATAAAATGATCTCTCTATTTTCAAAGATGGTATGACAAACGCTGCACCCGCCTCATTATAGTTCAAAAGGGAACCATCTGTGTAGATTTTTAAATGATTTGGATATGTAGTTTGTATATATTCTTTTACTGATGCGCTAAGAATAAATAATCCCCATTAGCCAGGCAGGTTTTCGAAAAGGTAGATGCACAGCAGATCATCTGATTAAACTCAGTACGCAAATTAAACACCAATTTGCTAGTAGGAAAAATGTGCTTGCCACCTTTTTTGATATAAAGAAAGCATATGATCAGGTCTGGCATAAACGATTACTATATAAACTAAAAACTATTGGCTTATCTGGTAATATGTATCATTATATTAAAGCATTTCTCTCAGAAAGATGTATGCAGGCCAAAGTTGGAAATTCCTATTCTACTTTACGGTTTCCAACAATGGGTATTCCACAGGGATCAGTTATCACTCCACATCTTTTCAACATTCTTCTTTATGATCTTCCTCAGTGCCTCTCCAGTAATGCCATCCACGTCCAGTATGCTGATGACATTTGTATGTGGATGAATGTTACGATGAAAAAGAAAACACCAAAGAGGCATCTAAACTATATAAAAAATATGTATCAGCTTGAGCTAAACAAACTTAATGACTACATTTTTGAGAATGGTCTTTCATTGTCTCCTGAAAAGACTAATCTCGTACTTTTCAATAATGGCACTAACCCCCCAGTTCTACCTGTTTTCCAAATAGATGGGACAGTGTTGGAATATAAAACTTTGGTGAAGTTTTTAGGAGTATAAAATTTTTATGTCTACACTAAGTTGGAATTATCACATTGATTATTTAAATACTAAGGCTCGGAAAAGTCTTAATCTTCTGAAAGTTATTAGTAAACACGTGTGGGAATATGATGTAGCTGTTTTAAAACATTTGGCATTATCTTTAGTACGTTCCAGACTCATTTATGGCCAGGAAGCATTTTTCAGTGCTCCAAAATATTTATTACAGAAAATGACAAGACTAGATTGCAAGGCTTTTCGATTAGCTCTGGGGGTACCTTTTCATGCATCGTCCATGGGTACCTATAAGGAGATAGGAATTTTGCCATTAGACAAATATCGACAACTGGCTGTGGCTAAATATCTCTTACGTTGTTCAACACAAGAAACCAATGTAGACAACGAAATTAGTATAAGATCTGATGTCAACTTTCCAAAAAGAGCACATTCTATTCGCTCTGTAACCACATCTAGAACCTATACTTCTCAATTATTTGATCAAGCAGATATAATTCCCACAAAAATAGCTTCTTTTTTTGCAGCTCTACCAGCCTAGTCATTTGAGGAAAAAAATCTAATGTGGGAATGTACCCATCAAATTAAAACAGGAATACTTCTCAAACTTAAAAGGGGTATGACATACTTCATTTCCTATAATGCTGGGTACTTTCTTGGAATTTGGGGATATTGTAACATACCATACCGACTTAAGGGTCTACACAAAGTAAGATGTGACAGGAGAAAATTGAAAAGTGAAGAATTTAAATAAGAGACATAAGAAGTGAAATAAGTTTAACTATATTTCTTGAACAATGTTTACCAAGATAGTACGATTTCTCAGTTTTAAGTGCTTGTATGACGAATGCTGAACCTGTTTGGCGATTTTCTAAAACGGATCCAACATTTTTAACGAGTGCATGAAAGGCTATGCGTTCTTCTTCTCGCTTGTTTAACGTCTTTTCGCTTCGAAGGCTAACCGTGCGCCCAAATACGGGACCTCATTTTATTGTCTCAAGTCTTGTGCAATGTGTGTGTTCTGCGCGCCTAACCAATATCAGGGGACAAAACTCAGAGCAAATCGGAGTTATTCACAGTTGTCTATTTGCAGTTGTCTTTCTTCCTTCAGTAAGGCAGTTGTAGACTCGTTGGAACCACAGACACTTCATCCACCCAATTCAAGCGCAGTACCAACCATCATTCGTGTCTGTTGCTGGATTTCATTGGCGTCAATGCTGTGACTGTGGCTAAGATGAGTCAAGATGGTGCACAATCATGTAACTCCTTGTTGACCTACATTTGGCAAACGTTGCCAAGCAATGGCTTGGTCTTTTTCAAAGGCGTAAGGGGCATTTTAACAATGCGCATGCCCAGTGAAAATACCGGGGAATGTGGGATTGAAAATGTCGACCACAGCCTAGATATTCGTCCTCCAAAATGTCAACAACAAGCGTTTCACAAGTATTTCTTCTTCGACTTCACCCTACATCCTCTGAGAAGGCTTCGGATTAGTTTTGTACGAAGGACATTTCAATTTTTGTGAAGTTTTTCTTTCGTATTTTGAACTGTTCATTCCATCTAAACGCAAACCTCTTGCACAGTTGAGATCGAGTTACTGGTTGTTTTGCTGTGATAATCGCAAGCCAACTGTGTCACACTGGCAAACACACTGGACATTTCACAGTGCGAAAAGTTGTGGAATAAATTATAAGTGATGCTGTGACATTGTGAATGAAAACTGTACAAGAATTTCAACAGCAAAACTGTTGTAGAAGGGCGAAAATTCTCCTAGTAATAACAATAGTGCCTGTTGATATTTTGTCCTGGGGTTGTAGTGAATAATTTGATGAATCAATGTTGTCACTGACTTCTATGCCAGAAAATGAGAAAAGGCGCTTATTGTACCTTCCCAAAGGAAAGAAGACGAAGCAAGCGATGACCAGCAGATACGTACGGAAGCCTGTGCCGCTTCATGTGTAAGTAACTGGTGTGTGCTCAAAAACTCATACTGGCTTTGTGTCTGAAGAATGATGCACACACAGCTTGCAAATTTATTTGTATACTTTTTCCCGCATCTGTGTGTTTCTTATTATTCACCTAACTTGTTAAAACGGTCATGAACAATCTTGTGCTTGTATGTGTCTGTGTTCGCACACACACACACACACACACACACACACACACACACACACACACACACCACAAAACACACACCACAACACACACACACACACACACACACTCACACACACACACACACCACACACACACAACACACACACACAACACACACACACAAACCAACAACACACACCAAACACACACAAACAAACACACACACACACACACACACATCAGGTTCAAGCCACCACAGAGATGCCCATTCAAGGGGATTTTTCCCTGAGAGTTAACATCAACTCTGACGCCGCTTCCCCAAAAGCCCTTCGGATGAAACTATAAACTGGCTTGTATGAATGCATGCAGAACATCTTGCAGACACATTAAAACCCTGATCCACCTTTTAAAAGGGTAAGCCATTTTCTGCTAGTGGGAGCAGATGTCAAAATTTACAAAACTGCATGCATGTCGGGACTGGATGTTAAAAAGCACATGAGTGCTTATTCATTATCCTTTAAAAAAAAATGAATAGTTTTTCTTTTTAAAGAATTCATACACACACATGTTGCACTCTCTCTCTCATTCTCTCTCTATCCCTTCCTCTCTCTGTCTCTGTCTCTCTCTCTCTCACTCTCACACACACACATACATACAGACTATACAGTCACACACACACACAACACACACACACATGCCTGCGCGCGCACAGAGAGAGAGAGAGAGAGAGAGAGAGATTCCACTGTATTCATGTCCATTTGTGTACTGCATGTATCTATTCTTGAAGGAGCACTACAATTTACAGGAGGCCAAACCTTGTATGTGAACAGTTTCCTTCACTTACATTTGACAAATTATTAAATGTAAATTTATTTCTCATTTCTCAGTGTTCCCTTACTGGGTAGGGTGCATAGTGCCTGGTCTTCTCCTTTGCTTGTAGTTTGTAGGAGGTCTGCCTGCTGGCCTCAGCCAACACATTCCAACTTCAAAGGCAAATTCAATTTTTTGTGCATGACACATGCTGGGTATGTTCGTGTTTCCCTCTCCTACAGAACACTGACTTGAATTACAGAATCTTTAGTTTACATATTTTGATCCTCTACATGTGTAGATATATATATATATATATATATATATATATATATATATATATATATATATATATATATTATATATAATATATATACTCAAATGGAATTAAGGCAATGGCAGGCCTGCACTTGAAGTTGACCTAGGCATTAAAAAGTCCCCGTTCATGATTGCCCAGACAATGTCACCAAGATTTGAACCCAGCATTGCTCCATGGATCCATGGAAATGAAGTCAAATGGATTTAACCACTTGGCTTTAGCATTCACTGGATGTAAATGATGCCACTGACATAGCTGTCTTCTCATTTATAATGAAGAATGATTTCTTATCACTGAGGTACTGTGCTATTTCCTGAGATGTGATCATTGTTCAAGCGGTCAAAACTTTTTCATCTCTTTCTAGATCTATCATAAGAATGAAGATTATGGCTGATCTGAAACAGTAACATCTGTATCACTATCAGTGTATGAGTTTTCTAAATTCTTTTGTACTTATTTAACTTTGAACAGTTAGAAAACTGTTTATTTCTGTTTCTGCTTGGAATAGAAAGTTGATTGAGAAAGATTTGTACATATTAGCAAAAATATTATAGGAAAATGTATAGTTCTAAATCATGTGTGAGCCTGACAAAATAAGCCAGTATAAACCCACAAAGATATTTCTCTACAGAATAAAGAAACTGACCTAGAGAAGTCATCTTGAGAACCTAATAGACATTTGTAAAAACTATTAATTGTAACTGGTTCATGTGAAAGAGTATGATGGATGAAAGCGCTTTGATTTATTTTTGTAAGATATAGCATTATATATTAAACTCCATTTATTTTTACTATTATTAATTTAATAGGAGAAGAAAGAACACTCCTTTAACCCCCCACCCCCCTCCTCCTCCTCCCTTATCTTCTGATATACTCTAATATGTAAAAGAAATTGGTGGACAAAAAACAGTTGGTTGTTCTCATGTGTATTGGGTCAAAAAGCTAATAAAAATGCGTAGCTTTTTGAAGACGACAGCTCTGTGGATTGAAATTGCATGGCTATGTGAAATAAGTGGTTATCTCCCTTCCCCTGTTTTCTAAACTGTTCATAAAGGGGGTTTTTTGCCCCTTGCTTGCTTTTCTTCTTCTTCTTCTTCTTCTTCTTCTTTGTTTGGAGGTTAGACAAGGTTTTCTTTCTTGATGCTGTGACAGAGCAGTTCCTGATGTATGAGCTGTGTGCTTTGTGTAGCACTTGCAGAGCATGCACTTCAGTTCAAGTCTGAGGTTAGACTTGTGAACTTCACTAGTTTCCACAACTGTTGACAGTGTTTCACTGTTTGGCTCTTTAACTTGTAGAATTGTGATGAAAATATATATATATTGAAACATACTTCTTAGATATACTGTGTCATAAACATATTGAAACTTTGTAGATTTACATATGTGGCCATTGTGGTCTGCTGGGCTGTTAGCAAAAGGGAATACATTACTGATTGGAGCATACAGACTGAATCCAGCACCACCATTCTACTGCGTAGTTGCTGTTCATGTTTGTTGTGTCAGACTCGGAGCAAGACAGGTAACATGTGTTCAGAAACATCATTGTGAGTATATGGGGGGAGATTAAAATTGCATCCATACTCAGTTATGATGTGTCCTAAATTTCAGGAGAGAATTCAGATATTCTAAAAATATGCTAAGAAAAGAAAATCAACAGCAATGATTGAATTGTGTGAGGCTTAATATAAATGAAATTACGAAAATTATGTGAAACATATGACACTATAGAATTGAAGATTAAAGGATCTGATTTGTGTTAGATAATCAAACCATTAATTTAATTGCATCCTTTTTTGAAAGTGATCGTTATTGAGCAACTAGAGCAGAGAGTAGATAAAATTTAAAGAAATACCCAGTAAAATATAGATTAAGAGAGAGAAGATCAGCAAACAGGCAAATAAATAAATATATATATGTAACTGTAAGATATTCAGGATAACATAACTATATTTAAATTATACAATTCACATACACCATGTCTTGATAGCATACACCTGAATGAACATTCACAAAACTGTGCACATGTATGAATTCATTTTACCTACATATAAATATATATATAGATAGATAGATACTAAGATAGATAGATACAAGATAGATAGATAGATAGATAGATAGATAGATGTATGTATCATGTTGTGTATGTATGTATGTATGAACATACATATGAATTGAATCAGATATATGTGTGTATGTATTATGATATAATGTAATATAAGAAGAAGAAAAGAAAAAAAATATATATATATAATTCAATTCATACGTATATGCAAGAACAATCATGAATGTCTTTATAAAACAATCAAAAACAGATTTATGCAAAATCCACTATCGAGACAAGAACTTATTTTC